>OZ002743.1:74497347-74871366 GCA_963924295.1 Dioctria rufipes | reverse complement strand
AACTAATTCGTTCATTATTTCAAAAAAAGCTGTTTTCACAAAACCGCGGGAACATTTTATTTACGAAGATATTGTTAATTATCTGAAAGGTATAGCGCATAATCTATCTTATTAATAATTGAATACATTTCATATGTTTGGTCTTTATTCGTAAAAACTTTAAAGAGTTTTTTCATACTTTTTATTAGGTTATCTTTGCCTATACTTAGGATATAACTTGCATTTTTAGCTGTACTTAATTCTTAAATAACACGTACAGACAAACCTTAGTTGCAAGTTATTTATTAAATTATATTATTATTTACTATAGCTTCTATAATTTTGCATATTCAAATATAACTAATATTTTTGTTTATGATTTTCTTAATGCTGATTATAAGAAATTAAACGAATTCTTTATGTCAATTCAATGGAATGAATTGCTAGATTTTGGGCAAGTAAATGATTTGAATGCTTTGTACATAAAATTTTTGAATGTGGTTCATACAGGCATTAACAGTTTTGTACCTATTTCTAAAAGATCAGAGAACAAACATCCCCCATGGTTTAATCGGGGACTTCTAAGGTTAAAAAATGCAAAGAATAAGGCATATAAATTGTTTAAAGCAAACAATACTTCAGAAAATGCATCTAATTTAAAACGTCTAAAGCGGGAATAAGAATTTTTACATAGGTACGTTTTTAAGAAATACATTTGGTCTGCTGAAAGAAATATCAAAACTAACAGTAAAGCTTTTTGGATATTTATTAAAAATAAGAGATCTTCATCTGGATTTCCTATTCAAATGGAACTTGATAATGTGATCACAAGCAATTTACAAGAAAGCTGCGACTTATTTGCTGACTGGTTGGAATCTGTTTATGTTTCAGATCCCTCTCTTTCCCTCTACTCTATCTGGGATACCTCTGATGCTGCTATTGATCTTGGTTCCATTTCTTTGGATCTTAATGAAATTGAAAACTCGCTTAGCTCTTTAAAAAATGATATTTTTTATGGGCATGATTTAGTTCCTAACATTTTACTAAGAAACTGCAATACCACTCTCGCACCAGCTTTAACAATAATTTTTAATGTTTCACTTAGACTAGGACTTTTTCTAGACCAGTGGAAATTTTCTTTTATTACTCCCATATACAAAGCAGGTTCTCGGCATTCCATTAAAAACTACAGAGGAATTGCCAAACTTCTACCTATTCCCAAGTGTTTTGAAAGCATAATAACGAACAGGATGTATTTTCACGTAAAAGAAAAGATTTGTTACCAGCAACATGGCTTCGTGAAGGGTAAGTCCTCAACAACCAATTTGGTATTATTTAAAAATTTTTGTATAAGCGAAATTGAAAATGGTGCGCAAGTCGACGCTATCTATACTGACTTTGTTAAGGCTTTTGACCGGATAAATATTGATCTACTTGTAACGAAACTGCATGCCTTCGGGTTTCACTCCTCCCTTCTTAAGTGGATTAATTCGTACTTAAGTAATCGCTCGCAGTGTGTAAAAATGGATTTTGTTAAATCTCGTAAATTTATAATTAAATCTGGGGTGTCTCAAGGCAGTCATCTTGGCCCCCTGTTGTTTATTATTTATATTAATGATGTGGTTAAGCTATTTTCTTTCGCTAAATGTCTTTTGTACGCTGACGACCCAAAAATTTTCTTGCCAATTAGAGATCTAGCAGATTGTCTACATCTTCAAAATGACCTAGATAAACTTCTAGTTTGGTGCTCGTTAAATGGTTTGGAGCTCAATCCTAGCAAGTGTAAGAGCTTCAGCTTTTATCGTTGCATTAATCCTATTTTGTTTGATTATGTGATTAAAGACATTACTATAGATAGACCTACTGAGAGTAAAGATCTTGGTATCATTTTTGATAACAAGTTGAACTGCTCTTTACATGTTGACTATGTCACCTGCAAGGCATTTAAAATGCTTGGTTTCATTAAGCGTAACTGCACTGTTTTTCAAGAGCCTTACACTTTAAAAGCTTTGTATGTTTCACTAGTTCGCTCCATATTGGAGTATTCCTCTGTTGTCTGGTGCCCTTATACTGATTTACATATTAAACGCATTGAATCTATACAAAGATCATTTACTCGCTATGCTTTGCGCGGGCTTAACTGGGAAGTTGGTCTTCCCTCATACGAGGCCAGGTGCCAGTTACTTGGGCTCCAAACTTTAGAGTCTCGTAGAAAGGCTTTCAGTATTATCTTTGTCAGAGATGTTTTCTGCTACAAGATTTGCTCACCCGAATTGATTGCCTTATTCAAAATTTATGTGCCTGGCTTTTCTATTCGATCTAGAGATTTATTATATATTCCTTCTCATAGAACTCGTTACGGTCAGTATGAACCCATCACTCATTGCTCTCGAAACTTCAACGCTGTTTGTACTTTCGTAGATCTTACTGATGAACGTAATAGTTTCAGAAATACTGTAATGCAAATTTATAGATAATTACGTCTTTAGACATTCTTTATATTTCTTTTTTTTATAGAACATATTTATATCCTTTTGACTTTATATTAAGTTAGTTTTAATGCTTAGTCTGTAGGAGTTTTTTCTCTGTAGACCTAAATAAATAAATAAATAAATAAATATATATAAATTATATGTATGGCCAGACGATAAAATATGCTAGCGATCAATTGTAGGCTATAAATTGCTTACGCAGTAAATTGCGGTGAAATGCGGGCGATAAACTTTCCTAGTCCCACGGCAGTTATTTAAAAAAAAAAAAAACAAAAAAAAAAAAAAAACAAAAAAAATATATATATATATATATTTCCTAGCAAAAATAATTAATGTGGTAACGAAATTTATATAAATAAATACTTATCCAATTCTCCCAAACGTTTAATATATTCCCAAGGTATATAAAAGTAATAAAAGTATACCTCTAGTTACCTGACAATTTCTTTGATGGCCCTTGAAGATATACGCGAATAGAAAAACTTTTCATGTTTTCAGCGCTTAACTTACAATTAGCAAATTAATTATTATCGCGATAATTTAAGCAAGCAAGCAAGCAAGCAAGCAAGTCATGATTGTGTGTGCGGAAAAGTTTTCCCATCAAATAAACGTTCCCTTTTATTATGGTACAGAGAAGACACCATATTTTACAGAACTAATACTTGCAGACAAAGGTATATAGTATAGAAGATGTTGTTGTTGTTGTTGTTGTTGTTCTTAGCTGTTGCGGATCAGACAGATAGTGGAAAATGTAGAGAACTAAGGATGGGTCCCATCTATACAAAATGAAAGGGAATCGACGGGAAATATCTGTCGACGAAGGCATTTAAGGTAAACATTCAAAGCTCATGAAGTCAATAAAACTTGGTTGGGTATTAAATGCTAATATGTTTGCCGTCGGATTTCGTTCAAGGAATTAAATTATCCTCAGATAATATTTACTTAGTGGTTGCTGATGCAAAACTTATGCAAAATAGTATGCATGTCTTAAGTCAGATATATAAGACAAGTAAATAGATACGGTGGAAAGTAATCTATCAAAGTAATCAGAGTGATTTTTGCATAATATTTCTGTTTTTCTTTATTATTATCTTCATAATTTAATATTTTTTTCTGTATTATGAATATTATTTTAAAAATTATTTTATTCAGTATTCATTTGGATACATATAATACTATATCCATATACACCAAGCTAAGACTACTACATATAATCCATCATAGTTAGTGCACGGGTAACATGTTCTCTACTTCAATCATTTTTTACGCATCATATCGCTCCTTTCTCGGAAGGCAGAATATTCAGAGGAGCAGAACGTTCTTTAAAAATTCTTTCCACTTCTCAGGATAAGTACCTTTCGTACAGGGCCGTATCCCAATTTATGTATTACGTGACCTCATATCCATACCGGTTATAGGGAGCCGATGGTATACAGGAGGGAATCCCTTTAGGCAGCATATGTATTAGATACAAAATGTGAAAAAGAAAGCGCTTTACCGCCACCTCGACTCCTGGGAATGAACGACACATGGACCATAAATAAAAACGAGAAAAAAAAACATGCTGTACAAATGTTAAATTTATTGCTTCAGCAATTTAAGCGATATTTGATGGCAGATTTTCATGTTTTCAAGTAAAATTTTAAGCGGAAAGTTAAAGGTGATATTGTTATGAAACTTGTGGTGTGTACAGGTGTGAACATTTTATTTATTTATTTTTATTTTTATAATTATAATCATTGCAGTATTTATTATTATTATTATTAATATGGAGTATGGATACAATGAGTTCGCATTTTGTCTAGTCACTGCAACTTATGAGGTCCTTTGTTATATTACCCCCGTACCCTTTTAGGAATGAAAATGTCTTTTTGATATGTTTAGCGACCAAGAGCTTCAGAATCGCAAAAGATGAGTTCAGTAGTTTCATCACCTTCCATACAGAAGCGACAGGTGTCGCTGTTCACCGAGCCCATATTTTTTAGAATATATCTGAATGGACAACACCCAGTAAGTAGGCCCAATATGAGTCTTAATTCTTTCCTGCTGAATGTGGGAAATAGTTTTTTCCTCTGTTGCAAATGCGTTATGAATTTCTTCGCCAATCTCAGCCCTTGGAGTCTTATAATAGCTTTATGTGAACACATTTATTATTTTTGCTTTGGACCACTAGGTTCTGTCAAAAAGCTTACGACATGTCCACGTTTTCGATGTACAGGACTATTTTTTAAATTCCAAATTAGTCGACTATAATCTAGACTAATGCCAATGCTGATATCTGACCTTATTTGAGAATTTCCGTACTATTTCATCAAGAGATAGTAACTTCAAATAAAGCTTCATTTTTCTTCTATATGAAGCAGTAGCGGATCCAGCTAGGTGGCGGGGGGGGGGGGGGAGGCTGAAGACCAAAAAAATTGCAGTAGATCTTTTAAATTTTTCTGCTGCACTTTTTGTAAAATACTTAAAAATTTCAGGGAAAGGTTCAATTTGAAGTAGAGCTTACTCGGATAAAACCGATGGGAGATCTGTTTCAATTGAACACAGCTGCCAAAGTTTCGTTGATGAGTCTTCGTTGTAAAGAATATTATCGGCGGTTCAAAGCAAATATTTAAAGAAACAATTACAACTCGTCATTGGAGAATTCAATGAAACTACACAACGGCAAACAAATCATTGTGTATTGTTGTATTGAGTTATTACATATAAAGCAAGACGTTCATTTTGGAAAAAAATTTATTATTTCGTAAAATGCAATGGCAGAATATTTAGCTAAAACGTAAAATATAGATAGTTTCTCATTCCTGTTAACTAAAATCTGTGCCTCATCCTTGGCTAAACCTTTCCGCAAACCATTGCATTTGTCTTATTCGACAGAAAAATTTTAAACTGGTTGGAAACTAGCTTACGATAAGCCTATTCCCAAGAAAGAAGAATGTAGCGATCCCTCAATTTATCGGTTTTTAATGTATTATAAACTTCAAATTAATGAAGTCATTCGCGTCGAATTCAAGGCATCTAAGTCTCTAGAGCTCCTCTACAAGTCTTACATTAGACCTAGAATGGAATACAATTCCCATATATGGCCTGGGGCTGGTGGTACAGACGTAGCTTCATTGGATATTGTCAAGAAGAGAGCCTTCAAGCTCATTGGTGATATGCAAATAGCTTGTCATATCGACTCACTCGGGAACCGCCGCAATGTTGGATGCCTTTCGATCCTGTATCGGTACATGCATGGTCAATGCACTGCTGGAATATCTAGTCTAATCCCTTGTAGAGTGATTCCTGCACGCAATACTCACGCTGCAAACCACACACATCCTTTTACCCTTCAAATTACTTTCGGCCGTAAAGCAACATTCCGTGGTTCTTTTATATTCCGAACAGTGCCAATGTGGAACAGTCTACCATTTTCTGGCTTTACTCCGGCATACAACGGCGAAAGCTTAAGAGTGACATACATCAGCACCTCTGCCACTCTCCTGACGTTCCCTATCACCTTTCGCAATTTTGTGCTTTGAACTATAAGGTCTGAGTATCCCTTGAGCTTGAGCTTCATTTTGCAAAGTTACAATTTATGATTAATTCGTCAATTTGAACAAAATGTGTTTCCCTATTTTTGCTAACTAAAGCTGATAATTTGGAAGTTTTCCACTACCATTATTTACAAACTAAAACAAAATAACCAATTTAACTCCTCGTTTGACATTGGCGAGTGACAAAAGTAGGATGTTGAGGAACTTTCTCCATTCCGAGTGGTAGCCACTAACTTATCTGTTCGACACGTATCTTTTAAATGAAATTTTGTACATTGACAATTACGAGTGGTGGCGAGTGTCTTCGAGCTTTTGATCTGGTTCCAGCTTATACCGCTTTTAAACCAAAGTTTCGCCCTCCTAACAGGAATCCTGGATCCGCCCCTGATATGAAATCTCATCGTCTAGCGCCAATTGTAAGGCACTTCTGCTTTAGATTATAGAATACCAAATCATATTTGACTATCAGAACCAGACTAACACAAACTTCGCTGCATGGACACGTTTAATAAATAAACGGTCAACAATAGATGCGTTTCATCACTTAGTCGGTGTTAGTATTAGTATGTTAAACTAAACATAAACCAAACACCAGATGAAATTAAATGCAATGAACAAAAACATTAAACAAAAAAGATTAAATTTTATATAGACGTTTTTTTAAAACATGCTTAGTAACATCAACAATAAAATACTCAGTCATATTGTTAACGGCAATACACATGCAATTAACAGGTTCATACATGCTAAAGTTAGATTTTGAGGAGTTAACATATAACATAATAACGGAGAATCAATATTCCCGTTTTAGAGATGATGCACAAAAGTTACATCGGCAACCATGCGACGTTTCTCAAGCGAGTGCATATTTAAAAGCTTCAAGCGATCCTCATAGGGTGGAAGAATTAATAAATTATTCCAGGGTAGGTGCCTGAGAGCAAATCGTAGAAAATTCCGTTGAACAGACTCGATATGGTCAATGTGTTTAGTACCGTAAAAAGGTGACCAGACATGGCTAGCATATTCAAGAAGTGGTATCAAAAAACCAGTGTGCAAACGCAATGTTATGGTAGGATCCGAAAACTCTCGGGACCAACGTTTTATAAAACCCAGCATGAAAATACTCTTTGATACCATATAGTTTTTATGGAAGATAAAATTCAATCTGTGGTCACATTTGACACCCAAGTCACAGAAAGAGTCCACACGGCGAATCGAGGAATCCAAGAACTCATATTCATAAGTAATTGGTGTCTGATTCCTACGGAAAGCCATAACCTCACATTTGTCGATATTCAGTACCAGATTATTGCTCCTGCACCAATTGTAAAATTTTTGAAGGTCACCATGTAAATGTTCACAATCGTTACAGTACCCCACAACAGAGACAATGTCGTCGATAGTTAGAATAAAGAACACCGGGCCCAAATGACTCCCTTGAGGTACACCAGACAAAGCCTTCAAAACTCTAGAGATGGAATGGCGGACTAGGATTTGGTATGTTCTGTTATCTAAATAAGACGCTGTCCGTTTTAGAAGTGTTGGGGGAAACTCACACTTTTCCATTTTAAAGAGTATCACGGAGTGAGATAACATGTCGAAGGCTTTAATAAAGTCTGTATAAATACAATCTGTCTGATAGCCATTTGCTAACCCGCCAATGGTATCTAAGACAAATTCCAACAAGTTAGTGGTTGTAGACCTGCCCAAAATAAATCCATGTTAGTTTGAAGAGAGCAGATTTTTTACAGGAAGCTGATAGTTGACAGTAGATGATAGATTTGAATAATTTAAGCATGCAACATAATTTTGCAATAGGCCTGTAGCTAGAAATTTCACTTTTGTTATACCTTTTTTTTTGGGATAGGTATGATAAAAGAATTCTTCCACAACTCCGGAAAACAACTACTATCGAGAGATTTTTGGTAAATAATTCTCAACGGGGCTGTCAGGGAGATACAACATGACTTAAAAAAGGCAGGAGGAATTTCATCAGGACCAGTTGTTAAGTCAGTTAGAAGTCCATTAATATGATCAAGTATATCCTCTTCTGAGATTGAAGGGATAGCGAATGAAATGTTATGAGAGTCGTTCATATGACTGAAGTTGCTTCTTTGAGGTTTCAAAGTTGACGAGGCAAAGGCATTGTAAAAAAAAAGCAAACATATCGCAAATCTTAGGGGAATCATCACTAGCAGAATCCTTGTTCCTCATTGTATTGGGGTAGTTGTCCGTTGTTTCTCTTCATATTAATAAACTTAAAAAAGATGCGTGGGTCACTAAATATTTTCGTACGCATGCTGTGAACATACTCATCATAAAATGTAGAGGAAAGTTATTTGAATGTATTATTTGAAGTGAGGAAATTGTTGTAACTTATAATTTCTTTGTCCCACATCAAACTTCAGTTCTTTATTGAATCATGGTGGACATGTTTTGGCGAGCCGTTGACGCTCGCGGGGAGAATGAGAGGAAAATTTAGAAAAATCTTCGTCAACATTTTTGCTAGACAGTAATGTGTTGAAGTCAATAGATATAAGTCTACTGGAAAGATCCGAAACGTTAATCTTTCCAGAATTTAAAAAGTATTGTGTTTCGTTAAAATTTTTTAAGTTTTCGATTCCATAGCAATATGTAATTAGCAGAGGGGGATGGTATTGGTCAAGAGTAGACATTATAACTGGAATAAGTTCGACTAATAAGTTATCCGCGCCAGTAGAAAATACCAGATCTAATTGCCTACTCATGTCATTCTTCACATTACTAATTTGGCTGAGACGACGAGATGAAATAGCCTCCAAGAAGAGTGCTTCCCTTATTGTCAAGTTATTAAGAGGAAGGTAGTTATCGTCACCTTCAGTTAGTACCCATTGAATATTGGTTAAATTAAAATCACCAATAAGAAGTAATTCGTCAATAGGCTCCATCTTATCATGGATGAAATTAGATGTTGAAATGAGTAGGTCGTAAATATTCTAACCTTTGTCATCAACAATATTTATGGAGTCTGGAGGAATATAACAACAAATAATGTATAAGTCAGATAAGTTCAATGTCGAGAGCATTGGAGAAACTGGGAAGCTCAATCTGGCTGCAATTCAACTGGTCTCCACCATGATCTATAGAAGCAGTATGTCTATCTCTTCTAAAAATTTGATAGGAATTACCAAAGATTTCAGTATCGCGGAAACCATGATGCAGCCCAGTTTACATTAAAGCAACTATGTCGATACAAGTCGCAACAGAGGATTTGAAAATATGTGCAGTTTTAGTTTGAATCTTCCTTACGTTTTTCTAGTACAGGGAAGCCGATTTGAGTTTTTTGGAATATCACTGCTTCTTTTATCTGCATTTCTGTGTTGGTACCCAGAAGGTACAAATAATTTAGTAAAAGTGCCAGATGGCTAAAATATGGGATCCAATATCTTATCCTGCTCATCCATGGATGGATACAGTTAGAACAAATGATGTAACAGGCTTAGAGGTTTCACTAAGCTTTCGACAATAAATACCATCTGCTGCGATAATTTTCGACTTCAGACTCTTCAAAATGTCTTTAGTCATCGTTTCTGGAGAGAAAGGGCTGACGAAAACGCTAAAAGGTTTTGGTACCGTCCACAGCCAGGCACCAGTATCATTTCCTAAAGAGGACACAGATGATGCATCAACGACAGGTAAGGGTTGAACGTCAGAGACAGACGATTCCTTATCCGATCGAGCCAATTTTCTGCCATCAGTTGCCATGGAGCTGATTAGCCTTGAGTTCTCGGAAACCGTAGATAACCAAGACTTGATATCGCCTTAAGCTACACCGAACGTCATCGATGACTGCTTCTGGTTGTTGTTATTATTCTTATTATTGTCATTATATCCCTGGTTATCATAACCAGTGTTGATCAGCTCTTGTAGGACATCATCGATGTCATATCAGAGGGAACAAAACTCCATTCTAGAGACATCCCTTAGCCGTCAACATTAGTCATTCCCAACTTTCCTGTCATTCTCCTGCTACTAAGCATTGTTTTAATACATTTTATGACGTCCCGAGCGATCAGACGTAACCAAACCACAATGAAATTCAGTGAACCACTTCCGAATAAATCCATAATATTTTTCTTTTAATTCATTTCAGTTTCCTCCATACGTTTTGATGGAGTAATTAATTGCTTATGCACAAAATCTAACTTCAATATAATTTTCATTTTTCTCATACTATCTATTACCCAAATTTTAGAACTGTAAATGTCGTCCGTAGCCCGTAATACTTGATTTTTTTGTTTTTTTTTTGTTCTAGCAATGTCATAAAATAAATAATAAATTCAATAAATATATTTAGATCTGCCATTTGTTACCGACAGACCTCATTTTTCACCTATTTACCTGCAACTCAGAAACTTTACCATACAAAATGTATGGGTACCACCGGGGATGCAGGTGTTGATTCGAGGAGGTAACAAGTTGTGTTGATGCAAGGGTTACAATAAAGATTAAGTCATTATGTAGACAGTCTTTTTAGAGTATAATATACATTTGATTGAAATGTCAAGAGAAAATGAGAGAATAAAACATTATGGTTATGGCACTGAGCACCATCAGATAAATATGACCGACATTCAGGGTTTCATTTCTATGAAAGGTGCTGATGCCAGATTAAAAAGATAATATAGTTGCGACCCGTCGATGGAGAAATATTATAAAAGCGAGAAGCAGACAACATGGGAGTGAGATCGTTGCTTTTTAAAATGAAATATGCTTGAGAGGCACTGTAAGAAGGAAGGTACTCAATTAACTGGGTTTAATGTATCATTGACATTCGCGACACTATCAAATATATGGTATTTATAGAAAAGTTCCATCAAAACGCCAACCAAATGATAATTCCTCAAAATTCTACTATAGTATCAGCAACGAAAAAAACGATTATAAGTAGTGGTGACATTTTATCAGCTGTTAAAAAAGCTTTAGTTTCGTTCAAAGGGGGCAAGAGCAAATGTATTCACAAACGATCGATAGAGACAACATAAGCTGCAAAATAGATCCCGCTGACTTCACAGACATAATATGAAACGCAGTATCAGACACTACGAAAGAACGCCCATTGCTGAACATACAAGCGGAACGGAAATGAGACAATCAGTGTCATTAGCGAAATGCTACACAAATTAATTCTGAGGAAAGCATTATATGAAAAATTTGCTATAAAAATTCAGAATAAAAGTTTTCTGCCGAGCAGAATTTCATGGAAGATATTCGGGTTCCGGATATGGAAATCTAATGCAATTTCATTATGAGAAAAATATCCACTAATTAACTGCAATATGAAACGATGCTTTGCTATATATAAATATATATATGGAAGGTTGGCCAGCAAATCATGAGATACCGTTCTAAATTTTTGTAAATATGTTAATTCGTCGTATTCTAAAAATTCACTGGTAGGACCCGGTCTCAAGTATGAAGAATTGGGAAGATATCAGCGAATAAGACTAGATCATCGAAAAAACAGAACACATAAAGTGCAATTGGATTGGCCACCCTCTGTAGAAACAACAGCACTGCAAACTAAACTTTTGA
The DNA here is from genome assembly GCA_963924295.1 of Dioctria rufipes. Lineage (NCBI taxonomy): Eukaryota > Metazoa > Arthropoda > Insecta > Diptera > Asilidae > Dioctria > Dioctria rufipes. The sequence goes on along the minus strand of OZ002743.1, from coordinate 74,859,782 downwards.
CTGAAACCAGCAAGTAGCTCGACGAGCATGAATAGCGGGAAATACTTGTATGAACACAGTATTTTCACTGGCGACCCGATGAGCAGTAATAGTCAGAAATACTTAGCGAACATGGCGAGTTGGGAATAAGGTAAATAGCACGAAGCGGGGTCCAATACTCGCCTACTCGGGCCGGATTATGTAACTCGAAGAGTTTGGAGTTTGGGAGATGAGATTTTTCGTTTTCCCCGATTAAAACTCCCTAACTCTCCATTCGAGATTCTCTACCAAACTTGGGAGTTAAAAAAAACATGAGAAGTATCGAAATATTGAAAGGCGGCTAACTCTGTGTGGGAGGGTCGTAGAGCATTGGGGTTTTCTTCTATGGATTTCGGATCTAGAGTACAAAAATATAGGTGAACAATGTCTGGGGGAGCGTCTTTTGTGGAGGGGACGGGGGGGGGGGGGTCGTACCCCCCCCCCCCCCCCCCATTAGGGGTTGTTCAAAAAACGTCATGTTTGGTATCAAATTAAAGATGGAGAAGTCGGTAATTGAGTGGTGTAGTTTTTTTTTTGATAACTTTAACTTCATAACCTGGGTCATATATACCCCAGTTCCTATATTTTGCATATATTTCTTCCGTTCTTTGTATCACATCCATTAGTACTCTGTTGTGAATATTTTTCTCATGGAAAGTGAGTCTCCACGACTTATCAGTTCTTCATAATGATGAGTTGAAAATATGTCCACTTTTGTACCAAAAAACGGCAATTTTTTCATCATAAGAAGGACTGATTCACTTCTTTTGCAGTTATCTCCAAAACTATTTACCGGACTCACAAACTAATTACATATGTAATTAGGGGATAAAATGTAAATGCGCTTTTATTTCAGCATACAAGCTTTAACATGCATATGAAAAATTTTTATAGCATATCTTCTGTACTGGAAAACGACCAAGTTGACCATTTTCGCGTGAATTACAATTTATAGCGGGTACCTTGAGACACCAAAATCCTTATTTCTCTGTAAGTATTACAAGAATGTTCATAATTTGTTTTTGTAAACATAGCCATTTTTGTAAACGTAGCCAGGATATGCAGTGAATCCATAATTCGATTTGAAAATACCTAGGTACTTTGGTATCTTCACAAAGAAAAATAAAAGCAGACAATACTGTCAGTTGAGAAATAACACAGCTGAGAGTTTTGTCGAGTGCAATAGAGAGTTTGGTAAATGTCAATACATATCCCACGAGTTACAGAACTCCGAGTGGAGAGTTAAATGGCAAAAGAGCTCTCATCTCCACAACTCCACAATCCGGCCCCTGATGCTTGCTGTGTTCTTCGAGGGAGTACAGATTACAATCTAGAGTTAGAATTAGGAATTAACAAAACCATCACTGAATGCCTAAATTGATAGTAAATTTGTTCATTTAATGTTTCTGTGGTTCCCAATTGGAGTCTCACATACACTCACCAATTGTCGAGGATTTATGATTTAAGATTAGTCACTGGGTGGGTCAGAGCTTAGCTAAAACTTATGGTGCAATTAAAGAATATATCAAGAACCCGTCGAATTTTCCGATCAATACCACGTCTATCAGAAATGGATTTATGGAAGCTGAAGAAGAAGAAGAAGAACAATATTTTTTCGAAGAAATAGATCAAATGACGATAAGCTTTCATTTACTATAAAAGCAATGCAATCTAGTATGATTCATATCATCGTTATAAAATATAGCAGAGACAAAAAAAAAATTGATATCAAAGACGAAATTCCATTAATAGTGGCGACATCTACATTCAATGTTTTTTATTTCTAACTATAATTTCATTCGTGATTTTACAAATTAATGTCATTAACGGAATACTTCAAAACACTCTACCTACTCACTCTTTCCGAATTCAAACCACCTTTCAAAAGGTAAAGATTCAGTTTTAGGCAAGCACTTAAGATATTTGTAGTGAGACTGAAGTCCCGTAATGAGATTGATTTACCCCGACTTATGGAGGGTCAGGCTTGTAAGGACTTGTTTGCCTTTTCTAATGATGACTCTGCAAATGAAGGAGTCGGTGATTAATGAATAATTCAAATATGAAGTGATTTATGGCTGCTTACATCCAATGTTAACGTAGACTTATAGTGTTTGTATGTATGTGTGTATGTATGTGTTTCATTCAAGACATTACGTGAACAATATCTCTTGTAAAGTGGCTTTAGATTAATCCAAATGATATGCATGGAGTGTTCCCTACCTACGACGGTTTATTTAAGCAGCGGAAGGTGTCGATTATGTGCTCAGGCTCAGGGATATCAGATATTGAAGTGAAATTTATGCAGAAATGGATAAGATCATTCGCTCATGAATAATATCATGGAAAAATCTTTGTATTTTCATTCAGAATGATTCGCCAAGGTTCGCACAGTAAAGGCGAACAATCAATTTTCCAGAAAATTTTTTATTACATTTTTCTCCCTATGAAAACATAAAGCTCTGCGGCTGCCACTTTTGACATTTTTGCGATAACGACTTCATAAATGTCTTACTCTTGAAGATGTTATTATGCCAAATACGTTGTTTTACCGAGTTAGTCAACGTGTCAAGGTTAATATTAATTTGGTCAGGTGTTTTTTTTTTTTACTTATTCTGGTTTTGTGTGTGGCAGAAAATTGTTTTGGGAAGTATGTTCTAGTGAAGGGTTCACATGTGTCTAAATTCAGCTAAGATAAAATCAAAATTAAATTCAACGTTCACAATATCTTAAGTTTCAGACGGCATAAAATTAATGTAAGAAATGAAAATATCTCAGAACGAAAAGAAAAATTGTGGGAAGGGAAGATATCTAATCTATTTAACTCTGAAAAATGTTGCAGAATTTTCTCTGTGAAAGGTTGGGGTATAGAATACTACATAGACTACTATATTTCTAGTAAGAGAAAACTAAGTGTTTAACTCCAGTGCAATTAATGAATACTGGGCCACTGCATCAAACGGAATCTGTCAGGGATCATATAAGAGTTTATGGATCGATTTAGGTCAGTGGCATGACCAATTCAAGAGAGTATAGGTATTAGGGTGTCCCTTATTTTTCGAAGTTTTTTTTTTACGCATACGTCCTAAATATTTTCGTACTAACCCAATATACTCTGAAAATAAATATGAGCTGTTTTTATGAACGGCAACTAGTGGGTCCTTCCCGTGATTTCTCGGGAGCGAAATCATGGGAAATTTCTGGATTTTTATAATCCCGATTCACGGGATTTCACCATTACAAAACCCGGGAATTGCAAAAAAAAAATAATCTACTCAAGTTTGTCATTTTAGATAAAATACCAAATGTTTCCATAGTGATTATTGGAATCATATTTGAAAACATGAAAAAACGTTAAACCATAGAATATTTTTTTACGTAGTAGGCGTAGGTACAGAAGTTTTTGCATATATTTTTACACCAGCTTTTTTAAATTTATTCATTTATTTATTTATTAAACCATAGAATATTTGTTCTCGTAGTAGGCGTATGTGCAGAAGTTTTTGCATATTTTTAAAATAGTTTAATTAGAGTTATTCTTTTATTATTGTGAATTCATTTTGTGCAGTTTATTTAAAAAAACGTTAAACCATAGAATATTTGTTTTCGTAGTAGCCGTATGTGCAGAAGTGTTTGCATATTTTTAAAATAGTTTAATTTGAGTTTTTCTTTTATTATTGTGAATTCATTTTGTGCAGTTTATTTTAAAAAAACGGTAAACCATAGAATATTTGTTTTCGTAGTAGGCGTAGGTACAGAAGGTTTTGCATATTACTAAAATAGTTTAAGTAGAGTAATTCATTTACTATTGTGAATTCATTTTGTGCAGTTTATTAAAAAAAAACGGTAAACCATAGAATATTTTTTTACGTAGTAGGCGTAGGTACAGAAGTCTTTGCATATATTTTTAAAATAGTTTAATTAGAGTTATTCTTTTATTATTGTGAATTCATTTTGTGCAGTATATTTAAAAAAACGGTAAACCATACAATATTTGTTTTCGTAGTAGGCGTATGTGCGGAAGTTTTTGCATATATTTTTAAAATAGTTTAATTAGAATTATTCTTTTATTATTGTGAATTCATTTTGTGCAGTTTATTTAAAAAAACGGTAAACCATAGAATATATTTTTACGTAGTAGGCGTAGGTACAGAAGTTTTTGCATATATTTTTAAAATAGTTTAATTAGAGTTATTAACTTATTATTGTGAATTCATTTTGTGCAGTTTATTTAAAAAAACGGTAAACCATAGAATATTTGTTTTCATAGTAGGCGTAGGTACAGAAGTTTTTGCATATTTTTAAAATAGTTTAATTAGAGTTATTAATTTATTATTGTGAATTCATTTTGTGCAGTTTATTTAAAAAAAACGGTAAACCATAGAATATTTGTTTTCGTAGTAGGCGTAGGTACAGAAGTTTTTGCATATTTTTAAAATAGTTTAATTAGAGTTATTAATTTATTATTGTGAATTCATTTTGTGCAATTTATTTAAAAAAAACGGTAACCCATAGAATATTTGTTTTCGTAGTTGGCGTATGTGCAGAAGTTTTTAAATGTTTTTAAAATAGTTTAATTAGAGTTATTCTTTTATTATTGTGAATTCATTTTGTGCAGTTTATTTAAAAAAACGGTAAACCATAGAATATTTGTTTTCATAGTAGGCGTATGTATGTGCAGAAGTTTTAGCATATTTTTCAAATAGTTTAATTAGAGTTATTCTTTTATTATTGTGAATTCATTTTGTGCAGTTTATTTTAAAAAACGGTAAACCATAGAACATGTGTTTTCGTAGTAGGCGTAGGTACAGAAGGTTTTGCATATTTCTAAAATAGTTTCATTAGAGTTATTCATTTATTATTGTGAATTCATTTTGTGCAGTTTATTTAAAAAAACGGTAAACCATAGAACATGTGTTTTCGTAGTAGGCGTAGGTACAGAAGGTTTTGCATATTTCTAAAATAGTTTCATTAGAGTTATTCATTTATTATTGTGAATTCATTTTGTGCAGTTTATTTAAAAAAACGGTAAACCATGGAATATTTGTTTTCGTAGTAGGTGTAGGTACAGAAGATTTTGCAATTTTCTAAAATAGTTTAATTAGAGTTATTCTTTTATTATTGTGAATTCATTTTGTGCAGTCTATTTAAAAAAACGGTAAACCATAGAATATTTGTTCTCGTAGTAGGCGTATGTGCAGAAGTTTTTGCATATTTTTAAAATAGTATAATTAGAGTTATTCTTTTATTATTGTGAATTCATTTTGTGCAGTTTATTTAAAAAAACGGTAAATCATAGAATATTTGTTTTCATAGTAGGCGTATGTATGTGCAGAAGTTTTTGCATATTTTTTAAATAGTTTAATTAGAGTTATTCTTTTATTATTGTGAATTCATTTTGTGCAGTTTATTTAAAAAAACGGTAAACCATAGAATATTTGTTTTCATAGTAGGCGTATGTATGTGCAGAAGTTTTAGCATATTTTTCAAATAGTTTAATTAGAGTTATTCTTTTATTATTGTGAATTCATTTTGTGCAGTATATTTAAAAAAACGGTAAACCATACAATATTTGTTTTCGTAGTAGGCGTATGTGCGGAAGTTTTTGCATATATTTTTAAAATAGTTTAATTAGAATTATTCTTTTATTATTGTGAATTCATTTTGTGCAGTTTATTTAAAAAAACGGTAAACCATAGAATATATTTTTACGTAGTAGGCGTAGGTACAGAAGTTTTTGCATATATTTTTAAAATAGTTTAATTAGAGTTATTCTTTTATTATTGTGAATTCATTTTGTGCAGTTTATTTTAAAAAAACGGTAAACCATAGAATATTTTTTTACGTAGTAGGCGTAGGTACAGAAGTTTTTGCATATATTTTTAAAATAGTTTAATTAGAGTTATTCTTTTGTTGTTGTGAATTCATTTTGTGCAGTTTATTTTCTTTTGAAATAATTGGTAAGCAATAAAATCTGTATTCATTTATTAATTAATTATATATTTATATTTAAAAGTTTTTTTTATCAGACAATGTTTAAAAAGAATTCATCGGAAGTATGGAACCATTTCAACAGGGATGAAAGTTGTGAAAAGGCGGTTTGTAAATACTGCTCAGCAAATATCGGATGCAAAGGATCATCCACCAGTCAGTGGATTAATTCGTCATCTTTCAGCTGTTCATCCAGAAAAGGCAATAAAACGTAAAGAAAATGAAGCTGACTTGGAAGTAAGTCCAGCATCTTCGAATATGTCTAAAATTCAATCTACAATCTTTAACTATATTAAACGACAATCTATGGCTGATATAGTAGCTAGATTATGTGCTTTGGATGGATTTTCAATTTCTGGTGTTTGTAAAAGTTCATTAATAAGGGGAAGTTTGAATGCCCCCGTGGCTTTCAATTGCCTAAGAACAAAACCAATGTTATGATTACGATTTTTATGAATTAGTAAAATTGGAAAGTATATAAAGAATAAATTTGTACAAAAAATAGAATTCATTATTAAGTTTGATACTTGATTAATGGACAAGTTTCATAAATCGTCGTTATTTAAACATAAATATGGATAATTCGAATGGAAGCTACGATAATCTAGATCTTATTAGAATTTATGGGAATTGTTCAGCTGAAGTTTTAAAAAATCTGCTTCTGCAAAAACTTTCCAGTTTTAAAATTAACTTAAGTGATATTTTGGCCGTAACAACCGATGGCGCATCATTTATGAAAAAATTTGGGAAAGGATCATCATTTATGGTCCACCAATTATACTTAAATCATGGCATTCAACTTGCATTTTTTGTAATATTATTTACAAAAAAATAGAAAGATCCAAAACAAGCGATTCCGATGATAATTTTGTAGAGTTTTAGTCTACAGAAGAATCTGATGAAGATTTAGACTTAGAAAATTATGATGATAACGAATCTATTCAATTAGAAGAGGATGCTAATGCTGGATTACCTGAAAATACTGAAATTATTTCGGAAGAGCAGGGAGATTTTAAAATAGCTTTGAACAATGTCCGCATAATTGTGAAGTTTTTTAAGAAATCAGCCGTTAAAAACTGTGTGCTTCTAAAATATATTAAAAATGAGCATGGAAAAGAACTCAATCTCATGTTGGATTCTCAGACTAGGTGGAACAGTATTACTCCAATATTGCAGCGATATCTATTGTTGAAAACCTGTATTAAAAAAGCGTTGATAAATCTAAACTCCCCGGTTAAATTATACGAAAATGAGATAGCAAAGTTGGAGGAATTGTTAAGTGTCTTAAAACCAGTACAATTGGCGGTTGATGTACTTGGCACAAGAGATTGTAGTCTTGCTACTTCAGACGGAATTATAAAGTTTCTCTTCAATTCTCTTCGGGATTTACTTGGCACATTAGCAAAAAAACTTGATTTGAATTCGCTTGCAATGTTTCTGCAAAATCCAGAAAATTTAAAATCTGATACAAATAACTGAGACTTGAATAGTTATGGACAGTTTTTTGCTGTATCATCAATTTCCGCATTATCTAAAGTAGCAAAACATTTGGTAATCCAATATTTTTCTGATGATCAGGAGATAGCCATAGATAATGATTCAGATTTATGCGAGATAATTGATGTACCAACAACAAACGATACTACTTTACCATCAACATCAACTACAAACGATTTGTTGAAGAAGTCTTTGACAAGTGCAATAAGTAAATCACAGTAAACCATGCAGGTAGTGAAACCTGACAAAACAACATCTGAACAATCTTAGAATTAAAAAAAGGTAAGGTCATTGTACGTGCATATCCAACAAATTTATTGTCAGCACATAACTTACAGCTTATTACATTTCATTCAATCAATTTGTTGAATATGCACAAAGTTCATTGCTCCATATGTGAATTCTTCGATAATTTCAACCGCGCATTTTCTCACCGTCAGCAAATTCTATAATTTTCAAGTACGACTTGCGACAGTAAGGAAATGCTAGTTTAGCAAGAATTACTTTAAATAAATTAGTTATTGTCAACGCTTTTTGGATTTCATGAGAAGGTTACCATCTGTTCGTATGTTCCGAAGAAAAACAAAGCGGTGTTTCTTCTCAGTACAATGCACAATTATGCTACGATCTCTGATGCATCTCACCAGAAACCAGAAATAATTTTGTTTTACAATAAAACTAAAAGTGGCGTTGATACTATAGATCAAATGTACATGAGACATTCCACCCAACGGCGAACGTGCAGATGGCCGCTAGCTTTTTTTTTTACAATATTTTGGATATTGCCGGTGTTGCTGCGTACGTTACTTACTATAAAAATAATTATGTGCTTGCAAAATAAACTAACAGACGCAGACTTTTTATACGCCAGCTCTCAGAAGAACTAGTCATGCCAATTATAGAAGAGCGATTTTCTAACCAGCAAGTCATGCGAAATTATGCAACGAAAATCGCAATCGGAAGTTACTGTGAAGTAACAGAAGTGGTAACTGATAACAACGATAAACGAGACGCTAGTGGTAGAAAAATTGTAGTTGGATCATGCTACATTTGCAACGAGCAGCCTATTCGAAAGAGAAGAAAGACAAGGAAGTCTTGCCTTGACTGTAATAAGCCCGTTTGTGATCAGCACACAGCAAAAATCACAAAATGTTTGAATTGTAATATTGATTTACAGAAAATTCCATAAATAAACAATTTGAAATAAACATATATTGTTTTTATTTATATATAAATCCATATTTACTTATTATATTTTTACAAAATACTTTTCTTTACGTTATACTGTACGAAAATCATGCTTTTTCTGTCGGGGTACCCGGGTACCCAGGTGGCTCATACGTGTTTTTTTTTCTCAAATGCAAAATTTTGTAAGTTAAAATTTCTTTAAAATCAAATCATGGGGATTCGAGAAGGTTTTTGCCAATCTTTTTTGGAAAAAAATTATTCAACAAAACGTACGATGATGGATACCTGGGGTACCCAGTTACTCGGGTGGCAAGACAAGGGTTAAATGAAACTGAAAGTCTAGAAATCGCTTTTTTTTTGGCGTTTTGCAAAAAACGGCCTCAAAGCTCCGGACACACCTCCAAAATCGCTGAGATTCTCAATTCATTCGAAAGAGCGGAGTTTTTACTTGCAGTGCAAATGATGGCTTTTGTTTTCGAGGAGTTGGTGGTGATGAGGTGCTTAAAGCTATTTTTGCTGTCAAATCGAATGCTTCGGGGCCTGACGACATGTCACCTAAGTTTCTTCGCTCCATTTCTCCACTTCTCGTTGGTCCCATATCTCATATTTTTAATTCATGCATCACAAAATGCCAATTCCCTACAGCCTGGAAATTAGCGAATGTCAGTCCAATTCCTAAGAAGGCTTTAGCTACGTCACCAGAGGACTTTAGGCCCATTAGTTTGCTCTATTTTCTTTCTAAGGTTTTTGAAAAGTTGTTGTATTGGCAGATTCAGCACTTTTTAATGGAAAATGATTTATTGAGTTGCTGGCAGTCTGGATTTCCGACCTAGGCATAGTTGTGAAACCGCTATTGTGAAGGTCACAAACGACATTCGCGCTGCATTGGACAAGGGAGAAATTTCCATTCTGGCCCTCTTAGACTTTTCTAAGGCTTTTGACAGTGTTTGCCATGGGAGTCTGCTCGAAAAGTTATCCCACCGCTTTGATTTCTCTAGAAGTTCAATCCGCCTGTTGGGAGACTTTCTGAGTGGACGTTTCCAGAGGGTAGTGTTGGATAATAATAACTATTCTGTCTTTCTCCCCCTCGGCAGCGGCGTCCCACAGGGATCTATTCTGGGACCTTTGCTCTTCAGCCTGTACATCAATGATTTGCCGCAAGTAGTACGTGATGTTAATATTCACATTTATGCTGATGATGTACAGGTCTATTTAAGTCGTCCAATAGGACTAATCGAAGATTGTGCGGCTCGAATGAGCGACGATTTGAATGAGATCTACAACTGGTCTAAAGCAAATAATCTGAAACTTAATCCAAGCAAATCTAAATGCATTGCCTTCTCTTCATTAACCATTGACTCGTCAGCCCTGCCTGCAATAACGTTGAATGGAATCCCGATTCCTTATGAGAATAAGGTTCGCAATTTGGGCGTTATTCTTAACTCAAATATGACATGCTGTGATCATGTCAAAATGAATCTTTCTAAAATTTATACAAATCTTAGGCGCTTGTGGTTGTCGTCTAGCATGCTTTCGCCGAAAATGCGCTGCCACTTAATTAAGTCTCTAGTAATACAGCACTTTACATTTGGATCTCTTGTTTTCCCAAAACTTGACTCTCACTGCAGTAGAAAGTTAAATGTCGCTTTTAATGACTGTGTTAGATTCATATTTGGGCTACGCAGATTCGATCATGTCTCTCACCTTAATTTCACGCTACTCGGCTGTTCACTGGACACTTATTTAAAACGGAGGGCCTTATTTTTCTTCTATAACCTATTGGCTACCTCTCAGCCCCATTATCTAAGTAGTATGGTCCGCCCTCTACGGTCAACCAGGGGTTATAAACTCTCGATGCCACGATTTCGTACTGCTATTTATGAGGGTTCTAACATTGTTCAACTAACTCGTCTGTGGAATCTATTGTCCCATAACATTCAAAGAGCCAGCACCATCGGCACATTCAGGAAACTTCTAACTGATTTTCTTAACTGAATTTGTTTTTTTTTTTTTTTTTTTCTTTTTCTTGCAGTGACACATCTTTGCATAGATTAGCATAGTTTTATTTTCGTTTTGTTTTATTTTTTTTTATCCTTATTTTATTTTCATTTTTTTTTATTTTTTTATTGTATTTTATGTTGTTTTAGTTGTTTCACTCTGTAATGTATACCTTTAGATATAGTCTAATTCAATTTTAGGTCCTGTATTTCTTGATCAGGTATATTATTTATGTAGTTTTACGTTTAGTTTAGGCTTCCTTGTACCCTGTAGTAACCCACTCTCTGTTAACGATGCAGATAAAAGATTGTAATCTTGTAGCATCCTAATGAAATAAATTTGAATTTGAATTTGAAATGAAGATATGATGGATAAATCTTTAAAGCTGCATATATCCCAAGCGATCCATTTTATTCTTCCCTTCCCGTTCTGGAAATACCGGTGATTATCTCGACCAGTCCTATGATTCCAATTCATTGGAAAATATTTACGGTTAACTTTATCAAATTTATAAAAATAAATAAAATTTTTTAAATTAAATTCCATGAATTGCCTCCCGCAATATTTTTATACTTTTCAACTGAGACAACTCTATATTTTCCAACTTTATACCTCTGCAGTCCAGTGCAACACAAGTAGCCATTTATGAACTGAAAAAAAAATAAGAAAGTAAAAATATTTATAAACTTTGCACTGTCCACCGGTTTTTTAACGAGTTATTTTATAGCAAAAGTATACAAAACAATTTTATAATCTTTCCTTTGAAAATTTCATTTAAAATTGCACCCGTAAAATTGTCCTCAGCATCACTTTGTGCGACATCATTTTTGATGAATTCATTTTCTCTTGTTCTGAAGTTTATGCCCGGCTCTTGAACAAAGCTGACATTTTTTTTTGTATTTTATTTGTTTTTTTTTTGTTTTTTTTTTTTTCATTCTGTAGTGTTGGTTGTTCATTTTGCCCTTAAGTCCTTTATTCTGTTCTTGTCACCATTAGCACAGTATCAGCCAGGAGCAAGTTAGGAAATTAGCATGGAAATGAAATTCACTTTGGTCATTATGTAAATTTCCGGTTTTTATGTGTATCTCATTTTAAATTCGGAACAATCTTCTTTAAGGGGTTTGTAACGATGCAAGTGTCAACAAAAAAATATATTTGCTTCCAAGTATGTTAAACTCCAGAATATTTAACCTTTATAGATTTACTTTTGGTTGTGAACAACTCCTTTGCTCTTTTTAACATTAATTCAAAAAAACGACCGAAATTCGAAACTTTTCCAGACTAACTGCAATTTTAACCAGTCTTGGGCTACTCATTAGTAACTTTAATGATTTTGTCTTTTTTTTTTTTGTTTTTGTAAATTGAAGTCAAAATGATTATTTTTAAGAATTGATTAATTATAGTCGGGTATTCGGTTTAAAAAGTTTTCTGTAACGAAAGAAGCTTTTAGAGAAGTAATGCCAGAGTACAATTTCAGCGAAAACTGCAAGTGTGTTTTTTTTTTGTTTTATTAATTAGAGTTAATCACTGCAGTAATAAGAGGAGATACTTAGTAGATATTTTCATGTTACCTACATGTGAAAGAAAATAACGTGTCCATACCTTCTTATGAGTTACACTTACTATATAGCTTACTTAACAAAATAATAAAACAGTTTTGATTAAAATAAAAACGTTATCATTTTACACTTAATAATTCTCAATTGAGTATTAGTTGCATGCGGATATGCGGCCGTCGTCCGAATCTGCAGGCAGATGGATTCGAATTCATAGGACCACAGCAATTATTACTCAGTTGAGTTTTTGATTTTGGAATCGTAGTCATTCGGCTAAGATAAGTTCTTTTAAATAATTTTGTTAATAAAGGTAGAAAATTTTATTTTCTTATTCAAATTCAAATTTATTCATGAAACATTGCACAATTAAGATTTAAGGATCTTTACAATTTGTACAAGATAGAGTTAGAACATTAAAATAAACAGTATAATTCATATAAAGATATTATATAATAAGAGAGATAGAAGAAGTAAAAACAGAAAAGAAACATAAAGAAGATATGATACTATAAAAAATAGAACGCTTATTACTAACTACTTAAAGTTAGATATTCAAATATGCTACGACTTATATAGGATAGTGTGCCGACCAGTATAGAGCTTCTGATTTGAGAAGGTAACTGGTTCCATGATTTAATGACATGGCTGAAAAACAGGAGCTTTGTTATTAAGAATTGAGACCTTGGTAAAATTAGTTGCAATGTTCTATTTGATCTAGAAAAGTTAAGAAGTTCAAAGATATATCTCTAGGTTTATGATATTTTATAACTTTTACCAAAAGAACTAGCATACGAAAATTCAAATAGGTTAGCAAATCAGACCGCAAGATTGAGCATCTATGTATATGGTGATATATGATCGTATCTACGAAGGCCATGTACATACCTGATTATAGAGTTGAAAGTAATGCTAAGTTTCCTTGTATTATTATAGTCTAGTTTGGCAAAAATTTCACAGCCATAGGTTATTACAGGTACTAGTAGAGCACGAACAAGAAGTAATTTGGCGGGCATTGGCGTAAAATAGCTGGATGTCCACAATGTACGAAATCCACCATAAACTTTTCTGATAACAGAATTAATGTGGTCATCCCAGGTGAATGTGTTATTAAATATAACCCCAAGACTCTTAACGGAGTCGACAAAAGGAATAATAGTATTATTAATAGTCACAGGTGAATATCCATCTGTATTTAATTTTACCCTATACATAATAAAGCTTTTAGATTTAATTGGATTGAGTTTCAATTTATTCGATAAGGACCATAAATGAATTGATTCAAGATCTTCATTAACACGAGATATGTTATCCTCAATCAGACTAATAGCATTGGAGATGTACAATTGTATATCATCTGCATAGAGATGTAAATCACGAAACTTAACTTGACGAAATATGTCATTGATAAATATGGAGAACAATAAGGGACCAAGGATCGATCCTTTAGGCACACCACAGAAATACGTTCCATTCATGTAAACTGTCTGTGATCTGTAAATCAAATCAGCTGCCTGAGATGAAAATTTAAAATATCTACTGAGCTTACGACAGAGAAGCAAATGATCCACTGTATCAAAAGCCTTTGAAAAGTCTAAGAAGACTAATACAGTCAATTCATCCTTGTCAATAGTCCACGAAATATCGTTGCTTACCTTAAGTAAAGCAGTTGTACAACTATGTTTAGAACGAAACCCTGACTGATTGTCATGTCAGAGTTCATTTAAAATCAAAAAATTAGAGATTTGCAGGTACATTATTTTAGAAATATATGGTAGCAAACTAATTGGGCGATACTCCATACATTGTGTCTTAGTATCCTTAGGAACAGGAACTATCCAAGCTCTAGGGAAAATGGAACCTGTGAAGCATGAGTTGCAAATGTGTGTAAGAGCAGGAAGGATCGCAGATGAGCACATTTTTACAAATTTAGGACTTAGGCCATCTACACCAGCAGCAGTAGATTTAATGCTGTCCATTACCGTAGCTACTTCATGAATATTAGTCCTTAGGAAGCTAAACTGGGTTTGATCCAGAGAAACACTTACGGATTCATCATTATCCAAATTAACAACAGAACTGCTCACATGATTTGAAACAAATTCATGATTGAGTTCGTCAGGATCAATTGAGCATGAGCTCAGTTTAGATGCGACAAGTCCACTTCTTTTGATATTGTTCCACACGATTTTGTTAGAGATTTTAAAATTTAGGATGGAAGAGTAATAGCGGCGCTCTTTAGCTTTGCGGACAGCAGCCACTGCTCTGTTCCGTAGTACTCGATATTCCTCATGAAAAGCCGATAATCTATAGCGCCTCCATTTATTATATGCAAGATCTCGTTCCGCAATTAAATTTCGAATATGAGAGGAAAACCAAGGGTAACGCAAGTCTATGATAGTTTTAGTAATGAAAGGAACATGTTTTTCATGCAAATAATTTAAAGTAGAGTTGAGAAAATCTACTTGGTCTTCCACATTGGGAAGATGGATGAAATATGCTATCTCCAATTCACAGTTCTACATCCATAAGCAACGCTTCCTGGTTTATACTATTATGATCAAAATAGGAATAAGAACCAATTTCGCCTGTGTTATTAGACTGAATATCATATGTTAACATGATCATGTCGTGATCAGATATTCCTGGGAGAGAAATTTGTTGGAAAAACAAAACCTTCGACATATTCGAAGTAAGGAAGACATCTAGCAGAGAGGGTGTTCCACATAAGAAGTATATTGGGTAATTATTGACTCTCTGTAGGTCCAAAGCATCCAGAAAAACTTGGAAATTGTTCGTCAATCCAGAGGGTGATAGAAAATTAAAATTAAAATCACCTCCAATGACCACATTTTGGTATTGGGGTGCAACACTTCAGAGATCATTATTAAGGGACTCCAAAGATGAACAGTTAGGAGGCTTATAGACTGCTCCAACTAGACACTTCACTCCATTAACAGACAGTTCACAGAAAATATACTCACAAGTACCTGCAGCGTTATCAGACGAAAATAAAAACGTGTGCTTAAAGTTGCTTTTAATGTATATCATCACAACACCACCGCGCATATTCACACGGTCATTTCTTAAAACTCTATAACCAGGTATCTTAATCGCATTATCATTGATTATTGGTTTCAACCAACTCTCAGAAATGCAAATTACAGCCACTGGGGAATTCCTAAGAATATCACGTAATTCATCAATTTTAGGGAGTATACTACGAGAGTTTATATGGCAAAAGTTAATTCCATTTCGTTGCCTACACAAAATGTTAAGCAGAGTACCTAAGTTGCCTGTTACAGCCGTCTCATTACCGTCAACCAAATTCACAACAGGCAAGCACACATCCATGAAATAGAATAGAAAGATTAATATTAGCAATAAAAGCAATATATGAATATTCAGAGAAGCATCCAGTAAAACTGATAATTTTAAATATATAATATACAAAAAATGCAATACTAAATAAGACTAAATCAAAACAGCAACAGATAAATGACCTCCTTAGATAACACAGTATTCAATTTTCTTTACTCTAAAGCTGGCTTCCCACGACGCGTGGTTTCACACGCCGCGCCGCGCGAGCATAAGCCAACGCGCAGTGGGAATGGTCCGGCTCGAGGTGGCGCGAGCTCGCCTGTGCTGGCTCGCCCGATCCATTTCGAGTAGGTAACTTGAAAGGCGCGGCGCGAGCGTACGCGAGGTGGCTCGAGGCGGCGAGTGAGATTTACTTTTCATTTCGGCGGCACCGCGCCGCAAATCAACTCGAGACAACACGCGCCGTGGGAAGTGTATAGGCGCGGCGCGGGCTGACGAGAGCTCGTAGCAGGCTTCCCACTGCCTGTGATTTCACGGGCCGCGGCGCTGGCTTGGCTCGTGAAAACACGCGCCGTGGGAAGCCACCTTTACATATCAGCTGCTCCAACTCATCCATGGTAAGAATAGCCTTGGGGATGTTACTGTTCATTGTTCCGATCCAAACAAGTCCAGATCGTGTGAAGACCGTCGAGATATACTTACTTTTCTGCAGTGCCTTTTTATAGAATAATTCTTTAAAGTCAGACTCTCGTTGATGTAAATTGGACTTTGAGAATCAGTATCACGGGCTAACCCAACATCATGCAGTGATAGAGGTTTAATTCCACTGGAACGGCGCTCCTTTATTGTTTTTCGTACAGATGATAACACAGAAGTCTTGTCACTAGAGTTTTGTAGTTAAATTATAATGGTGGAATTTTTTTTGCATTTTTATCTAAGCTGGACCTAGAAATGCTCACAGGCTTAGGAGGAATGTTCATTCCGAGTTTTGCACAAAGTGAAGTGAAGACTAGAGGTAGATCCTCGTTGTCAATACGAGGTACACCAGCAATAATCAAATCATTGGCTTTATGCTGACGTTCAAGATGATCCAGTCGTCTATCTAGTGACATCAGATTTGTTTTGATGTTCGAAATATTTAAAATCACCGGCGACAACTTCTCGGATAATGTTTTTTGTAGTGATGTTTCTAGTTCATGAAGAAGAGATCTCACATTTATATCTGCAATGGTTTCCTTCAGTTTAGTTTCCATTAACACCATGAAATTGCGTATCTTCATTTAAATGTCTTTAGCGAAAGCCGATATTTTATTTTCAACCTTAGTCATAAAAGTTGACATATCTGGTACATTTGCTGGCAAAGGTGTAGAATTATTTGATTCTGCTTTATTTTTATTTCTTTCACTTGCACGTTTATCCGCCATTTTGCAGCTTGTGTAGTGGAGAAATTAACTACGTAAAATTTATAAATCGCACGGAACCAATGGACCTGTCTTTATAATATGATCAGCACAGTACTTAGATCCGCAAGATATTGAGTATATAACAGCCCCAAATTACGTAAATTACATAAAATGTTGAATGAAGCACACTGAAAAAATTTGTTGTCCTACTGACGTAAACACATCTTCTTCTATTTATTGTTTATTGTTTAGTTAAAATTTTGAAAAAATAAAGGAAAAAAACTGTCAGAATTTTTTATGGAAAAATGATTTTTATTTCAGTTGGCCGCAATTTTTGATAAAAAAAATTTTTTTAAGAAAATTGCTACTCTTCACTAAAACTACATTTACTTATATGTTACTGCAAGATTATAAAATAATATTTTTTAATTTTTCCTCACAAACCTGAAGAGCGAGAACAAGAGAGGTCTTTCTCGAGCAGACCTCTACAAATATCTTATGTTGTCCTTACAAGTAATCTAACACCTCTGGTGCCCGTTATTATACTAAACGGCACACAATAGAGCAACCGCGGCCATTCATCTCGCTAAGCGCCAGTATTTTAGTTCTAAATGGAACTGCCATCTACAACCAAAAGTCTTATGGCATAACCAACAACGGGCTGGTGGTAATGGAAAAAATTAAGTCGATTGTGGATTCAACCCCGATGAACTTAACCCGGTATGTCCCAGAACTATATTTTTTGCGAAACATGATTTTTATTATATAAATTGGCTAGTGGGAGTCCAGGGAACGTAAAAATATGACAAGTTTGCTTCGCATATCTTAGGTCTGGTCATATGGGTGTGTTGCCAAATGGCAACGCTGGGTCAAACTTGGTGAAAATTATATTAAAAATAAAAATAATTGTATTTGAGTTTGGCATTAAGGCACATGTTTATTATTAAATATTACTGAAATAGAACATCACTTTTTAATCTTTGGTACGGTATTTCTGAAAACATTTTAGGCATAAACCAACATCGTATATTCTGCACGAAGTACGGCCAATAGTGGAACAGGTATCTCCGGCGCATCTTCTTTTATTGCTAATTGGATATGGCCAGTGATTAAAGCCATCGTAACGTAAGGTCTCATTCATAGGTACGTAGGCGAGTCGGTCCAGAACCCTTAGCTTTTTCACTCCAAAGTGATTGCAATTGTAGATTACAATATTGCGTCTGAATCCTAGCTGTGGCATTGCAGGTTAACCGACTCTATGCAATTGCCATGCATTTTGAATAGTTACGTCGACCAACCAAGTGAATATGCAGCTCCACCATTTCTTTCCTCGATTTCCAATTCGGTATAGACTAACTTTCTGGTCCATGCGATCTACACCACACATATATTTATTGTATTCGCCGATAACGGATGGGTGAGTCACATTAATTTTCCTTTTTTGCTCTTTCAAATATCGTAGCACCTTTTGACGTTGGATTCATACCGCATGACGTTGATGCAATGTTTACAACAGCATTATCAACCCATTTCATTAAGCAAATGTTTGTGTCTTTCATTTTTGTTGAAACATCAAGCCCCCGTGGCATTTTACATAGATCCTTTTTGTGGGCAAGTAGATAGCTATTAGGGATTCGGTTCTCACGAAGAGCTCCTGTTGCGTTGTATCCACGAGATTTCAAATAAGTCAATACAGGAAAACCAGTAAACAGGCTATCGAAATAAAATGTGAATGGTAACTGTTGAACATTAGGTTTAAAGTCGTCGATCATATTCAAAAATGTCACTGTTATGACCCAGATCTTAATTATTAAGTTAGAAATTATATTCACATTCAGTTTAATCATGATAAAACAAGAATTTCATTTAGTCTAGCGTAAGCATTTTAAAGGGTTATTATTCTTAAGTTTATTGAACCAGCGATCATAATTCGCCACCGTGAGCAATGCTAATTTCCATTTTTTCGCTTTACATGCAGTTTTTACAATATTTACGCCAGAGGAATTACTACTGGGTCAGCATTCTTACTGCGGTGAATTATTAATCGCTCAAGTCGATGAACCCTATTTCTTACAGGTCAATTTGTGTATTGATTGTTAATATTGATTACGCATGTTCAATTTTATTATAAATATATTGAATGAAATAAATAATAGACCAGTTTTTGTTATAATCGACAATCAGTGCGTTTTTATTAAGCCAAGTCAGAACGGTCAGCATTTCAACCATTCTCCATTATTTTGAGTATCGATACAAGCATCGATATTCAATTCTACAGCGGTCTAGATTGTGCATCTAGGCCTATACATCTCAGTTAAGGCAAAGGTGCTTTAACTTTAACAGTCACTATGCACTTGCCGAATCTTTCCTCGTACACAGTATTTGATCGTGGGTTTCTCCCTTGGTAGATTGCGAAGTTTACCAAATAGCCTGCCGGAGTACATACTTTGTATCCAAAGCGAAGCGGTTTCCCTCTTATGAACTGTTTGCATCGGTGATGACCATAATAAGCGATCATGCTTTCATCATAAGAAAAATTCTGCTCAGGATGAAAGTGCTTGAGCATATTTGACTTCAGGTGGCTGGAATAGGGCGCAGTTTCCTAATTTTATCACCATCAATTTCTGTTTTGTGGCTATCTTCAAAATGAAGAAACTGCAATATTTGTTGGAATCGACTTCTGCGCATCGATTTTGCAACCATTTCATTTGGAAGATCCTCGTCAGTACTCCAAAATGTTCTGACACGGCTATGATGATTATAACCAGTCATCAAAAAACTTTTTTCAAATTGCTCGTGTGGTTACAATCCAATAAAATCTTCATAATTAGGAGGTGAAAATTTTGGTATCATTGCGAAAGAGTTGTCTTTTACCCATACAAAATTGGTGCTCTTATCAGATGGCGGGATTGAACATGTAGATTTAGTTGCGCAGACCTTACTGAAACCACTAATTGCAAATGAAGTAGATGGTTCAATATCAGACAAATTTTCCAAGACATCAACCAAAATTTCGTCATCTATTCCTGTCTTTTGTTCTAGCTCTCGTAGTATTGCTTCATGTGAATCGATACGTCGACTAGTACCCAAAACGATTTCACAATTTGCTTTTAATTGGCCAGCGCTCACGTTATCTGGTAAACCACCTTCTTCATCATTAGCGTCATCTTTTCCGCTCAATACCCCACCTTCGGCCTCAGGTGGTTCTATGTACAAGGTTCATCGTCTGACAATATTTCATCTAAGTAATCTAGTACGTCTTTCAATGAAAGAGCCCTAAAATCAAATAAAAACATTGGCGCATTCTTCTATTGTTCGATAATATACGCACTGAAGATGACAAAATTTATATTGAATTGCAATAAATAAAAAAATTCTCCCAAGAAAACCCAGCGTTGCCATATGGCAACACTGATGAAAATTATTAAAAAACATTAAAACAAAAAACCACAAATTCTAAAGACTATTTTAATTTTAAAAATGTTAAATCGTACTAATGAAAATATTCAACAGTAAAAGGAATGAAATTAGCAAAGGCGTATAAAAATGCATACTTACCTAGTCGGATAATAAAAATCTTCTTTATTTGATATGTTTCTTTTCTTCTTTAAATTCACGATGCTATTACATCGAAATCACAAAAGTGATTGACTTATTTCAACAGAATAAAATAATATATAACTATTTACTGTGAAAAACAGGCATATGCATCCATCATTAGGCGTGCGTTGATTGGCTGGCTGAAGTTATGTGTCACATGCATCCAGCGTTGCCATATGGCCACGCTGGGACAATTCGGGTTAATGCATGTTTTACATCAGTTAACCAAAGTTCAATGGAAAATCAAGCTGGAACGCTCGAAGTTCCTCATGGAGGTTCAGTAGGCGAGGTTGCACCTCTAGCCAATCATAATGCATTCTCTTTTCGTTGTTTTGACCTCAATGAACTGTCAATTTCTATTAACTCGATGAAATCTGATACCATTGAACCAAATGGTATGTCTCCACAATTTATCAGGTTATTGCTTCAATTTTGTGGTTAATACATTTTTCATGTGATCAATTCATGCTTAACGACGTCAACGTTTCTTTTAGACTGGAAATCTGCGATAGTACTCCCAATACCGAAGAAAAGATGTTCCAAGTACCCTGCCGACTTTTACCCCTTAAGCATTTTATGTTTCTTTTCTAAAGTGTTGGAAAAGTTAATGTATCGCCAAATATTTGAGTACCTTGAGGATAATGAGCTGCTTACACATTGGCAAGCAGCGTTTAGACGCTTTCAGTTTAGAGACTGCGTTGTTAAGGGTATCCACTGACATTAGATTGGCCCTGGATCAAAACAATTGCTAGATTTTACTAAGGCATTTGATAGTGTTGATTATAACATCCTTCTGCATAAATTGTTTGCTGTTTTTAAATTCAGTACTTCAGCTTTTACTATAATCACAGATTTTTTGTCACGTTGTCACCAACGCTTTAAGGTGAATAATAACATCTCAAACTCACTCATTTTATTATTCGGCGTACCACAAGGCTCTATTCTGGGACCATTGCTATTTAGCCTATTCATGAATGATCTATCTAAAGTAGTTCGTGACGTCAAGTTGCATTTGTACGTTAATTTTGTACAAATATATTTGAGCAGGCCAATTGGACTTATTGAAAACTTCCTTCTAGTCAAGAACGATGATTAAGATAGAATAGGCGTAAGACTAATCGGTTGATACTGAATTTAAGTAAGTCGCTTTGTATTATTTTTTAAAGTAACACCTTTGACAGAAATAGTGTTCCACTTGTAGTTTTGGATGGTGTTAACTTGGTTATGCAAAGTAAAGTTAAAAATCTTGGTGTTCCTATAAGCCAAGATATGAAGTGCTGTAATAATGTTAATGCATTGATTAGAAAAGTATAATTCGGGCTTCGGACACTTGAGTATCTTAACAACAACTGTTCACCGTAAGCTTTTCAAGACAATACTAATGCCATACTTTACATATTGCAGTACGATTTACCCTAAGCTTGATTCTTTCTGTTCCCGCAAAGAGGAGTTTGCTTTTAATGATTGCGTTCGATTTGTATTTGGCCTTTGCAGGTTTGATCATGTTTACCCTTTTTGGACAAGATTTCTTGGTTGTCCTCTGACTTCATACCTTCGGCGTAGGTCATTGATATTCTTCTTTAATCTTTTAAAGTCAGGCAAACCAGAGTATCTCAGAGAACTCTTCAGTTTCGCAACATCTGAATGCAATAGGAACACAATAGCTCCCCGTTTCTAGAAGACGATTATGGAAAGCTCTTAGCTTGTCCAGATCTCGCGCCTATGAAATAATCTTCCTATGAATATCCAAATTGACAACTCCTTGATCGCAATCAAGAGGCTCATTAGTTTACAACTAATTTAGTAGTTGATAATCCTTCTATTATATTTTGCTCTATTTATTTTTCTACTAGCAGTAATAGAATTTACTATTTGACCCTTCTTAGCGCATTTACAAAGTTTCTGTAATCTTAATAGTTTCATCTTTCTTTCCTTTTTCTGTGTTTATAATCTTTTTTTCTCCTCCTAGAATTATGTATTAAGTATCGTAGCTACTACTCATTGTACAAGAAAGGATGTTTAATCTTCTGTACGACTGGAATAAAGGATAGTTTATGTTAAATAAGTTAACTGACACAATATATTTTGTATTTATGGAAAAAAAATCAAATTTCATGTATCCAGGAAAGATTCGTATATGCCTTTCTACTGAAGAGAGCTAGAAGTCTCTAAATTACAACAATTTCCCCAATACAGGCATACATTTTATTAGTTTACGTCTTACAAGAATGGCAAAAATACAAAAAAAAATTGAAAATTGTATTTCGTATCCAATCTGTTTTCAATGTGATACCAATCCACTTCTCGAGCAACATTTCACAGCTTTGAATATTGAATATTTTACAAGACAAGGCCGCTACTATTTTATCGACATTATACAGCAATTTCTTACTATAGGTCAACTGGAAGTGGACTCAATGAAGTTACGGGAGTGGAACTCTCTTTTAAGCCGGAGGGTTCTAAACAAAAAATACAAGCAATATTATAGCAATATACTGATTATCTAAATTAATAATGGTAGATACCGAAACTATTTACTCCATCTATTGGCACAATACAGAATTTAATTAAAGGCAAATAATCGCTCAGTTGCTTCAATAAAACCAACACAATGACCTTTTTTAAGTTGGACTCATTAAAGCAACAAATAATAAACGTAGTTCATTTCATTTTATCGTCAGGATTCATTACGTCGTCGTTGTTGTGATAAAAAACGGCCATAAGAACACTCAGAATTGGTCAGCAAAATGAAAAGAAGCGAAAACCTCCTCTCTTACAATCGAAATAATCTTGCCATCAGCCCAAATGTACTCATCAAGAGATAACGTTAAACGCCAAATATACATACAATGGGTGGAGGGGGTAGCGTGCAGGGGGAAACACAGGAATAAAGAGCAAAAACGAAAAACTCTCCATTCATTTTATTGTGCAAGGAACGAGACGTCAGTTTCTTCTTAACCTACTAAAATGCTACGGAAGTACAAAAAAAAAACAAAAAAAACTCTCCAAGTCTAAGGGAAAACCATGGAAAAACCAAATCTCCAGGTATGATCCCTGGGGTGACATTAATTAAGAATTATGTGAATCACGATATATCTCTGTAGTTGGATTCTGTCGGTAATGATTAAGTATTGAGGGTTACTGGGGGATTTAAAAGAATAAAAGGCGTGACTTTATCTATTATAAATGTCATCGGGGAGGTGGAGGAGATATTTGATGAAAATTTCTAAGAGCTTACTGCAATAAAAAAAAAAACAAAAAAAAAAGCATTCACTGCAAATAAATTTTAATCTATCGCCATAAAATGGAAAAGGTGTTAAAATCCAGAATGATTACCAGATCGAAATTTAATGTCCATCTATTTTTTAACGAGCCCCCAAGGCTATGAACCTGTGTGGCTGTGTGCCTGCCTTAAACAAATATTTTACGATCAATGATGGCTTACTTTTTGTTGGTTGTTGATTTCCGGAATTTTTCACCTCTTGAAATTGAATCAATTTAAAGGTGGTCTCCCGTGTTTTCATATAATTTAGTAAATAATGTTGAAATTTATATATAGACACTGTAAATTGAACAGGATGGTGTTTGTCAATAAATAGCTAATTATAGATTTTGATTAAGGTTTCTCGTTGATGATACCATATGTCAAAATCTTAATGGTGATTGTAAAGAGGAAGGAAGACTGGATGGGGAGAGGAGAGGAGGAAGAGGGTATATACGTTATTTGGAAAGCAGGAAAAGTTAAAGGCGTGTCTTTAATATTTTATGAATTACCTTATAGCTCTAAAAAAAATATACCCAACAATGATGATTTAAAATATGTTAAATGGATAGTAAATGGCTGAAATGGCGTAGAAAAAGTCCAAAAGGGTTCCAAAAGGGGGATGAATTTTGAGTACAGGTATTTTCCAGTGAAGTCTTTGGGTTTCTCAAATCTGATATTAAAACTGAGGTTCGTGATTAGGTAATATTCCGAAATTATTTTAAATTGATTTTTTTTAACAATTATATAACTTACTATAAGTTCCTAAAATATTCTACACCGGATTACGCTCCACGTATTTATTTCCCACATTACAGCCAGTTTTGCTAAGTGTTATTTAATTCAGGCCTCGAAAATAACCGGTATTTTCTTATAATAAAATAAAAAAATCACATGCAAAATGGGCATTACAACAAAAATTATTTTTAGTGTCTACATACATTTAGTTTCAATTGTGACGCGACCACAAAAAATTCCACCTTTTTTATAAAAGTAAAAAAATATAAGCAAAAATATACTTTTGCATTAAAATTTTTTAATGAGTCAAAATCTTTAAGTTATATTTTTCAATCAAGTAATAAAAGTGGAAAAATGACTTCTATTGTTCCGTCAAACAATAAAAGTCAAATTCTTTAAAATAAAAGAATTTTGTTTGACTTTTATTTTTTTATTCACATATTTGTAGATGTAGAATTTTTCATTTTGAGATATTGAACGTAGATATACAGTCACAGTAATATTGAATTCAATTTAATTTCCAGAGATAGCACTTTTTTGACTATGCTTCTTCCATATTCCACTTGAATTTTACTGTGAGTCTCTACTTTCAATAATCTTAAATGAAAAATTCTTTAATAAATTTCTTTAATCAGAATCAGACTTTTCAATTAGTGATGGGAAAAATCGTTACTTTTCGGTACCTGTAACGATTCGTTACATGGGAAGCATCGTTACTTTGAAATCGGTACTCGGTACTTTCGTTACTTTCGGTACTGGTCTCAGGATTTTGATAATAATTTCTGTTCTGCAGCGCCTTAGCTTGTTTTATGTATTTTTTTACGCTGGCAGGTTTTACGAAATAGGTAGTACCTAATACCTATCTATAGGTTAGGTACTTAGACGTTACTAAATGTGTTGTGATTCCATTATCTTGCGTTTCAGTATTCAATTTTTCATGAACGCTATCTTAATAATTTTTTTTTTTAATATAAAAAAGAAAAATAAGGTGTATTCCAAGAAATACAAAAGGAGAAAATTATTCTTAATAAGAATTAAAGAAAATATATATTGTGTTATATTTACTATGTATTTGCACATAGATAAACAGAAATATATATATATATAAAAAATAAAACATACAAATTCAACGGCAGAAAAAAAAACGAGATGTTCATACATAAATAATTAAGATATTGAAATAATAATTTATAAATGAATAAATTTAAAAGTAATAAAAAGATTAATTAAACAAATCCTTATTGGCATTAAGGATAACTATCATTTGAACTTTTTTCGGTTTTAATCGGTTTTTTTTTCCGATATTATGAGCCTAGTTTTTGAAAATATACACTCACTGGGGACTGAAGTTGCCACAATCCCAAGATTTTTCCTTGCTAATTTCGCTAACCTGGGATAGGTGAGCGCTCGTGTTTTCCACCACAATAATGGATCATTTTTGCGGTCCATATTTGGCTCTTCAGAAAACTAACGAACTTCAATATATGCGGCGGATGACGGTGTACTACCACTTTTTGCAAAGGATGCTCTATTATCAAAGTCCATCCAAATGTCTCCTCCTTATCCTCAACAGAGTTTCTTGTGATAGACGAGGTGCTCGTTGGTATTTCATTTAATGAATTGTCAAGAGGTCCAATCCGAATTCGCAGTGCATCTTGAATAATGCCTTCCTTGACTTTATTTAAGGCAGTAGTGTCATTCATCATATTAAATCCAATTTTTTTGAAGCGGGGATCCAAAAACGTTGCCCGGGAGAATGTAGAATGCAGCCCAACATTATGAAAACAAGTCGAAAGTGAATTCAGTAAGTCATTTATTAGTCCCAATGGATTTTCCGAAGTTAGTGAATGTTGCATTTTACTTAATGTACTACCAAGCCCTCGTGCAAGTAAAATAACTTTCGATATACTCGTAGTAACATCTTTTTCAGCACTTATCTCATTTGTAACTTGCTCAAATGGTTTTAAAAATTTTATCTATTCCCTTAATATTTTCCATTCCAACAAAGATAAGCTTTGGACGGGATTATGGAGAACACCTATTGCTGCTTCCACTGCCTCTTGAATTTCACATATTCGCTGAAACATGTAATATGTTGAATTTCAACGGGTTATGACATCGTTTTTTAATTTTAAGGGCTGACCATCAGGGTTCATTTGGTGTTGCAATGCCTTTAGTTTTGCGGAAGCTACACTGCTTCAGTGAAAATATTCTACAATTGACTTCACTTTTTGTTGTATAGTTTTTAGCGGTCGGATAGCGCTAGGGTATGTGCGAAACAAGGTAGGTGTGTCCAGCCGGTCAAACGCAACTGCAGCTGTAATATTTGCAGCATTGTCAGATACAATGCAATGCACTTTATTTCTTACTCCCCAGTTGTCAGCGACTCGAAATAGCTCATTTTTCAAATTTTCAGCTGTGTGCCGTTCGCTATAAGGAAAACATTCCAATAAAGAAGACTTCATCTCCCACTCTTCTGATATGTAATGCCAAGTTACAGCAATATAACTTTATGCAGTTGATGAAGTTGAACTATCTGTGGTAAGGCAGACATATTCAGCATTCTGCAGAATTCTTTTCAATACCTCTACAACACTGTCATATTTTTGTGGCAAGAGTTGCTTACTCAATGTTGACCTATTAGGCAACTTATACGAGGGATCAAGTCCAGCTATAAGATCACAAAAACCTGCATCACTGACAATAGAAAATGGCTGAAAATCGCGAAAAATCATATTTAAGACAAGATTATCGAGCCTTTTTTTACAAACAACTGATATTGGGCGAGTTATAAATGATTTGAGAGTAGATTGCACTTTTGCTAGTCCGCTCTCTATAGCCGCAGTACTTGTTGAAGCAATTTCATCCTGATTAAATGGCATTGGTTCATTTTCACTTCCACTCTCCCTAGCCAAATGAGATATGGATGCTATTACGAAAAGATAAATCCCAATAAAAAATTGATAGGAAGTGGCGAAAATCGAGCTTTAAAACAGTTTTCCTAAAAATCGCTTGTAGAAAATGTGATAATATCAATAGAAAAGTTATAATATTTATCTAAGACCAATAATATTATACCCTAGATGAAAACAAAAGTTAAATAAAGCTTTGTATGGTAACACCAAGATGAGGTTTCTCGATTTATTTTATACTGAAATTATATTTACTATTTCTATAAAAACACCGTGCGAGATATCGTGAGGACAGACGGACAGACAGAAAGACATGCAATCAAAGTAACTTTTAATATTATGCTTGTGTTTGGTGTCAGTCCATTTTACTCTACCATCATTGTGTATATGTGTTACAAACGGAAGACTTAGTATACCCTACGATTTCATCATCTAGGATAAATATAAATTTATATAAAAGCTTAAGAGCAATGTTTTCAACAAAATTATTAATAATTAGTGGACCTAAATACATTTTTTAATTCATATTTACTTGGTTTTGGGGTCAATTTCATCCTGCCTTCAACTATTATAGTCGGGTGTTTAGCGTTTAAATGCTTCCTCAAATTTGCAGTACTACCCCCTTTATAGGATATAACAGACTTGCATATATCACATTTGGTTTTATTTTCCTCTTTTTCCGAAAAATGAAGCCATAAATTGCTCCTCTTCCTAGCCATTGCCTGCCCGCTCATATTGGAAATTATCTTAAACTCTTAAATACTGATTAAAAAACTTATAATTGTAACACGGTTTACAGATTGACAGAACACTTGTAGCATATGCATACATAAAAGGAAAAACTATCTAATATATTATCGATGGCGAACGAAAAAATAAACTACCTTGTACCAGGAATTCCACAAGAAAGAAACAATTACAAAGTAATTTTCGGTCAAAAATTTCCGTTTCGTTTTTTGTAATTTAGAACGTTGTCTTAACTTTTGCCAAGTCAATATCCTTCATGTTTCATTGTACCTTTCTTTCGGTATTTGCTGCTCTTTTACTCAAATGGAAAAAAGCAGAAATGTAAAAAATGCAAGGAAATTGTTATTCGGTGAATTGAAAAAGAAAAGCAGAAAGTAACGAAATAAAAAAGCACCTATTTCTTTGCTGAGCACCGATTCGTTACTTCGGTATTTACCTAATACTCGTTACTCAAGTAAAGAATCAGTACTTTTTGCCCATCTATGTTTTCAATAGTCCATCAATGATTAAGTTGAACAGAATTGCGGACAATAGGTCACCTTGTTTGACACCTATTTTGGAATATTATTTTATTGGAAAGCTAGCTATCACAAACTACAATAGTCGAGGAAGACAAGTATGTATCTGCAATATATTTTACGAAGCTGTAACATTTCATTGTTTCAAATAATGCCTTTTGTGAGACGGAGACAAACGCCGTCCTCACAGGAAGCAACACTCTGAATGCGATCTCTTAGTAGTAGATCAACAAGTCAATCTGCACACTCGTCATAGACTTGAAAGGCTCTATGCCTGTAATATAAGTATATTTTCTACTAAACCCTTTTGGCTAAAATACTATGAAGTAGTCTAGTTATAGTGGAGGTGATGATTGGCCTAAAATGTATAGGATACGATTCAAGATTCGTGCCAAAAACCCTTACGGCATCGGTCTTGAATTTCGTCTAGACTTCAGGGAGTCTAGATTATGTCCAGATCTTGTCTTTTGGTGGAGAGTTGGAGAATTCCCGAGACATCACTTCTTCCCAAAAATGAACTATTAGTTATTTGGGAGGAGATATCTGGAGCTTTTTGGGCCGACAAGAATATCTTTGACACATCTTTTTATCTTGCTTGATGCTTGACTAGGGCTGCCATCCGTCCGGGTTTCCTCGGATTTGTCCTAGTTTGAAGGGCGTCCGGGGAGAGTCCGTGCGGGGTTTTCTATACTGTCCGGGTTTTAAAATTTTGGAAACCAATTGAACAAAAATTTAATTTTTTGTATATGTACGGTGTAGTTGATAATGCCGATAGTCAGACCGGGTCGACTCTCACTCAAGTTCTCTCTTCTGGTCCCAGCTAGTCTTAGCTCAGTAACGAAACTAGCAGTACGATAAATGCTTGTGTACCTGTGTTTGTTTTATGTACCCCCCCCCCTCCACCAACCCAATGTAAAATCTCGATACTACAGTGCGTCAGTTCACGTATCTAAAATAATTGTAAATGCCACCGTAAAAATACGGGAAACAACCCAAATTGGCGACACTTCATGAGAGAAAAAAAACAGACATAAAAATCTACAAAAACAACAAGAAAAACAAAAAGTATGTAATATAAAGGATGGGTATAACATAATAAAAATTAAAACTCATTTTTAAATAAGGGGAAGTGTAGGCATGCGCATTCTACTAAGATCATGCTATTCCTCGGCATAG
The DNA here is from genome assembly GCA_963924295.1 of Dioctria rufipes. NCBI lineage: Eukaryota > Metazoa > Arthropoda > Insecta > Diptera > Asilidae > Dioctria > Dioctria rufipes. The sequence goes on along the minus strand of OZ002743.1, from coordinate 74,829,863 downwards.
TGCAAGTGTATAATTTTTACAACAATTTAATCAGTTTTACTGGATGTTTTTGCACTCCATGGACTGCAATTAAAAATCATTTTTTTTTTTTACAAAACAAAAACATTGTAATTGATCACACAAAATTGGTAGATGAGTGAATGAATTTACAAAATTTCAGTCAAAATCTAAGCGATAAGAAAAGCTTTTATCGGCAAATCAACATTGACTTAATTTTTTAAAACATTGTATGTTCATTTGTGCACCGAGGTATTGAAAATTGCACAGTAAGTTTAAGCGTACCAGCTCATAATGCCAACGAAGAGAGAGTGTTTTAACCATTTCTCAACTGTGGATTAAAGAAAGAAGCTCGTCACTAATCAAAACAAAATTTAATTTTAAAAATTTCAATTGTGTTGATTTTTATACATTGTTAAAAAAATGATACACGGTGAGAGGCCTTTGTTATTTAGTCTCTGGTTTACAGAATCTAAAATCTCCAAAATGTTTACTCTGGTATCAGAACAAAACATTAGGTTCTGAAGACCATAAGAAAGAGTCTCTAGAGGCACTTCTTAAAGTGTATACACGAAATTTATATTTGGATCCAGAAATCTGTGTTAATTGCCAAGAAAAACATTGTTAGAAAGAAAGCGAAAAAGCTTTAAAAAAATTTATGCAAACATTTTACGGGATAAAGGACAACACAACAAAGTGTGATTTTTCCCTTTTTTAATAATAACCAGCCCCTATGACAAAAAAATTTCTCTTCTTTAAAGCCATTACTGTCCCAACTGGAGACTTCCGTCTGTTCGTCCGTGAGCCCGTCCGCACGATAGCTTGGGAACGCGTACATTTAAAGAGCTGAAAATTTGCACACGGGCTTTTTAAAAAAAAAAAGTAAATTTAAGTTCGAAAATGGGACAAATCGGGTAACACTTTCCTAGGGTTACCATACACAAATTTCGTTTTTTACTGTATATTTGTACACTGATTTGCACACAGATTTTTACGTATACTGTGAAAACGATCAGTCCTAGACGTTTTAATTGCACTGAAAAGTTCCTCAGAACATGAAATCCTATGAAATTGGTTATAACCATTTTTTCTGTCCAACGAACCGTTCTAGAAATATGCGAAAAACCACTTCAAAAATCAAACTTATGCAGATAGGTGACCATACGAAATTACGTACGGGTACTCATCTACAGCATCATAAGAATTGTTCTTATAGCAATTCTAGCTGTTTTACTTGTTTTTCTTATAAAGGCATTCTTTATATAACTTTCTCTGAAAGAATTTAAAAACCGTGCCTCTGTGATTGGTATTTGGATTCAAAGTTATCATTTCTTTAATATAACTTTCAGGTATGTGTAGTAACTACACATACGAAAAATTGGAAAATTTTAAGGGTTTCAAAGTGAGTTTAAATTTAGTGTAATTCAGGCAGTATTCATCGCACGACAAAAAAACTTAACTTTCAGTAAAAGAAGAACGTTGGGAAAGTGTAAATTTTGTTCGATTTTCAATGGAATTACCCTATGATAAATTAAATAAAAATTAACAAAAAACCTTGCCAAACTCACTACACAGTTCACTTAACAGCAGAACACACAATAGTCTCCGGAAATCTAGAGACGAAAAATGAGCAAACTTCGAAGACTAGAGACCGAGCATGAAAACCCGATTGATTTCAAACACACGACGGGAAACCAGAGCCGGAGAACAAAATAATTTCTAGTAATTTGGTATCTTTAGAGATTTTTTATATCTCCAAAGTGTATAAATGGGTCTCTGGGTATCCAGAGATCGAGAAAGTGGTCTCTTGAAGTTAAAGTCTCTCGCCACGTACCTTCACCTTTCTCGAGAAATGAAACTATTTTGAAAGCTAAATGGCACACTAAATGTAAATGTAAAATTGTATTTCTAATGTTTAGAAGATTTGTTTATGTTCCTAAATATAAGAGAGATTTAATTTAGTTCATTCACATCGTTTTATTTTACAGTTTTTTTGTAAACTGACTAATTTTATAATAAATAAACAAAAAAAGACACTATGCATAAAAATTTCAACCTATTTCGTTAGTAAGTAAAACAGAAAATTATTTGGCAACAATGTCCGGGTTTCAAACTAAAATGTCCGGGGATTTCGAACTTGTTGTCCTAGTTTAATGATTTTACAGATGGCACCCCTATGGTTGATCCACTCAAGTTGGGTTTTGGGCGTATTCTTGTCTTCGTATTTGCCTCCTATTTACATGGTTCAAAATTTCTTATTCTGTTGGCAAGGGCTGCTCTCGTTTGTGAGCCCAGCCATATATCACTAAGATATAAAGAAAGCCGGTTGGCAATGTCATCTTTGATAAAATTATCAATTTTGTCAATTATTCAGGATACCACCTGTTGATTTTTGTCTACTTGGATGTCTCTAAAATCCTCAATATCTTTAAAATACGGATCATTTTGATCGTCCAAATTAGGATGATTACCGTAATAGGCAGGGCTTCTATTTGGAAATGCACTAGCGAGTTGCTGATTTATGCTGTAGGTGCTGATAGATAATTCAGCCTCTTTCATCTCTAGATGTTCAACTCCTCGCCTCTCCATTTGACTTCCTTATCTACTCTAAATTTTTGTTGTTCATGGAACACTGAATGTTTATTTCGCATGTGTACCTCAAGACCAGTTTTGATGGTAAAACTCCTGTCGCATTCTGAACAAGCAACAGGTATAGGCTAGATTTTGTGGACGGTGGGGGTGGGGGGGGGAGGCATTTCGGATGGAGGAGAAAGTTGGTTTGACCGAACTGTGAATCGACCAATATTTTTCATCCAATGCATACCGAGGCAACTTGAGAAGATCGAAGGGGTCGCAGCCCCAGAGATCTTATACAACCTTTTGTATTTGGCTAAGATGTGGTACTTAGATTAGATTTGCAACGATATTACTTAATATCGTCTTGCAGGAGATTGAAACTTTGTCTTGCCAAGTACTACATCTTATTTAGAGCGGGAGCCACGACGAGGTAGGAAATGATCTCTCGCAGAAATTGTCAGGGTCTCTTTCAAGAGTCTCCTACCTGATAGGTGTGGCCCTAGATAGTACTTAGCTCATCGATTAAGAGAGTCATAGTAACTCCAGACGCTAAGCCGCGCTTACTTAAATTTCTTCACCTTGATATTCAGAGCACTGGGCTGTAGTTTCTGCCAATTCGCGTTAGGGCCATCACAATGGTTTATTTTAGTTGAAATGTGGAACTATTTTTCAGAGCAAAACTGGACTAAATAAGCCCCTTCTTGGTGTTGCCATATAATACTTTTGGTTTTCACTATATATTTGGACATTGCCTGAGAACGCGTCAATTTAGAGAGCTGAAATTTTGTATGCGTTTTTATAAAAATAGTAAAAAAAAAATTAAAAATGAACCAAATCGGGCAACCCTTGCTTGGTGTTGCTATACAAAGGTTTTATTTACACTATGTTCGACAAATTCGAAAAAAAGGGAGGAGAACTTACTGTTAACAAAACAAAATAAAAAAATGGATAATACTAGCACCTGAAGTGTGTCACAGATGCAAAATTCCCCTCATGATCTGGAAGAAGAAAGGAAGTTCATTAGAAAAAATCAAATAAATATCAATATTTGTATTCATTTAAGACTTAAGCACATTAAACACAAATAAAAATACCTCAAGAAATTAACATACAAGAGTTTTTATTACATACAAACCATAATAAAAGCAAACAACATAGCAGACAGGAAATCAATGGCAATTTACCTGCCATAAAATAAACATAAAAGCAGTCAACCATGCACAATACAAGGGGGATGCTGAAGATTGGTGGACATTTTAGGTGAGAAAACACTCAAACAAGTCCACCTGCACAGGTGGTATCAACCTTAAAAAACAATAAAAAGAACACAATAAATTCGATAAAATTTTTATAGTTCCTTTATATCATGGTATCCAACTATAAAGAAACTGCAAACCACTATACAAAATACTATAAAAATTAGCAAAAACTAATAAAAAAAACATCGCGCGCGTTTGACATGTCAGATCGGGGTAGAATAGTGGCGCAATTTTAATGGCAGTATTTGTTTCGCGATAACGTGTTGCATAGATCCAAACACTCTTAATCATTTTTTCACAACGTCTTCGCACGCTACTCCAATATTTGCTCATGCAGCTCCTTTAAACTTTGTAGAACTAAACTTCAGCTTCCGATGTGTAACAGTTTCTGAGATGTTAGAGGCCATTGATGGTATCAAATCTGATGCCACTGGTGATGACAGTATCCCACCTAGATTTATTAAGCTTCTCCTTCCAGTTATATGTAGCTCTCTGCTATACATATTCAATTCTTGCCTCCCGTACTCTCAATTTCCTCGTAAGTGGAAAAATTCTGTAGTATTACCACTGGCAAAGAACTCTGCTCCTAACGGTCCAAGCGACTTCCGTCCTATAAGTATACTATGCTTCCTAGGGAAAGTATTGGAGAGGGTAATGGCCACGCAAATAATGACATGCTCTTCAAATGGCAGTCTGGTTTCCTCCCTGGGCATAGCTGCGAGACTGCTTTACTGAAAGTCACTACAGATATTCGAGGCGTGCTAGACAATAATCATCTATCTATATGAGTTCTGCTTGATTTTACTAAAGCTTTCGACAGCGTTGACCACACACTTCTTCTACACAAGTTACATGACAAATTCTTTTTCTCCCGAACAGCAATTAGAATGATCAGCCAATTTTTATCCAATCGCTTCCAACAAGTCCTAGTTGATGGAGTTAAATCTAACTTCCTTCCCATCGATTCTGGAGTTCTACAAGGATCCATTATTGGTCCTCTATTGTTTATAAATGATCTTCCGCATGTGGTAATGTATGCGAATTTGCATATATATGCTGATGACGTGCAGCTCTATCTGTCTAGGCCTATTAGATTGCAGGAGGACTGTGTTGTTCGCATTAAAGGCGATCTAAATCGAATATCCGCTTAAGCTGAGTCTAACCGGCTCTTGCTCAATCCGAAGTAGTCGACCTGCCAATCCTTCTATAGTGGGGTACTAGACACGGAGTTATTGCGTCCCATACTGCTGAATGATGAGATAATACCTTTCTCCGAAAAGGTTACTAGCCGTGGAGTTGCCCTTAACAGCAAATTAACCTGCTGTGCTCAAGTTTGTAGTATAGTACGAAAAATCTATGGTGGCTTCCGCAGGTTATGGCTCTCAGGGAGGTTATTGTCAGTTGGTCTGCGACTCAAACTGCAACACTATCTTCTCTTCCCTCGATGCAGCCTGTAATCGTAAGCTTAATGTAGCTTTCAACGATTGTACCCGTTTTGTTTATGGACTACGTCGCTTTGACCATGTATCACAATATACTCCCTCAGTTCTAGGGTGTTCGTTGAATGCTTATCGTGATGTCACTGCCATAATTTTCTTACATCGTCTAAAAAAACACACGTTTACCATTGTACTTATTCGAACACCTGGGATTCTTGCAATCGCACCGCCACTTCAGCCTACTTATACCGCGATTCCGCACACTAGTTGGGCTACGCTCTTACTTTGTCCACATTGCACGTAAATGGAAATTTCGTTCCAATGATATTAGAACGATTAGCTCGACGAGGATTTTCAGAGAGAAATTAATTCAATATTTAGTATCCACTGAAGTGGTTTGAGGTCGCGAATGCACGAGCTGGGTCCGCTCCTAAAACAACTGTAGGTTGATTTTTATCATATCTTCATCTTTCTATTCTTTTTCTTTTCTTTTTCTTTTCTTCATTTTTATATATTAGTTTGATAATTGTAAGCACATCGTTGTAAGATAACTTAATTTTTTTATTTATTTTTTTTTTATTTAATTCTCTCCATTTTATATCTCGTATGCATAATCAAAAGATATCTTGGCAAGTGAAGGAATGGCCCGCAATTTCTGTTTCAGTTTCATTATCCATAATGAATAATTGTGAAAAGTTTACCCTTTCTGACTGAGTTTGGTTTTTTAATTGTTGTTATTAAATGCATTTTGCATTTTTTTGCACGTTTCCCATAAAGACCTATTATTAAATTTAATTATTTTAATTGATTTTTTAGGAATTTGCTTTACAGAATTTCGCTACTCTGTCTTGCTTGCACCTTGCCTCTCTTTCACACTGGTTAGTGTGACTTGTCATTATATGTGAAAACAACGGAAAATATTGCGGAATGAACGCAACCATTAAATTCGCTCGATGATTTTACCCCGACTTGACTTGTCAACTGTCACGGGAAAATGAAGTTTCGCGATGTTGTCAAAGTCGAAATGTCAACCGTGCTATGGTTTTTAGTAATTTTGTTTTTACTAATTAATCGTATTTTTTGTAGTGTTTGGTGGATATTTCATCTCTGGAGATCATGTAATACAGGTATGTGTAATGTTTGTTGAACATTCTTTTAGCTCACTGTGTTTATTTTTAAGGTTGGTGGACATTTGTACAGGTAAGCGTGTTGGGCGCCTTTCTCACCTGCGATGTCCATCAATCTTTAGCATGACTGTAGTATTTTGCTTGTTTACCTTGTTTGTATGTTTATTTTATGTTATGTGCATATGATGGTAGGAAAATTGCTCATCATTTAATATGTTGCTTATTTTGGTACGTTTCATGTGTAATAATGGATTCATTTCTTGAGGTTATTCTGTTCTTAGTGTATTTATTATTAACCCTTGTGTCAATGGATAAAATAAATGACGTAAACGAACCCATAACATACCCGGATATGTAACCATATTTACGTATATTACTGTGGAACTGTTTCATTTTTTTGCTTTATATATAAGGAGAATATTTAGTCAAACAGTTCCTAAGAATTTATTTTTATGATTAGGCCTGTTCCGATAGGTGGGTATGATGCATATGGCTTACAAAACTTCGAGGTTGGATAATTGTTGATGGCAGGAATGCAGTTTTTCGAGTATTTCAAGGAAAATTTGTTTATGTGTTCATATTAAGTGTAAATTTTCAATCCTGAGACCGGCTTTTACTTTTTCCACTGACTGACAAGGGTAGCAAAAGGACTGAATTGATCATAAATCGCATTTGGAGGTATCTGATCATAAATCGCATTTGGAGGTATCGACCGCAAAGCACACCTCATACTGGAACTGTCTAATCATGGTCATTATAAGCAATATCGATACCACTCAGGTAATATATTCCTTTCGGACCGTCACTAATTCCCTCGTACTTGCGGTAATATTGTAGTTGTAATATAAGTGAGTAGGCGTGGTTTATGTTTTTATCAGTTGTGAACTGCAGAAATGTTCAAAAGATCATTTCACTGCAGTTTTATTCACAGTTCAGTTAAAACCTACAGCGAAGTAAATAATTCAAACTTATTAGTGATTTTTTCGATATATTATTTTCTTCAGTAACATTGTTTGAAATGGAATCGGATGCATTAACTCATCGTACGCGATTTGGACTGTAATTATACCAGAAAAATAATGTCAAACGTTTTCTTCGTATTCATTTATATTTTTTAGTATGAGTGCTGAGGAACAGAGTGCTTCTGTTGAGCGCTTACTAGATGAAATAGAACAGGAAGATGAATCAGATCATGAAGCGGTTCTGGATTCTGAACACGAGTTGGTTGATGACAATATATTTTCGGACGCGGAAAATGAAATTATTCCACCAGAAGTAAATAGCGATACCGACGACAGTGATTACGATGAGCAAGCAGAGAATGTAGCAAGAGAATGCTCTGAGGAATACTTCGTTGCACGCGATGGAACACATTGGTACAAGGACGCTCCTGCATCCAGCCGAATAAGAAGTCACAATATTGCTCGCCAATTAGGTGGGCCTACAAAGGAAACGGCATTACTATCGACATTTGAAACTTTCAAAAAAATTATAACAGCAGAAATGTGAGATGTAATTATCAGAGAAAGCAACAGAAAAGCTCAAAGGAGCTATGCTAAGTGGAATGAAGAGCATTCGTCAAGTATACCGAAGGTTTGGAAACCGATTACTCCTTTAGAATTTGAAGCATATTTGGGAATTTTAATCACCTGTGGTGTTCATCATTCTGAAAATACCTCAGATTTATGGAAAATGAGTTCGTACCCTCTGTATCGAGCGAGTATGTCGTTAAATCGCTTCTGGAGCATTTCAAAGTTTAAACACTTTGGCAATGAATTATCACGGGCCAGCAAAGCGTTGACTGATAAAGCGGCCCCTATTCGAGATATATGGAAAATGCTAAACGGAAATTTGCGGAAAAACTTCATATACCTCATGATTGTATAACCATTGATGAGCAGCTGTTCCCATACAGAGGAAGGACAAAGTTCACTCAATATATACCAATACGGTATAAAAGTTTGGTGGGCCTGTGATTCGAAGACATCGTACCCGCTGACAGGACAAATTTATACTTGCAAAATAAATAATCAGCGCGATGTAAACCAAGGAGAACGAGTAGTAAAAGATTTAGTGCAGCGATACAAGAACTCTGGGCGAACTATTATTGCTGATAATTTTTTCACAACATTCCCGCTTGCCCGTTTATTGATATCGTGGAATCTTGGACTGGTCGGAACTTTGGAAAAAAAAAAAAACCATACATTCCTACAGAAATGCAAGCTATACCTTCGCGTATACCGCTTTCTACCGAGTTTGAATTTTGTGACAAAATCACGATTTGCTCTTACGTACCAAAAAAGAGAAAATCTGTAATTTAGCTTTCAACAGTCCATTACGATAAAAGTGTTAGTGGTGTACTCCAAAAGCCCGAAATCATATCCTTTTACAACAAATGCAAGGGGGGCGTAGACAATATGGATAAGATGGTAGGACATTATACCACCAAGAGACGTACGTTGCGCTGGACCCTAGCATTTTTTTATAATATTTTGGATGTGGCTGCTCTGGCAGCCTTCATTATATACGATACGCACAATCCTTACCAAAAGACAAGTAAGAGGCGTACGTTTCTGCAAGATCTTGGTGAAGCCCTCACCATGCCAGCTGTGGAGATCAGTGCAGCGAATTCGAACATTATGAGGAACTTCGGCTCCAGATCTGCTATCGAATGCATGACGGGACACCCAATACCAATCCCATCTACATCCACGTCAAGTGAACCAGTAGCACGGGATCAAAAAGGCAGACTGAAAGTAAAAGGTAACTGCGGTATTTGCAAAGAGGAAGGTAAGAGGCGACCCACTCGAAAATCTTTCACAATGTGTACTAAGCCTTATGTGCAGAGCATTCTACAGAATTCTCCAAATATAAAAAATGTTTATCATAATAAACTCTATAAAAATTTTTAAAAATAAAACTATTCTTTTATTCCTTTCAATCCCCATTCCTAAAAAATGTATTACATACCTGGGTATGCTTTCAGCTTGGTAACGTATATTTATAATTCAGGTTTATTTTCTGAGGAACCACAGAATACGTTTCGAAATTTTATAGCATATATTGGCTACAAATAGACCCCTTAAGGATAACTAAAGTGATAGATGAAAAATTTCAAAGATTAGATAAAGTTTTTTCATTCTCAAAATTCCAAACATACCCAGGTATGTAGGTATTGACACAAGGGTTAATTCAGCTATTAATCCATGTTTAAATACATTTCTAATAACTATTTGAATTGGAATAACTTAAATTATTTCTCCTTTCTTTTAGGTTCGTCGAATAGATAGTATCGATGCTTGCGAATTTCATAGTCAACTCAAAAACCACAAATTTTGAGTTATTTCACTTTTCTATGTGTCGTGTAATATTGCTAAAGCAATACTATGCAAATGGTACACTCCTATGGATACGGCTTAAAATTAACATAATTGGAAATGTAATTTCTTCAACTATTGTGCTAATTTTTTTTAAATGTAAATATTTCTTTTGACCCTTTTACTTACTTTTATCTTTTAAAATTATTTCTACTTTGATATGATATATGAGTACCTTTAGTATACATACACGGTAAAAAAAAACAAAAAAACAGACAAATCCTTAAAGCGAGAGGCAACAATTTGTATTTTTCGATAAGATTCGGGAAAGCTCCGCCTTGGAAAACGTAGATCAGGCTTTTATCCCTAAAATGCAGGTAGGTTTTTTCCTTTAATTGTAGGGAATAGGTAATTGTACTGCACGACTATACCTTTAAGAAACATAAGAATGTCCTGAATAACTCATTTCTTATATGCCATATACTACCACATATGTTTTTTTCTTATTAAAACATATTTGTAGATAGTATGGAAGTTAGTTCTACGGCGTTGGGCACGCTCAAACAAAATTGTGAAAAACTATATATGAATTGTTTTCAAAAACAATGTGTGAATGATATTAGCGAAAATATATTTGTAAATGTTCCATAAAAAATAATAATATTTAATTTATTGAATGTTCTCTTGCTTATATCCGAGAGAGCTTAATATTTCGGGAATTTTAATATTCCATTGACTTGGGGAAATTAAACTGACTTTCCCTTTCCATCAGAGAAAATTACATTTATTTTTAAGAAAAACCGTGTCTGAAATTTAGGGAATTGTCTTACTTTTTTTACAGTGTACATAAATAAGCAATTAAAAATTATTAAATTAAATCCGCATCGTCTGACGACACCTTCTTGTTATAACAAATATTTCGACTTTGTATAACAACAAAGTTTACCATTCTATTTATACCCCCACTTAAAACAAATCAGAAATCTCATTCAGTGTATTTTTTTTTTCGAAAACGATGAGGACATTTACAACAATATCAACAGCAAAAAAAACGTCCACTGCCTGAGAAGATTATCAAATCCATAAGGAATACTGCAGTCATCAATCATATCACAAATTTTACTCAATTATACGTCAATACGTCAGATAAACGACACAAATAAACCAAAAAAAGAATAAAAAGAAAAAATCTCCCCTTTTTTTCGGTCATTTCTTTATAGTATATTCCCTGATATCCCTTAGGGTGGCAAATTGAGGTTGACGAAGGATGTGAGAGGCTGCTCTATGACACAAGGCCAATACACAAACAAGATAACATACATATGTACATATCTCTAGCTGATAGATAGGAGAGACTGGTGTACGGTGTACGATTCAGGAAGACCAGCATGAATCCAAAAACAACACATCCTTCGACCTATTGTTGGGGCGTTTTTGGGGTTCAATCAACAAATCGCAACTGAAGTAGGTCTGTGCTTTGTGTTGTGTATGAATAGTCAGAGCTTCCTGGCATGGAGTCAAGAAGAAACGAGGGTGATTTACGGATCATTTTATTGGCTCAGAGGAATCAAGTGATATCAATCACATAACGTGTAACTGATTTTGACTATTATTACACCTTAAGTGTTTGATTCGGTCGGAAATGATAATAATTTTCCCAAGCGCGTAAGTAGGAAATGTATTTCGATGCTCTAAATATAACACACACGATTTCCAAAAATCCTCTCGAAAAAATTTGTCTATTGGACTTAACAAAAGAATATAAAATCTGAACTTGTTCCGATCATTATGGCGCTTGAGAACAGTTGGATTACTTTGAATAGGAAATGTGTTCGGGATGCATTTAATATTTAAAAGACATTTCGGATCGAAATTTCTGGGGAAGCTGTGCACGTTTGTGTTCGCTATCGTTTCAGATTTCCACCGATTTCTGTACCTTGGAGGCTTAGTTTAGTATATTCAACCTCATATCCGGCCCAGAATAATATCAGAACAAGAAGTATTTTGTGAGAACATTTGGCTCTTTTCCGGTATTTTGATTTTCATTGAATATGGATCAGCTTTTAGCTGGCAAAGCAGCTTCCAAGATTACATATACAGATACATATATGTATAAGGATCTCAATGTGAGGTTTTATCTTAAAATTCCGAACATCGAGGACATTACGTTTTGAGCTTAATCTATGGTATATACGATGCGCCGCATTGAAGTGCCTCGGTATAAAATATATGTTATATATATATAGGAATCGGAATGCCCAAAATATGGTGAAATAAAAAGATATACATATTCGTATATGGGTATGTGTCTTGTATGGTGTATATATAGAGACTATGTTTTACATCAAAAAGAAGTTTTTTTTTTGGGCGCCTCTAAAACACGGAAAGAATGGATGTTTGGATGACACAGCTGGATGCCATAAAATAGGAAAGTACTTTGTAACATGTGCAAACTGATGGATGCTTTATTTTTATGGAAAACGCTATATGCATGCTAAAAATATGGCAATATCGGCTGGTTTTAGTGGTTCGCGTGAAAAGAAGTCACCGAGAAATTTTTCACTTTGATATTTTCTCAATGGATTTGTGCCAGCCAAAACAAAAATAAATAAAAATTTTTATATTGGTAAAAAAAAAAAAAAAAAAAAACATTAAATAAAAATGATTTTTTTTTTTCAATTTCATTTCTTTCTACGTTAACAACTTTTGTGTAAATTTTTCACAGCATTATGATTCCTTTTTGTATTGTTTTACAGCTGGGACTGCAAAAAATTACGTCCCAATATGAGCGAAATATAAATTTACTGCGATTCTATACCAAACTGAACACTTTAGACAGCTTTTCATCATATGGATCCCTTCCGATTTTGATGAAATTTACATGGATAATGTAAAAATATTTGACCCGTCCTTTTTTGTTCTATCGCTTGACCGCTTCCCCCTCCGTTAATAATCCTACGATTGGTGACAAGTTCGCGAGCTGTAAAATGGGGTACAAGGTCCTTAGGGACCTTTAAGGAAATATACTGAGGTGCCCTGGATTATAAGTATGCAGATGTGTTCAATATATATCCGCATGATTTTGGGTGTGTACCTTATAGTTATATAAATATCTTTTATATATATAGACCATTTGAGGCATATAAATATAAAGTCAAGCACGATTTTTTTACCTTGATTTTTGTCGCTTTCTTGACCTGGCACATTTTCACTATAAATTACACCCTTGAGCGGGTAGAAAGACTTCGAATCACATAACAGCCATACTTTTATTCCATATTTGTCCGGTTTAAATTGAATATATTACGTGAAACGTGTGCGGCCTCGATAGGGAAATACTTCCTCGTCCACAGTGACCGAACTATGTGGAGTATATGCTGCTTCCAAATTTGCCTGTAATATAAGCCAAATATCATCGATGGAGGCAGTTTTGCTGGACCGTGAATTCGCGTTATTGAAGCGAATCAATTTTGTTATAGACATAAGACGATCATGCAATAAGGCAGCTTTTAATATTGGATCATGAGTTGAGTCCCATAGTTTCTTTATAGGTTCGGTGTTGGATTTGGTCATCTCAGCATACAAAATAATCGCCACAAATGCATAAAATTCTTTCAGGGTCAATGCTTCCATTGCTTCTGCTTCGTTTTTTGATTGCGTGTAGCTGGTACCTGGTTGGCCTTCCGATTCGTTTCACGTATAATTATGTGTGCAATATCTTCGGTAATCAAAGAACGAAAGATTGACAGCGGATCATTGATGATCTTGTTAGATGGTCCAGTTTTGCTTTGTTTGTAGTCGATACAGTTATTAGCACGTATACAGTGGTTCATCCTTGCACCATTTCGTGCCATTTTTGGGCATGAACTAAGCAGCAGCAGGGTCAGCCTGTGAAAAAACAGGAATTAGCAGCAGAAGCCTCTTGACGAATTATATCAACTTGATCATCGTCGTCTTCATCGAATTGGTCGTCATCGATTTCCACAATTGCTTCGCCTTCGACATCAGACATATCATTCCTACATTCTGGCCGATATATAACGTTAGTGTCGTCATTGCCATCGTCAAAAGGGTCATGGTTGTCGCTCATTTCAGCCTTCATATAAGCCATATATTTGGCATCGGCCTTAAGTTTTTCCTCCGCAGACAAACATTGATAACGCGTTTTATTATTTAGAACTAAGTTCACAAAATCCCAATCATCGTCTGCCATTGTCCTATAACAAAAATCTATAAACAAAAAATTATACACCGAAAAAGTAATGAACCAACAAAATAACCTTATACACCGAAATAAATGAAAAAAAAAAAATGTATACTCGAAAAATTAAACAACCTAACTCAGGAGGACTCAAAAATTGGTGTTTAATAATGAAACGGCAGTCTTAAACTGGCTGACAGCTGACTCAAATACTATATCGCCTCTATTATATACAAGGTCCTTAGGGACCTTGTACCTGTGTTTATGTAGGAAATGTCTCAAAACAAAAAAAAAAAAAAAAAATGCGAAGATGTGTTCGAATAGGCCTGAAATTTATTTCAATGATTCAGAATACTATTTTTATGGAATACATGCAGTGAAACGTTTCTAGCGCATGGTACCACAAAATTATGAACACACAAAAGTTGTAAAAGGTCCCTACGGACCTTCTCACCAATCGGAGGGTTAAGAGAGTTCCAAGATTTATAAACTTGGGAATAATATATATAGGTATATCAACTTGATCACAAAGTTTCAGGATTGACCACCGTGTGGCGCTCTCAGTCACCCGATTTGAGTTAGGTTTTTTTTTTGTTAAGTTGCCGCATATACCATTAACATTCGCATTAAATTTCAGCACTGCTTGGCCCTTGTTAGAGTTATGCCATGTTGAGTACATTTGCCTCTGTGCGTATTTTCGATTTTTTTTTTTTAATTTTAAAAATGGAATCGAGTTTGCATTAACGTGTTTGCATTAAATTTTGTGTTAAAAACGGATTTAACAGTACGAGGACCTTTTGGAAATATTATAAAAGTGTTTGGGCAATGATACTCTATCGAAACAAACGTGTATGTGTGGCATGAACTCTTCAGAATTGGGCGTAAGTCCGTTGAGGTGACGATCGCAGTGACAGGCCGTCAACATAAAAACCTAATGAAAACATCGATATGATCCACGAAATGTTGAAAGAAAACCACAAATTAACAATCACAGAACTGACAGAGAGCTTCAAAACCGCCGTTCAAGAAATTTTGGTTAATGGTTTGGGCTTGAGACGTGTTACTGCAAAGCTTGGGCCAAAAGATCTGAATTTCATGCGAAAAAACGACCGGGTTTAAATCACGACAGACATGATTTTCGATTCTGATTTTGACCCAACTTTTATCAAACACATCATTACTGGAGATGAGACGTGGGTTTATGAAGCTGACATGCAATCCAGACATCAAGCAAGTGAATGGCGTAAACAGTATGAGACAAGACGAAAAAAGACACGGAGTTTTCAATTGAAAAAGAAGGTAGGGCTTACGGTTTTCATGGATTACCTGAAGGTCAGATAGTCAGCAAGGAGTATTATTTGGCCGTTATGAGACCTTTGACTGAAGCCATTCGCCAAAAAAGAGTGGAATTATCAACAAACAACTCGTGGATCTTTCACCAAGATAATGCCACGTCATCTCTTTTGTTTTATCATTCTCTGTTGTTCGTTGTTTTTTTGCCTTTGTGTTGAGTTAATTTTGTTATGTTTCAAATATTTACGTTGATTGTGTGGTTCTAGTATTTGCTATCACTTTCGTTTCATTTTGTGTTTGATGGTTGTGAACTGCGGATCGCGAGTAAGTTTAGGTTTTTGTGTTGGGTGCTATTCATAACTGTTTTGTATGAGTAGGTATGTTTATGCTGTCTTTATTTTGTTTTTTGCTTTTTTGTTTGCTATAGCTGCTTTATCTATATTGCTTTTGATCTGATTTGTGCTTATTTGTAGAGCGAAGCTCCACTCTAGTTTGTTTGGCTAGATTTTATGCTGTTCATTTTATTTATTTGCTGTTGTCTTACTTTACCTTTTGTATGTCTATGCATATTATTATGGTTTTGCTGTGTGTTTACTGTTGTTAGCTCTACTTTTTCTTTTTCTATTTCTATTAGATGGATCTTATTCGGGAGTCACATTCTTATGATTCTTGTGTTCAATGTTGATTCCTGTTTCACAGTACTTTTGGTGCGATTTCCGCATGTTGTGTTCTGTGTTAATTTGTATGTTTTTTGGTTTGTTCTGCTAGAGTGGGTGTTGGTTGGTTGTACTTATTGTAGCTTGCTATTTTATTTATTATAGCCCAATTCTCATTTGAGATCCTTTGAGTTTTCATTTTTATTTTCATATTTAGGGGTGCTTCTCTCGATTTTTGATATTTCTTATTGTTTATTTATTATTTCCTGTATACGTTTTGCTTTGTTTATTCGTATTGCTTTTATGCTTTCTGTTCGGGATTTTGTTTTAGGTCCTTTTATTGACTATTTCCGATCTACTTGCTGTTATATTGCACTTGAAATGGTTCGTTCGTGTTTCAGTACTTAGGCTGATTTTGCTTCTTTGTCTGCTAGTATGGAAGTGGGTGATTTCACTATGGCTCATCGCCTTTTGTGGGATGTTATAGTAGCACCGAATAGTTTACTCTTAGATAAGTATTTTGAGTTTGTTCAATTTTTTTTCTGATTTTTTGTGGATTTTTTGCCTGTTTTCTTTTTAGGAATTAATTTATTTGAATAAGAAGCATCGAGGGAAATATAGTTCGATGGTGGATCGAACAAGTAGGTAGGCATTAAACCATTTCTTCGAATTATTTCTGAAAATAAAAGACACTTAGCAATTTTAAAAATATATAAAAATTGCTAGAAAAACTTTACAAAATTTGTGACACACGTTTTTCGCAAATTTTTCTTCAATTTTTTAGATTTTTGCTCTAACATTCCACAAGAATTTATATACAAATAACTAAAGAATTGCGTAAATAATCGATTCTAAGAAATTTAGGAGAATCTACAACACTTTAGTACTACAGAAACTGATCATACGAAAGTTCAGTAAACATTGCGCAGTATTATTTGTAAAAACATAAAATAGCTACAAAAAAAAAGTCATTTTCGGAAAAATTTTTAAAATTTTTATTTTTTTAAATTACACTACTAACCGGTTACGTGTTTTCAATTTCTATTAGTTTACTCACTCAACTCGAATGTTACTCTTCCATTAAATTAACAAAAAAAAAAAAAAAAATCTGAGACAAATAAAAATCGTATGGAGGATATTACCTTAACCTTTCCCACCTCTCCACCCGTCCAAAGAGTGGGCAGAAAAAAACAAAAAAACAACACGAAAACACAAAATTATACGATTGCTGAAGGATTACCCATGCTATCTTTGAAAATACACATCCCAGAGGAGCATTCCATTGAAATCGAGATTTTATCATTTCTATGCATACAAAGGAGCCAACAATGTGACTTTTTAGTGTAAATCTCTTTTTAGAGTTATTGTACTCATGATGATAGTATATACCCGAAGGTATAAAGGATCCGCACTAAGGAAAATGTGCAGACAAAACCATTCCCATGTCATTCGCCCTCGTTACTTTTTATCTTCGGCGAGTATCTTATCATCGCGTTTGCTATGCACAATGCGTACAAGGTTAAGTGATGAGCTTTGTGATGTTTGCCTAAAGGAAAAACATCTCATTCTAACATTTCGCTCAAAATCTCTTGAGTGTCGACTACATAGCTGTAGTCTAGTATATATGTACATATCGACGACTATGGATGCCAAGTATAAGGTGTAGGGTTTCTCATTAAAACCGTCATCTAGTGCTAAACCGGAGCTATTTTATGGAGGATGAGAATCTCAGCATAGAAACTGATGCTTAATCAACAAAAATGTAGATGACTACAAGTTGACTACCAGAATATGTAAACAGAAACATCTTTTTTTCTTTTTTTTTTTTAACCATATCGATGGAATAATACAGAATGAAAATAACCACACGCCGCCGCCGCCGCGACGCCTGACTGATGTTGTCATGTTATATAGATATTGATTTAACGTAGATAAAGAACTCTTGAAATCTGAGTTTCCTTTTAATTTTCACGAGAATCTATGGGCACGTATTTGTTATAATTTAAACGTTTCCGCACTGCGTTGATCCTTAAATGCCAACGTAGTCGAGTAGAAGCAGGTATGGGTTTATATGTATATGTCATAAAGCAACGGAACCCTTCTTGAGTTGTAATACATAAACTCAATTAACTCGCATCAATCAATTTAACACGAGTGAAGGGTACTTAACCGGTGTATGAGGGTGCAATATGTTTAATAAATTTCATCATTAATGATGATAATAATGTTGTTATTGCTCTTATCAGGTTATCCGTTAATGAACATCGAGAGATGCATCCGCAACGATTTCCGATCTGCTAATATCCGGCTGGCATCAGCTTATTTTTTTTTTTTTTTTTTTTATTGATGGCAGGTTAATGAGTTTCAATCTTGTTGATGATGGCTTCATTTTTTATTTCCAACCATCCATAAAATGCGCGGGGAAAATATTTTTATATTTTTTCGTATATGCAATTTATATCATGAATCCGGTAACAGAGGGAAAGTTAATTTCACTCTTCGAAAGGTAGGCATAGGTGGTATTTACCATATCAATCGGATTCAGCTGATTTCGATCGACAGAGTGTTATGAACGTAATTAACTCTAAATTACAGAAATTTTCAACCCATTTGGATTTTTGTTTTTTGTTTTGTTTGTTTTTTTACAACTCATCAGTAGAGGGTGTTTTTTTTTTTTTAATAATTTGAGTTTTTTTTTTCATAACAAATCAAAAGTCATGTTGACAACACAGGTGTATGGTTGATAAAATAATAATTGTGGGGGTAATTAGACATGCATATCATACAGGGTGCTCTTCAAGCTATTGGAAATATTTTGGGAATTATAGAATATTCAGTTGACTAGGAACATCTAACTTTACTTGTTATTGCAACATAGAAAGTTAACCTTTTCAGATAAACGCAATGTTTCATATTTTTTATCTATTAAATGGTATACCAAGGGGGGTGATGTGCGGCGCGACCTGGCGGCACATATTTTGGGGCGGTTTTTATATATTTCTGTCTAAATTATATATATGTAAAAAAATTATTAGACAATGTTGTAATCAAGAGAATCAAAGTAATGAATTTAACAAAACTACGTGGTAACCCCGGCGCGGGGCGGTCCGACTCGAGGTTGACATTTTTAAGCTTAATCAGTGAAAAAAGGAAACAAATGTGTGCCATAAATTTGGAATTGGCTATGTTTACATAAAGATACGTCACTTGACGGTAAAAATTAGAACTGATAAAGAAAGTACTTTTTAAAGCCTGACTCAGATTGAAAATTTTAAACGCGTAAGACACATAGCACGTAATTAGAATAATGATTTTGTCCAAAACAACTCCCGACCCTCGATAATACCAGAATTGTTTAAAGTGATTATGACTGTTTTGTAATGTAGTTGTAATTGATCACCACAGCTAGATTACGACATTCAGGTGGACAGTGTAGCGGTATGAAAATGATAAGAATATGTGGGCTTGTGTTTCCAGTTAATTATTTGGAGGTTCAGTTATTATACATTCCTGGACTGCATATCTAGTTCACTCAAATGAGAATCATTTAAAGTGAACTGATTTGTAGTTGTGTTGTCTTATACGTACTGATAATCCAGTCAAATGTACGGAATTCTGTTTAAAATTAAAGAGACATTTAATAGAGTCCTAATTTTTTTAGGATACAAGAGGACTTAGTTGTGTTCATTTAGTATTGTGAAGTGAAAGTCGACGGACGTGTCAAAGTGTGTATTAGTATATAAAGCGTATACTGGTTGGTCTAGCATATTGTTTACAGTGCTTAAAAAACAATATTTTCTATAATTTATCGTTTGATTGTCAGGTAAATAAAGTGTAAAGGCCTTTAAAGGTTGTGAAGGCCTAATCAGAATTGTCGTCAAAGTCGAAATTTTGGTTAGACTTTAATGAAACATAAAGACGGCAATGACGCGACCCATCATGTATGTTTCTAATATGTTGTATTAATTTTACTTAGATATCTAAACTTAAAACTATTTTACCTGTGGAGGAAAACTACCAAACAATAATTAATCTAATGGAAGAAACTTAAAGTACTAGGCGAAAAATCGGTTAAATACATCTTTGACATGTTCCCAAGAATAACTGATTTTAAAGACGCTATGCTAAGAAATTATATAAAATTTACTATTGACATTTTTACATATTATAGTCATATTCAGATTAAATTAGAATTCCAGAATATGGGACAGTATGAAGGATGCATTGATGACTATGCTATGTACTAAATAAAAATCCTTCAAAGTGATACTTGTCGAGAATTTTTAAAAGATGGTAAGATTTCATATTATCTTGAAAGTTTGAATTAGTTTACAAGTTTTAATTAAGTTAATTCTTATTTCAACTTATTTTTGACACAGAAATTGAACTTTATTTTCGCTTCAATCTGTATATATTTATATACATATATGTACAATATTCTAATTCTAATAAAATATTTTATCTTTTTATCTTAAATACTTACATAGATAACTTAAGGATGCTCGCAATGGTCTTAAAAAATCTGCCCAACCGCCAAATAAAACGGTCATACTGCCAAATCGATTCATTAAGGGTAGATCTTGTGAGACTAATCTTGTATCCTTTGCTAATTTCTCACTGAAGGTTATGGAGGATTCAGGTCAAGTTGACACTGTTTACACTGATTTCAGTAAAGCTTTTGATAAGGTAAACATTGTCTTTGGTATTCATTCTTCTTTGCTAAAATGGATTTCTTCCTATCTATCGGACCGAAGGCAAATGGTTGTTATTGATGACATAACATCTCGTTCTATTCGTGTACTCTCTGGTGTACCTCAGGGCAGTCATTTGGGTCCTATTCTTTTTATAATTTTTATTAATGATGTTTTTACAATTTTTAGTTTTGCTTCGTGCCTTGGTTTTGCTGATGACTTAAAGATTTTCATGAGGATTGTTAATACTCAAGATGTAGCTAACTTTAAACACGACCTTGTTAGTTTTGCTAGATGCTGCTGCCTAAATCATTTATCTTTGAATTTATCAAAGTGCAAGCATGTTACCTTCACTAGAAGGTCCTCACCGGTACTACTTGATTTAGCCATTAACGGTTACCCAATTGCCAAATGTAATCTATCATCTGATCTTGGGGTCTTGCTTGATTCTCAGTTGTCATTCTCCCAGCATATAGATTTCATCGTGAGCAAGGCTAACTCTCGTCTTGGCTTCGTCAGGCGTCGTGCTGCAGAGTTTTTGGACCCTTATACACTCAAAAGTCTATACATTTCTTTGGTAAGACCAATCCTTGAGTATTGTTCTGTCTTGTGGGATCCTTACTATGCTGTTCATAGCAATAGAGTTGAGGGCGTTCAGCGGAGATTCACCAGGTTCGCCCTGAGGAAGCTCAACTGGAGTGCTGATCTACCTCCGTATCATGGAAGATGTCAATTAATTGACTTACAAAAATTGTCTACCAGACGGAAGACCCGAAATGTTATGTTCATAAGAGATCTTTTGGCTTATAAAATTGTTTCTCCTTCCCTGCTCGAGCACATTCATTTTTACATTCCATCTAGGAATTTGAGATTCTTCTCCATTCCTGTACGAATCCCTTCACAGAACTAATTACTGCCTTAATGGTCCAATTAGTCGCTGTATTCGACAATTTAATCTTTGTAGTGCATGATTGACTTGGTTGACAATAGGTGCGTTACTCAAAAATCTGTAAGGAGCTTTATGACTTCATTGTTCATAAATTCAATTTGTGATCACTTCATCGTTTAATAGCTTATTGATCTTGTTCATTTTTTTTTTTATTATTCTATTGTACGTAGTATATCAAGTAAATAATTTTGTACTTAGCTTAGTTAATACATTGAACTATGCCTATTTTTAAATACTTTGTTCTATTCTTTAATGTATTTTAATTGTCCTTTTTGGTCTTACTATCATTCACATTTTTAACTTTTTTTTTAGTATTTTATTTCATTTTTGTTTGGATCTCCCTTAAATTTATGCTAATCCTATATACTTAAAGTTTTATTTTATTATTTTTTTTTCTTTGATTCACTTTTCACGTAATGCATGTGTTTTTGCTTTTGTATATACACATATATATTTATATATTTTTTTTTTTGCACGTAATATAAATAGTCTGTAAGATTGTATAACGGTAGACGGAATATATAAATAAATAAATAAAAAAATAAAAAATAAATTTCCATAGATATGGAGAATTGGGAAGAAAAAAAAAGTCAAAACATTTTAAGTGTCACTAAATAGTGGATCAATGTAAGTTTGAAAATAATTTACGAATGCAACAATAAACTTGTACTTCGTACTTTTATATTTTCAGCTTAAGGATGACATAAACACCATTATGAAAAAAAAAATGGAGATCAACCCATAATCATCTATAGATCTGAGCGACCTTTTGAAGAGGGAGTTTTTTTATGTTTCTTTGTATATTGTGAAGTCTCACTATGTATTATTCAATTTTAAGTATAGCACACGTTTGACAAAAGTTTTAATTTTTTTGATGCTTTTATCTAGCAAAAAAGTAAATCCATTAAGAGTAGTGTCTCTATTTCACAAAACCCTGGCTAATTGAATGAAAAATTTGTAGGCATTTCCGGCTATCCATTTTTGTTTTATCAAGTAAAAATCTTACAAATAAATGAGCAAAATGTTATGCATGGACATATATACGCGTATATTATACAGGGTGTAGGATATTGAAAACGAAATAGGCGAGAATTAGTTTTCGCAACTAGAGCATGATTTCTAGTGAAATTAAATGAAATGTTTTTAATTTCATTCGAAATCTGTTCTGATAGTGAAAATTGGATCCCTAATTTAATTAAACTGAATTCGGTTTAAATTGACTGTAAACTTAGGTGATATATATAAAACTGATAAGGTCGGTTGGTTAACCCAGAAATCATCTTTAATAACTGGAAAAGCATTTGAAATTTAATAGTTAATCCAGTTGACAGATGGTAATAACAGTTAAATTTACTTGAAACCCAGTTCATAAATAAGACTGGATATATAGTTTTAATGTCCAGAAATCTGTTACATATTCACTAAAAATGCGCAATTGAAATATTCAACTGGACTTCTACTTAAATGATTCCAACTAGACTTTTCACTAGAATATCTAGGAGATCCACACTAGTTCACATTTAATACGGATCTAGTTGAAAAGTGATACAGTGATACTTTATAATTCTGCTTATGAATTGCTCAATTGCATGTGTAATCATTATGCCGTATTCGGCATATGTTTAATTAAATGCAATTTAAAGCTTTTTCTAACTTTATCACGATTTACGCACTTATTCTATTCCACTTCAATCTTAACTTAACTTAACTACGATGTTTCATTTCATTGCATATATTATTAAAATACCGAAAGTTGGCATGTCTTTACTTTTATGCAAGAAACCTTAATAATCATATATTAATTAGTATCCACACAATACTTAGAGTTCTTTGGGCTTGCCTCCTTTTTATAGCCTCTAAGCGGCTATTTTGTAATAGATTCCACAAGAAATATACAGATTTAGTATATTTTTCGTACTTCCCTGAGTTGTAAAATTACTTAAAAATGTACTAATTTCCTTGAGCTAATTTATTTTAAAATATCCATGAATTTTCCTTCTTTATTTATTTAAATATTTTATTTTTTCAGAAATTTATCGCTATCGCGATATTTACGCGTTGAAGTTCCGTGTTTGTGTCTGTGGTTTTGGATAATTTACTGGTGTTACAAAAAAAGATAAACTCGATATACTTTTGACAAGACATGGTGTAGGTTGTAGGTCTAGTGGAACTAAAGTAACGGACATACTAGAAATTTCTCATACACCCTCAAAATCTAATTTTAGACCAAAACACCGTTATTCGGTAGGTCTATGTATATAATAATTTATAACTCCGCCATTTTTTATTCGATGCCGATTTTTTTGTGGTATATGAATGAAGAGAGATAGGCCTTTCTAACAATATGTTCCTTATTTCGTTGCGATGAAAAGTCACAAAGTTACAGTCGAAATCATTTCGAATTTACCATTTTTGACACATTTTTTCGACTTTGACACCAATTTGATGGCTTATTTTCGTCTACAATATTTTTTTTCTGTTCATATCACTAATAGCGAATTCAATTCCGCGTCTAATGAGCATTTGCTATCTAAAATCAGTTGAAATTTGATTGAGTTATCGATTTTTTGCTCATTAAGCAGCTATATTTCCGTATAATATTAAACTACAGATAAAGTTGAAGAAGCACTGGACTTTAACCGCAAAGGCTGTGAAAACGCGAAAAATGCAACAAATAATAACCGACTAAAACAACAACAACAAATACAACAACTACAAAAACAACAATTTCAAAAGCCGTTGTCAGGAACACCAACTTAAAATTACATTTCATGACGAATGTCCAATTGTAGATACAGTCGTTTTAATGACAATTTTGTTTGGAATGTATGGTGGTAGTACCAAGTGTCCTTGTTACTTTTATGAGTCGGATAGTCGTGTGCGAAATAGGTATAAACGAACTGACCGAGTGGCCACCATGTACGTCGTTTCAAATTTGAAAGTAAAATGTTTTGAGCATTCCATTGGTGCGACTTGAAGATGTCATCCTACCGCCACTGCATTTGAAGATCGACTACATGAAGAAGTTTGTGAAAATTTAAATATCGACAGCGAAGCAATTCGTCAACTCAGAACAAACTTTCCTGGATTCAGTGAAACTAAAATCAAAGAAAGTACCCTATATCTTCATTTGTTGGCAATAAGTATTTAAGTATTTCAATTAATTTCGGCTAATTTTCAGGAAAATTCGTTGGGTCACAATTTCAGAAAATTATGCGGGATAACGATTTTGCAAGCAAACTGAGTACTGTCGAAAGACGATTCTGGAATAGTTTTGTTTCATTGTGCTATAATTTCCATGCCAACAAGAAAGTTCCGAATACGTAAACGTTGTACAAGAATTTTTGAGTGCCTACGGTGAAATGGGCTACAACATGTCCACTGAACATCATCTTTTTGCACTCACACTCAAATTTCTTTCAGGAGTATTCCACTCACAATGGTAACAAAGATACGTGGTATTACCGACTTACATTGCAAACAAAATTGTCATCAAAACTACTGTACCATACGTTTAGGCAAACGTCATGAAATTTTTGAATTTGTTGTTGTTGGATTTTTTTATAGTTGTTGTTAATTGTTGCATTTTTTCGCGTTTTCACAGTTTTCGCGGTCAAAGTCCAGTGCTTCTTCAACTTTCTCTGTAGTTTAATATTATACGGAAATATAGCTGCTTAATTTCAACTGATTTTAGTTAACAAATGCTCATTAGACGGAATCGAATTCGCTATTAGTGATATGAACAGAAAAAAACATGTTGTAGACCAAAATAAGCCATCAAATTGTAGTCAAAATGGTAAATTCGAAATATTTTCGACTGTAACTTTGTGACTTTTCATCGCAACTAAATAAGGAACATACTGTTAGAAAGGCCAATCTCTCTTCTTTCATATACCACAAAAAAATTCGACATCGAATTTAAAATTGC
Organism: Dioctria rufipes; assembly: GCA_963924295.1. Taxonomy (NCBI): domain Eukaryota; kingdom Metazoa; phylum Arthropoda; class Insecta; order Diptera; family Asilidae; genus Dioctria; species Dioctria rufipes. The sequence goes on along the minus strand of OZ002743.1, from coordinate 74,804,429 downwards.
GGAGTTATAAATTATTATATACATGGACCTACCGAATAACGGTTTTTTTGGTCTAAATGAGATTTTGAGGGTGTATGAGAAATTTCTAGTACTTTGTTGTGTTCCCGCTTGTTTTTCATGAAATCCCATACAATCTTTATTTTGCGGTATCTTTGCTTCCCTTCCCAAAATATTCCAAAATTTTTGATCATGATGGGATTTGGGGTCATTTGGCCATTATACCAAATATCACACGCAAATGCTCAAAACAAGACATAATTTCTAAATACAACCCCGAGCAAGGAAGTACCAAGAATAATAAAGCATTTAAACTTGGAAAATGTAAACGTAGGGAAACCATATTGTAAATGCATGGAACAAATGACAAATTGACAATGGTGTAGTTCCTATTTGGAAAAGAATTATAGAACTCCTATACCATCACAAAGCACAGTAATACACTGTTAGAATATCTTCTTGACCGTTATTTCAACACAATATTCGTAGTCTGCTTGGGCTATCGGTGAATTTAATATTTTAAGAAAAAAAAAAAAAAAAAAACAAGTTTCTTTTCTCTCTCGTTCAGCCTTTAATATGTCTCAACGTTTCGCTTGTTATTACTAAGCATCCTCAGGAGGTCTTTACTAAAATTAGCACAATATTATGAACAAAATCACCTTTGCACATCTATATCAAACCTAATCAGATTTATATTTAAAAAAAGACTTGTTCTAGAGCTAAAAAATTTTTTCCACGGCATCAAGCAAAATAGTAAAAATAATTTTTTAACAACAAACTCCGAACTGTAAATAATAGTCAAAAGAATTTTTCTTGAAAATACACGTAATGTGAACTGTACGGAATTAAAATAAACAAATAAGAAGTACAAGAAGATAAAATCAAACTAATCATTATTTTAAGCTAAATTGCGAGGTGAGCTTTTTGTTACCATCCACCCTCTTGTCTATTCTGCGTGAAACTATCTTCGTTGAGAGCAACTGTCCAATATTGAACAGGATTTCAAATTAATATTATCTGTATATATCTTTATCAGTTTTTATATATATGTAGAGCCTCAAGAATGTGTCGTTTATGCCAATTAGGTTCCCTTGTCAAAATATTTGTTTCATTAATGTTAGGTGCATGTCCTATTAATAAACAATGTGCTGAAAGAGCTGTGCTATCTTTCTTATTATTCTTTATGTCCGATTTATGTCCCGATAATCTGTTTTTTCAAAAAGTGTCCAGTAGTACCTATGTAGCAAGCGTCACAAATTACGTTATCATTACCAGCACATATAACTTTATATATTACGTCAGAAGTTTTGTCTTTCCCGTCTTTTAATATATTAAAATTATTACCCACGGTCTTACTGTTTTTAAATGCTAAATTGACGTTCTGATTGTAATGTTTGATCATTTTATTGGATTTTTCTGAGACTCGGATATGTAACGAGTTGCCTTGTATATTTTTGATTGTCTGTTATTTGTATCGAAAGGTTTGTTATTACTCACAATGTTGTATTTTTTTAGTATGACGTTTATGGGAAAGCTTTTAGATTCAAGTAAATTAGTAATTATTCTGTTATTTTTGGGGTGGTATTTCGGTTCAAAATGTTTATGCATAAAAAACCGAACAAAAATTATGTGTATTATCGCTGCAAATACAGAAAAAAATTTACCGAATGGGTTCCAAAAATTCAAAAAGCCCACCCAGTCCATTCTGAAGCCATGTTGAAGACCTAGTCTCTCAAGTCGGCTTGCAGCGCAACATTAATGCAGACAATTGGTTCAGCTCCATTGAACTAATAAATGAGTTGACGAAAAAAAGCCTTACATTTGTTGGAACAATCATAAAGAACAAAGGAGACATTCCGGAAGATTTCTTCCCATTAAATACAAGTCCTTCGGAGTTATCGAATTTCGGATTTACTAAGAATATAACAATGATATCTTATGTTCCCAAAAAGAATCGGTCGGTAGTCTTGTATCGAGTATGCACCATGACTCAACAATTGATAATAGTACCAAAAAATCCGAAGTGATGTGAGACGAAAACAAGTTCACAGTGGATTCCTTAGATCAAAGATGTGGAAAATTACAGCTCTGTTCGGCATTCTCCTAGATGGCTGACGATTATATTGTATTGTATCATTGATATTGTTGGCTTCAATGCTTTTATTGTTTATAATTCACTGTGAGATAACAAACTAAAAGGACTTGACGGCTTGAGAGATGTCGCAGAAATTTTCGTAAGATCGCAATTGCTAAGACGAGTAAACAATCGTCACATTACCCGCGAACTACGTTTGGACATTTGGCGAATACTAAATATGATATCAGTAGTACCAGAAATAGAAGAAAAGTTCGAAATCAGAAGGACATACAGCACATGTAATCCAAAGAAGAAAGACATATTCGGGGTATTCACGCATTGTTGTATCTAAGAGTGTATTGTTGTAAAAGATGTATTTTATTACAATTCAGTAAAGTAATACAAGGCCTATGCATATAAAATGCAATACAATGGTCTTGTTCTTTTACATTCAGAAATAGGCAGTGAAAACCGGCTTGTACTTATTTTTGACAATTTGACATTAATACTAATCGCTGTCAAGATGACCGAAAAATTAGTAAGTAAAAATCTGTTCTTTCTCTTATCATACTTACAAACATATCTTTTTGAACACTAGAGTGAGATTTTAGACGTGCCAGCAAAGAAACGGAGAGCTCATCAAAATGCTAACAACAGGTGGACAGAGAAATAGGTGGATGATCTTCTGCAATTTCTAAAGTAAAACAGCGATTTTGAGGTTATATGTCTGTTTAACGTATATTTAATTTTCGGATCACTCTTTTCAATTACAGAGGCCAACGGCTCAACTCTTCTATAAAAGATTTCTTCAACAAACAAAAATAAACACCACCTGGGATTTAGTGAAATGGAAGGTAAGAAATCTCCGCACTGCATACAAGAAAGCAGACGACTGGAGAAAATCAACTGGTGTTGGGATTGTTGAAGAAGATGGAGTATCGAGTGTAAAAGGTACTGAAAAAACAGATTCAGAACTAGTAATTTCTGAGGAATTTATTTCTGAGGTATTCAATGCAGATGGGACGGAGTACAACGAATCTCAATTCTTTGAATGTTCACTTTCTTAGATTTGCGGACAATGTCCCTAAAACCAATTTCCCTAAAACCAATTTCCCTAAAAACAGTCTCCCGAAAAGCAATTTCCCTAATGAGAAATTTTCCTAAAATCACGCGCTTATGCGGGAAATTCTTATTTAGGGAAAATTAGAGAAATTTGCTTCTTAGTAACACTATAAATTGATTTTCGATTCCTCGAATTTTACTAAAAATATTTACCAAACAAAATTTATTTTCGATTCTTGGAATTGAAAAGACAGAAGCGAATGTACTACACGTGCGAACACCTACTAAATTGAAATGAAGCGCATGCGCATGGTTTTCGGAAGCTCTTTTTAAGGTTTAAGCTGGAAACACAATGCTACGGTCATCAGCGTTCATCAGCTCAGATTTCATTGTAATCTATTATCAGAGATAGGAATAAATTGAAATTTGAGCTGATGACCGTAGCATTGTTTCCCGCTTTAAACACAATTTCGAGGAAGACCAAGACATTAGGGAAAATTAAGGAAATTGTTTTTAGGGAAATTGCTTTTAGGGAAATTGCTCATTAGGGAATTTGATATTAGGGAAATTGCTTTTGGGGTAAATGGTTTTGGGGAAATTGTTTTTAGGGAAATTGGTTTTAGGGAAATTACTTTAGGGAAATTCTCGGATCCCATTTCTTAACGCATTTACTACAAGAGAAAGTCTAACGCCGCCTCAAGAAACCATAATACCAGAATCTTCACAAATTAGCATTACTCAAAAAAGAAAGTGCCCGTTTCCAACCGAAAAAGTTAAGGCTAAAATTACCCAGAAAATAGGTGTGCTGCAACTAGCAGCAGTTGAGGCAGATAGAGTACAGTTCCAAAAAGATAAATTGCAATGCGATAGAGAGAAATATGAAAAAGAGTTGGAATTAAATGAGAAAAGGTTTGAATTTGCAAAAAGACACGCACTAGAGAAACTTGCGCTTGAAAAGGAAACGTTAGAAATAAAAAGAATTCAGGTTGAGAAAGAAGAACACTTGAAAAGATTAGAAATTGAAAAAACGAAAGAGTAACAATGTACGAAATTGAAATGAAATATAAAGCTGGATGTGCACCAAAATAAGAAGAAGTAAAGAAATCAAGAATTACTTGTATTTTTATTACAAATTAAAGCACGTATCACGTTTCTTTTATTTTCTCCTTGCCTTGTGACTAAAACTGGTGGATTGTTGTCAATCCCTTCCTCGTCTCCTTCTGGAATTAACTTAAATTCGTCAGAAAACTTTTCAGACAGAAGAATATTATGCAGTATACAGCAAACATAAAACCAATCGCAGCAAAATGGATGACTTTCCTTATTGTGCAAGCGCATTTTAAGCTCTTTTAAACTTGTGAATTTCTCCTTCAAACAGCCCAAAGCAAACATTCAGACGGCATTATCAATGTATAAGCGGAATCTGCAGCAATCTATTGTGATTCTGATAAAAAATTTCCTGGCTGTTGTGAAATAGGACATTTGGAGAACATCCTCGAATCATGCATACTTCCCGCGAAACCTACGGACAAATATCGAATTCTTAATTTATGATCGCAGATAATTTGTGTTTTGATTGAATATATGCGTTTCCTTGAAAAGTAAGAAACGGGGTCATTTACAGGGGCTTCTGCTAATTTTAGCTCTGTTCCGTCTAAATATCCTACACAGTATGGAAGTTCCTGAACAGTTGCCTTCACTATACTTTCCCGCTCATCTGAGTTAGGCCAATAAATATGTTTTTTTCACAATTTTAAAAGAGCTTTAAATACAACGACGGGTGATCTTATCAATTTTACCACCATCTCCTATTCCGAGAAAAGGTCCAATTTTTCTGAAAGATGCACCCTCGCCTGAAGAACCCAATCTAAATAAAGTAATAGATAACTGCATCATAGGTGGGAACTGTTGACAAAACCTTGAATTGAATGGTGGAAAATTTTATCATGTTCAATAAGAGAAAATATTCTGTTGAACTGATCAAAATTCATGCGTGCCGTTTGTTGAAAACGTCCTTCGTCCAGAACTAGGAAGACCGTTGTAATCCAATGTTGAGACTTAGCAATACGGATCAAATTTCCATACCGGCATAACGAAAGGAGAAAAATTTCCTCATTCAAGTCATCCCAAAGGTCATCAATTTCTCTTTCAGCTTCTTCGTCTGCGAAATATGTATAGATGTTCATAGCGGTATTTGTTTATGTAATAATTAATTTACTCAAATTATTAACATCCTCAAACTACATAGTTGCATTTTCTATTACATGAGAGATTAAATTTTAGTCAAAACTTCTTCTGGGAATCTTGACGGGAATATCAAAATCAGCTGTAATGGAGTACTGAAAACAACGAGGTAATAACTAAAGGAGATGCAATCATATGTACGATCCGTGTACATGAGCGTACCCAAAATTGCCCTGCATTTGTGTATGTTTCACTCCGCCATTTTTGGTTTTCGCTGTCAAATCCATACTTAAGTAGGTTTGGATGGTTTTGGGCTTGGTGCATTGACGCAGGAAAACCCGTGAAATAACCGTAGGGGCCACGAAGCAAATATTACTCACAAACTTTTTACAACTGAACTTTTCTTCTTAATTATTAACTTTTTTACGTTGACGTTTCAGATTAAGTAAATACTTTTGAGTATATGAAAATAAAAGCGATTGAAATTGCGCATAGTTTGTACAATTGTGTATAGTTGTACAAATTTTACGGCGCTTATGTACAAACAATTTTAGTGTCATTGCGTTAGAATTGAGTACGCGATATTTTCTCATTTGCATCTCCTTTAGTTCTTACCTCGTTGACTGAAAACAGTTCAGCGATTTTCAGTATAATAGTACAGCGGTTTACAAGGGTGCGTTCACTCTTTGCTCTAAATTCTTGTTGTATTTTTACATCGGTTACACTGATCATTAAAGAGTGAATACCCCTTCTATGTTTATTTTATTTGCAAAAATGCATATCATATGTATCCATAAAATGTGTCATTATTGTCGTGAAAAACTATACAAAAGAACATGGTGCATTTTCATTATAACTTTTTCTTAATTTTTATGAATTTATCTCACTAGGCGCTCAAAATACATAAAACATTTCCAAAAAACTTTCATTTTGCTATATTGTCATGTTATCAAACAAACCTCCAATTTTGGTGAAATTTCCGATTAACATTTTTTTTTTATGTTTAACTATAACTCACGGAGGTAGTTTTTTTGTTTTTGCTTTTTATATTAAATAAAACTTTACAGTGTCTACTTTATTTTGCATTTTTTAAATATCTTTCCCTGAAATATTTATGAAAATTAATTGATGCCAGTCACAAAGACCGCACCCGGCCTGTAGTAGTGCTACGAAAAAATCAGCCCGCTAGTTGAGAGTTAAAAGAATAACGTTTTCATAGTGTCCGTGAATCTAAAGTAGCATCTTTAAAAGCACATCAAATTGACGTCACCACACTAATACTTAAACTGAAATTCACCTTATCAGTTGAAGGATAATATTTACAATGATATCCTCTAAAATAATCGTAAGAATTTATGTCAAGGCTCAGAGTTATACACAGTTCTTAAAGAAAATATTTCTTTTTTCAAAGAAAAGTTCAGGTCATTTCTCGCTATCCTGGTTTTTTTTTCTGGTAGAATTCTACATAAAATCTTTGGTATTGTTTTCAGGCCAGTTTTCATGATTTCCATGGAGATTTCCACTGATTCAAGATACTTTTCTTCCTAAGCTCACTAATACTGCAGTGCAAAATCCTGTTATCGATGAAAGACTTTGGTTTTGCTTTCTCGATAAATGCTTGTGAGCTTATAAGAGCGTACTGAACTGGGATGCATTTAAGTCCATAATTTTTTTTTCTTGCTTTCATGTGGCATGTTTTCGTTTTTCTCTTGCAGTTTTCTGCTTTTAAATTTATCTCTTTCTTCTGTTAGATATTCTATGTGACGGTATCTTCTTGCATAAGATACATTTCTCTTTAGGTTACGCTATTTAAGCTTGTTATTTTCTTGAAATAAAAAGTTTTATTTAGAAAGGGAAGTTTATCAGGTTATGGGAACAGAGATTTTAATACAAAAGAGATGGTTTTGTACTTTTGAAAAGGAAATTCGTATTGAGAAGCAAGTTTAAGTTCTGTTATATTAATTTGAGTTTTATTTGAGCTATGCATTTATTTGCTAAAAACAAGCATTAAATTTGGCATCTAGAAGGAGGTGCATTTAGTGCTTCATGACGTAAATATAGACTGAGTACATTTCACCATGCTTAAGTTGCATTTACACTGAGGCGCACTAAGTACCTCATGAGTGACATAAATTTCCGAAGCGTATGCCCAAAATCCCTTTCAACTTTAAGGCATCTTTACATCTATGTGTCGTAGACACTTGAAGTAACTAAGCACTTCATTAAAAGTCTGGCCACTTCATGAAATGTATGCAGATAGTGTCACATTTTGCGCTTAATGACTTTTTACATGAAGTGTCTGAAACTTTTAGCCACTTCAAGAAATGCTGCAAGCCTTTACGCCGATATTGTAATACTAACCGACGACATAACCGAATGCTTGGTGGCGTAGATTGGTGGTTAAGGGCGGGGCAGGGTCACGTCCATACATACATGCATACACACAAACGACTCGGAGACATAGAGACAAACACACGCCGACGATTTGTTACTTAGCGCGGTGACACACGGTGATACACATGCGATACACCGTACTAAAAACTGAATTTTCTTAACACTATTTTAGAACATTTTCGTGTATACCCCAATTTAGAGCAGATGGTTAAATTCGGATGATACGCGAGTATTTCATTACATTATGTATGCGTGCACTCGGTTTATGTGCTTATAGAACATATGGAGATGATGAATTTTTCTTTGCTGCCGCAAGAACGTGTATCAACCATGTATAAATTACGTGTACCATGGTACACATTTCTCGCAGTATATCTCTGAACGGCTTGAAACTCTGAATGTCCCAACAAATAGAAACCTAACTAACTCAGAAATTGATCAACTTGTGGAGAAACTTACCAAGACAATGTGGGATGCCGCTGAGCTATTTGGAACTAAATTAGTCCCCAGAAATTATAAATACAAAAACCTACCGCCTTGCGTAACTAATTTATATAAGTTAAGACAAAGAATGAGGAAAGCTCTTAGTAGAATTCGCCACAGGCACCATAATGCTACAAATTCCCAGTATTGCTCTCTTCTATCACAAATAAATTGCTTGAGTACGATTATCACCACTCAAGCAAGGAACTTCATGAACCTAGGCTTCACCAAGAAGCTTAACACAATAAAGTCCAACTCTGATACCTTTAGGGAAATAAATAGGCTAGCCAACCGTAGGCAATTACCCCCATCTGAAGACGGAATACTAATCAGTCCCATCATTACCATTAATCGACTTCTCTGAAAACAATCTCTCCTATCAACCGACTAATGCAGGAATGAATATATTCGTTAACCCACCCTACACGGAATATCTCATAAAATCCGGAAATAGCAAGAAGTCATCAGGCCCCGACAACATCTCAGGCTTTCTCCTGAAAAAACTTCCCCCATTGGCTTTCTGCTGCTGGCAACAATTTTTAATAACTGCTTAAATAATGGCTACTTTCCCAGTCCCTAAGAAGTCCAAAGCTACAAACATCAACGACTTTAGACCAATTGCCTTACTATCTGTGATTGGCAAAAAATTAGAAATACTCGTGAAACACGTCATTCTATCCTTTAGTGAAGAAAGGAACATTATCCCCAAAAACCAATTTGGTTTCAAACCAGGTCACTCTACCACGTACGCACTACTCAAACTGCACAATGACGTGACGAAGGGTCTAAATCAAGGCCTAATCACAGAGGCATGCAGTTTAGATATAGCCAAGGCATTTGACAAAATGTGGATCAAAGGGCTTATTTATAAAATGATCCATTTTCAATTCCCACCAGAAATCACAAGATTCGTCTATAACTTCTTATCTGACAGACTATTTTTCGTTGAACTAAATGGAACTTCTTCAAACCTATATCCCATCTTGGCAGGTGCACCCCAAGGCTCCGTTCTCGGCCCGATCCTCTTCAACATCTTCACATCGGATCAGCCAGCTAACGACTCAACTACAACCACTCTACTTTACGCGGATGATTCTATCACATATTCATCCGCCTCTAGTCCAAATTATGCAATTCTTAGCATCAAAAGAAAACTAATGGACCTGGTGAACTATTACACTAGGTGGGGATTCAAGTTAAACCTTGATAAAACCGACTTTATTCTCTTTCGTAAGCCCGCATCCAATTCAAGGACTCTCAGAATCGCAAGCACTTGCAAAAAAGCTTCCTTAACCCTCAGTAGCTACGAGATCAAACCAAAAGACTCGATTAAGTATCTTGGAGTTAGATTCAGCAAACTCTTCAAATTCAGGGAACATGCAGAAGCCGTAATTAAGAAAGCCAACATAGCATATGGTCTCATTAGTCCCCTTATGCGAAAAAGATCCGGCCTTGAGAGAAAAATTATAAGAGCATGTACTGGTAAGCTTTTTAAAAGTCGTTTCAGGATGTTCAGCAACAAGGAGCTATACGAGGCAGCGAGAGAATCCGGAAAAATTTCTGCTCTGGACGAGTTCCTTATCGGGCAATCCCAGAAGACCATCAACAGAATTCAGCATCATTCTAACCCGTTAATGGTAGAACTGGCAGCAGACAACCGTAGCATGGATTCAGCAAATGAGTACCTGTCCCCCTTCATCATAAACTTTCAGGAGCATGAAGAGCTTTTTGCGATCACCCAGGATGGTATCCCCTTCTACCAAACTGGACTGGAACGAAATTACCACAGAGGATAGTTATGATATAAATAAGTTAGTCTGTCAAAGATATAAGTTAGAGTTAATCAGGTGTAATTTCATTTTTTAGGATTAATACTTTGAATTACATAGTCATAGGAAGCTTTAGCGCAGGGCTAAATAATAAGATCGTTAATGTTAAAAATAAATAATAGATATTTCATAGGCAATAGATAACGAACTACAGTTCAATCATCGTAGGAACTCAGGGCCAAATTTTATACTAGCTCGTAAGTATAGCATTTATAGTTAGAATTAAACTTTAATAGTTAAGAACATATCTAAGAAAGAATTGTATTTAACTGTGGAAAGAGACAGATCAAGGCGAGCAGATAATGTCTCTAAAGAAAATGGCTTTATACTCGTTTTCTCCGTATAATCTTACCCTTTGTTGCATCATTAATACCTACATTACTACATCTGTATTCCCTTCTGGGTGAAAGTATGCAAATATTATTCCAATTAATAAAAAGCCGAAGCCTCAGGGCAAGCAATTTTTTCGCTCTATAAGTATTCTTCCTTATTGCTCTCGTATTCTTGAAAGACTACTCTGTGATCAACTGAAGACTTTTGTAGCAGCTCAATCACTATTATATGATCTTCAGTCGGGATTTCGCACTGGTCACAGTACAATATCGTCACTGCTCGAGCTTACGGACAACATCAGGTGCAACTTGGATAATTGTCTGGTGATTTTGTTGGTGCTTCTTGATTTTACTAAGGCTTTCGACAGTGTTAATTTTAATATTCTGTGCAATAAACTAGAAAATAATTTTAATTTTAGTAGTTCTGCAGTAAAACTTATGTACTCTTATCTAAGTGGCAGTTATCAATTCATTGCATTCCAACTATAGACATATCACTTCAGGTGTCCCTCAAGGCTCAATTCTGGGCCCACTCCTTTTTCTATTGTACATAAATGATCTGGCTGATGTACCGCGGAATGCAAGTATTCAAATGTATGCTGATGATGTTCAACTCTGTCTATCCACTTCTGTCGATGATATTTCACATGGTATCTCTAGTATGAATGATGATCTCGCTAGAGTCTTAAATTGGTTGAATGTTAATAAACTTAATCTTAATGTCATCCTATCGTATTTTATGTTAATCCTATCAATATTAATGGATTGAATCTTTTACTTCTAGGTAACAACGTTATTTCTTACTCTGATTCAGTTACTAATTTAGGTGTGATTTTTAGTTCAACTCTAACTTGGGATAGACACATAGCAAGGGTGGTAGGAAGAAATTATGGTACACTCAGGAAATTGTAGACTTACGCGTACTTTACTCCTCCAGATACCCGCCGCCGATTAGTAATAACCTTGCTCTTACCTATAATTTTATATGGCTGCTAAATATGATGTTGTCTAGATAGTGTTAGTCGTAAAAAGCTGAACCTGTGCGCGGTATATTTTTAACATAAATCGCTTTAGTCACATCTCGGAGTTTGCTCGTAGCATCTTAGGTTGTACTCTGGATAATTATTTAAATTATCATATCTCTGTAACTGTTTTTAAAATAATTAAAAACCAATTACCTTGTTCTTTATCCAGGAGGGTCCAACTACTCCGATCTGTAGGCAACTTTCAGATTATTGTTCCTCGCAGTAACTATTGGCAGAGTGACAGATCTTTTTTTGTTTATGGTGTCAAGATTTGGAATTCGCTGCCCATTGATATAAAGAGATTGACAGCAATCAGCAGCTTTCAAATAGCTGCCTTAAATTATTTTTCTTGTATATTACTAGGTTTTTGGCACAACTCACTGCATCAACACGATTCCCTTCTTCATTTTTCTTATTTTATTGTTGTTTTTTTATTATTATTAAACTTGCTAAATTATATTACATTTGTAGCTTCTGACTTGGCTTTCTGTTTTACTTTTTTTTCTTTATCTCTTCCTTAGATTTTAGTTAGATATATTATAACTTTGGAATTCCTTATAGAGAGTAATTACATGGTAAGGAGCACCTGATGATATGAAATGAATGTTAATAAAGTATTTGTATTTGTATACCTAGTAAAACACAGGATTATAAGTACATATTTTCTTCCTGATAGCCTTTTATCGGCGCGTACGTGCGATTGATGTAGATTGACTCTTTCAAATCGTTTTGATAACTTTTAAAATATTTTCCGATTAACTCAAAAGTATCGTATGAATTCTTCACTAGTGTTTGCTAGGACAGATTGCTCGTAATAAGTTTTGATGCTGTTCCTCTTCCTCTATGTTGGAGGCGCCAATATGAACAAAATCTCAATCTCATCGTCAGCATGCCTTATGACAAGTCGCTATTACAGTAAAGTTTTCATTTTCCGACTCTTCTTCCGCAGTGTTTAACATAGCTGTTAGTGACTACTAGCACCTAGTTTTTTTTGCCATGGAATTTTTTTTTTTAAATCCAATTTCCCACATTACCAAAATTATGAACAATACTCAATTCTCAAATGTCACTTTATACTTTTTCTTCTTCTTGTTTTTCAAGAAGTTACAGTAGAAGCGTTCGGGTACTTTTCCACACTTCCTATATAGTTTTTCCTCTATCACACGAAGAATTTTTACCTAGAAAGTTTTTGCATGATAAGTACGCGAACAGTCTGAACACTCGAACTACTTTTTTTACTTTTTTCAATACATTTTGATCGAGGTAAATACTTAATAATTTTCAGTAAATGTCAATACTTTTTCAGTTTATACGAGTATAATGGAAGAGAACACAGTCCTAAAACTCGCTCGTATCGTAAGCCTTGGCTACTGGCCTTGTTGCAGCCGTAATGGCTCGAAAGTATATGTCTCCATCAAAATCTGTAAATCAAGTAAAACTAGAGAATTCACTTCTGACTTCACTTCACTGACTGATTGAGTTAGTTATGGAGTAGCCTTCGAGAAACAATTCATTCTATTACATCGTTTGTTTTATTGTAATAAGAAGTTTATTTAATTATATTGAAACATTTGTATTATTTTTCACTCAATCTTGAACCCGCTAATACGATGCCACATATTTTTGGTCCTTCGAGCCGAATTCACAAGGAAATATAAACCAGCCACTGGATCGTTTTTGTTCACTTATCAATGAAATATTAAGCACGTATAATTCTACGTATTGGCAGGACTGCACGTGTCAGATATCTCAAGTCGACATCCCGCTTATCCAGGATATATTAGCATCAAACTTTCATTTCATCGATAACATCGGCCTCATCGCATTTTCAACAATCCCTCTAACATTTTTAGGAGAAGAAAACGCAAACGACAATAGTTTCATCATTGTTATATACATCCAACAACATTTGCAAGCTCTGTTATTTCCAACATCCCATATTTGTTGGTACTTATTGCGTAAAATTGTGCTGTCATGATGTCTGCAGTAAACAAACGTGACACCGCAAAAAACGCTATTAAACGTTCATTAGCTGCAAGTAAGCAGGCTACAGGAACCCAAGATCAAAACGGCATTGAAGCTTACATCAAGTTTTTAGTCAATCAATGAACACTTTTCAACTAGCTCATGATCTAGTACTGGAATTCTGCGGACAAGCCGCTATATCAACGCAAGGAGATGAGTATATTCAATCTGAAGAGTGGTATAGGGGAGTATTAAGCAATTTTTACCGACTACTATAAGTGTATAAACCAGGTGAACAAGCAACGTCAATAAATACATATTTTTCGATGAACATTTCCGCAGTAGCACCGACACTAACCGCATTCAAGCTACAGCCTATTACTCTATCTACATTCGATGGTGTGCCTTACGAATGGAAATCATTTTATGGCAGATTTGTTTCAATAGTTCACAATAATGAGATACTCTCATGAAGTCAAAAGTTGCATTACTTATGCAATAGCCATTTTTTTAAAAATCGATACGATGACCTGATAGTAATTGTTGACTCACATCCAGCAGCCTTATACGCTATTTCTAAGGTAACAAATGCGTTCGCGACTGCCACTAAAGCACTGTTAGACACTGTTCTGATCAATGGGATGATTGGCAAGAACATTTGACTGTCAACAAACTTGATTCTGAAAGTCGGAAGCAATGGGGAATGTCGTAGCTGCATCAACTTTACCAATGTTCGATGACCTCACGCAGTTCCTCAAGAAAAGATGTTTACCAGCCATAGAGTCACATACCACATGAACGCAAATACCAAAAACTTAAAAGATAAATTCCCTTGGGATTCTTCCATATTAGTTCAAAATGAACTGATAGCAAGGAAAAGCAACATAATTATGCACAAACATCATTAACCCTTAAATGAACCGCGTGTATATACTGCGGAGGAAATTATCTTATATACACGTGTCAACAATTTAAATCCCTGGGCTGTGTAGCTGGATCTAATGCAGTAAAATCTAAGAACCTAAGCCTCAACTACTTGAGGAATGGTCGTCAGTCTGTCTCTTACCGCAGCCTACAATCATGCCGCATTTGTGATCAACGCCATCACACGCTATTGCATACGGATGGAACCATATCTGTAAACTGCGCAAACACTCGTGAACAAGTATTGCTCGCTACTACTATCGCATACATTTTGGATTCTTCTGGATACCAGCAACCAGCTCGCGTTCTATTCGACACTGGATCTAATGTATCCTTTGTTACGGAGGCATGTGTGTAACGTCTTAAGGTAAGTCGATCTTCTCATGTAATCTCTATCACAGGTGTCAAACTCAGACATCAAACACTAGGACATCTAATATGGCTACGGTGTCTCTGCACGCAAACTAAGCCCTCACTGAAGCTGCTACCAAATTTTGGGAACTGGAAGACGTCACAAGCACAAAAAATCGTACAGACGAAGAGCAAGCCTGCGAGATGATATTCGCGTACACTGATTTCGTTAGAGATTAAAATTTACTTAGGTCAAATGGAGGAAGCATATCCTATTCCACCTCCTGAGAAATCATATTACATGCTTCATCGAGCTGTAATAAAAGAATCGAGCACTACAAATAAGCTCAGGGTAGTATTCAATGCATCGAAAATCAGTTCGAGTGGAATTTTCCTTAATGACACTCAGATGGTTATCCCCCAGGTACAACCAGCTCTAACAGCGATATTGTTATGTTTTCGCACCCACCGCTTCGCAATGACAGCCGACGTGACTAAAATGTACCGACAAGTTAGGGTTTCCAAGGAACGGTGCGAGTTTCAGAGAATTGCTTGATGTGAATTTTCTGATGATCCTATCACGGATTACGTGTTACTCACTGTAACTTATGGCGTCGATGACGGAAAATATTTTCCAATCGATGCGGCAGTAGTACTCACAGATTTTCACATATACGAGCTGCTTATTGAATGTGATAGTGAGGCTGATCTCAAGGTACTTCCCTAGTAAAAATGATGCGATGATTTCAGTGATGAGCTCATCATGAGCCCTTAGATGAAAGTAATGATGAAATCTATTCTAGACCCGGGACTGAACTCATTATATACTTTTCTTCAACATAATGAGCTTTTCCATGATCACTCGATGAGCAGTTCCATGAGTTGTTACATTATTTTCTTGTTAACATAATGAAAATGCTCACTGATACATTAATCTATCAATTCATGATGAAATAGTGGAAAAGCACACTGCTATTATCATCAATAAATTCATAATGATGACATCGATATATAAATTAGTTCAATTATGCACGACCATTTCATTTCACTTCTGTATGTTGCTATTTTGCGTACATTTCCGATTTTGATGAGCTATGATAGCTCAGTGGATTTTTTCAAAGATTTAAACTCTACTAAGCCGTACAAGGAGCCTTTTTTGGAACTAGAAAGGAAATCATTTTGACAAAAGACGCGGTAAGAATGTACCAAAAAGAACACGTATTTCTACTCTTTGTTTCACAATGGATTAGTGGAGCTAGATGATAAAAATGGGAATAGGTGAAGGTGTTAATTATTATATTTCAGTTAAAATAGTTTTGTAATATAATATAAAATTGATATTAGTTATAAAAATATAAAAGAAAATAAAGAAAATTCAGTTAAAGTAAAATTAAAAGTTCAACAATTCATAAAAAATAAGAAAAGGTAATATCAATAGTTATAAAAATATATAAAAAATCCAGTTAAACTAGGAAGTTGTTGATAATTCGCTGATATCTGCAGATAGCTTCAGATTTTTACTGCAATTACAAAATGAAAATGGAGAAATTGTATTACATTAAGAGTGATTTTATACTTAGATGTACACTTTGCTCTTCTGAATCTGTTATGCGATCTTAGAATACAATTTCTCATCTGTGCTCCGTAATCTTTTCTACCCAGCTCAAGAGCGCAGGCTTCTACATGTAGAAAGAACTAAAAGAATAAAACAGCAGAGACCCGAATTTAAACCTTATATTCTCGGAACACCAAACTCGCGTTTACAAACAAAAGAGGAAAAAAATTTCAGTTTATTGTATTTTCCTGTTAAAACTTACCAGAAAATAAATTTATAAAAAATTAAAATATGCTTTCACGTGTTACACTTTTACTTCACTTCACAACTTAACGTAACTGTCTCAAGGCGGAAACACATCCAAGCAAGCCTCAGGCCTGGCCTCTTTCAGGCTTCCTCGTATGATACCACCAGGCTCGGTGCTGTCATTGTAATTTTGTTAGTACATCTTTTGACAGACGTAGGCCTGAAAGAGAAAAATTTCGAACATTGTGCAAAGCGCGCTTTGCGGCTAGGCCTTGAGGCTGGCTTGGTTTTGTGTTGCATCATTTAAAAGCTGTTGGAAATTTTGACAACACCTCGAGGAAGCCTTGAGGCCTGGATGTGTTTCTGACATCAATCGAATGCAGTTTGCAACTACGCGTCAGAAGTCAAGACTGTACTATTTTTCAAGGAATACAACAAACCATTCATCATAATTTCGTGGAAATGCAAATGAATTTTGAATACGAACACGCTCATGGTTGCTCATCGAATGGCTCATCGAAGGGCTCATCGGAACTTGTCAAAAAAGTGGCGAAATTTACATATTCATGCGCAATTTCCATATGCACCAATGCTACTTTGCATAAGATTCTCCCCGAGAGAGGAAAAGGGATTTCGAAACCGATGAGCATTTCTTACTAGGGTTGGGTCCAAAATTTGTGCGCTACTATAGCTAGGCTGTTTCGAGTAAAGTAAATGGGTTTCTAATTCCGACGCAGTTCGTAAAGAAATACTAACGAAGCTCCGTGAAACCAAGACTTCTCATTCCCTTGTTGATGAAGGTAGAGTAAAGGCTCTAGGCATCCAGTAGAATCCTGCATTTGACTATCTTAGTTTTGCTGTTCATCTACCAGAAGTGAAGCTACCAGTAATCAAGCGCTCGTTATTATACGACTCTGCTATACTTTTCGATCCCCTAGAACTGTTATCGCCCTGTACAATCGTTGCCAAAGGGATGTCTCAACAACTATGGAGACCAAAGGTGCATTGGGATGATGAAGTTCCTGGGAATACTTCATGACAATGGCTTCATTACAAACGTAATTCGAAATGGATATCTAATTTTTGAATTCCGAGATGGCTAGGAATGGGGCAAGCTGATGCTGTCAGCGACTTAAATTCTTTTGCATATGACTCACAGGCTGATTACGCGGCTGTAATTTATGCCCGCACAATCTTCACTGATGGATCAATCGTTGTGAAGCTGGTCACCGCTAAAGCTCCTGTAGTTTAGAATTGTGCGCCGCCGGCTTACTAGCTAAACTCTTGGAACCTGTATATACATCAATCAGCAATCATTTTCGGTGCAATTATGGCTGGACAGACTCTACAGTTACTTTGGCGTGGATTTATGGCCACCCCAGCAAATGGGTGATTTTCGTCGCGAATTGAGTTTCACAAATTCAAAGGGTTCTGCTCCCACAAAATCGGTGAATGTGAGATAACCATTCAACATCACTGACTACGCATCCCGCGGTATACTTCCTGAGAAACTTATATATCACTCTTTATGGTAGACTGGACCGCCATGGTTTAGCACACCAGAACATGCTTCGAAATTTAATACGAAACAGAGTTGAATATACGCTCCAACAACCAGGCAGTACTACAAACCCAAGTTGTGAGATATTCTCGACATGTACTCATCACTCTCTAAGCTAAAACGTAGACCCGAGTTATATTACGCTTTATATATAACTACAAATGTCGCATCGTAAGTAATCTCAACATATGCCAAGGGCGCATCAAGCCTAGAGCGATCAACGATGCTTTCGAATTTTGGGTAAGAAACGATCAAACTCATCACTTCTCAGAAGACATCAACAATTTACAGAACAAAAAAACACTCTCAACTAGAAGTAAACTTAGCAAGCTCCACCCTTTTATGGATAGCAAGTGAGTGTTCCGAGTGGTAGGACGCCTCCGGCGGGCTCCATGTCGAACGAACGTCAAATACCCAATACTAATAAAAGCTAAATAAACACTCACTAAACTCATGAGTACAGAAATTCACTCCAATACGCTTGACCAAACCTGATGCAGACTGGACTTCTAACTTGCTTTTTGGTATTTATCACCCATAGGGATTCTTCGGAAAATAACTTACGACTGTTTTGCGTGTGTCGTTGCAGACATACCCGGCATCTCCAATTCATAGGAGATTTACCTAAGGCTCGAGTCGAACCTTTTATGGAGCGAAGTTGATTTTGCAGTTCCTTTTGCAATTTGTTATTTCAAGGGACGAGGAGCTAAGACTACGAAAGGCTATATAGCCATATTGATCTGCATAGCTTGAGGTGCAATGCACCTATTATCGCCGTTTATAAAAGATTCATCGCAAGACAATGACACTGCAAGGAGCTTTACAACGACAATTGAACCAGCTTTGTTGTAGCAGAGAAAGAACTTAGGGCTCTATACCTTCTCAAGCATCTGCTGACGAACAACTGCACAGCTACCTATTGAATGACCATATTACTTGGCCGTTTTACCCGCTAGCAGCTCCACTCATGGGCGGGTATTGGAAGGCAGCTGTAAAACGTGTTAAATTCAAGTTATGACGTGCTCTGGCTTGATTGAACATCACGCTTACCTACGAAGAATTCATCACGATTCTGGTTGATATTGAAGCATGTACAAACTCTCGCCCGTTATGTCAATTACCCAGCGAGACTAATGATTTAGAGAGGTGATCAGCCAGGGAAGCTGCTCAAAGCATTTCCAGAGCCTGACATACTTTGCTTAATCGATGGCAATTCCTTTCACAGATACGCCAATTATTTCTGTCAAAGATGGAGCGGAGAGTACTTAGCCAGCCTCCAAAGAATTACCAAGTGCATTCAACCGGTTCGAGATTTTCAAGTTGGAAAGACGCAAAATGGGGTGTATTACTAAGGTACATCCCGGACATGATGGAAAAGTTCAACTCGCGACCAATAGTAAAACTATGCTTGCTTCCACTTTATGTTGACCTATCTTCACGATAAGTTTACTACTAGTAACGTAAATTTTGCTCATTAACTTGCAGAAACAAGTCATTCTGTCACATCGTTTGTTTTATTGTAATAAAAAGTTTATTTAATTATATTGAAACCTTTTGAACTCATTCTTGAACCCGCTAATACAAACCGCAGGCCTCATTCTTGAAAACAACTTTACTTCATATTTCATAATACGATACTAAATGCTAAAAGTTGTGAAAGGTGTGTCATTCTGAATTTAATCCTGAATAAGAAGTAGAACTTTTTCCTTTTTAGTATTTAGCAAGCAAAAAAAAAAAAAGACCAAATTATGATATAAACTTTCCCGTCAGGAATGGAAGGAAAACTTCGCTCCATGGCTTATACAAGAAAATTCTAAACAAGGCAAGAAATGTACATATAGTGTGCAATATTCCGATGGTTGGGGGGCTTATATATTTAGAAAGGCATGCAGCTCGCCATAAAAGAGCAATGAAAAGCTCTCCGAAGCTGCTAAACGGTTAGCGATTGTTTTAAGTAGGTATATTTGCAGCTAAACAAAATTTCCCATTTAAAATTTTAGATAATTTACACTTGCGTCTTAAGAGTGTAAAAACTGACATTAACTTAGTTAAAAAGTTATCCTTGCACGGAATAAAAGGACAGAAAATAGTGAAATTCTTAACAGGATCTGGAAATTCACGGTTAATTTCAGAAATAACCAGGTATCAAACTTATTATAGATAAAAGTACAGATATTGCAATAACTAAATATCTAGTGATCATAATACGAGTTTGTGATTAATTTCAGATTCACCTACGCAAGGTATTTGAAACAATTCCGAACATGTTGAAAGAAAATTTTATTCCACTCAAAATATGATTCGTTTTACTGCCGATAATTATTCCGCGCTGATGGAGTCGAATAATGGAGTTCAGGCAAACATAAAAAATGTATGTACGTAAAGTTAGCATCGCAACTTCACCTGATATAGTTCGGAACTTTCTTATAATTTGTCGTTAGTTTGTCGTGAAAACCATAAATTTTATTTAAAAAAAAAAAAAACTGGATGTGGTGCCACCTTGACGTCAACTTAGCACCACATCCAGTTTCCTTTAGAAAAAAGGACACGAGAAATTTATGGTTTTCACGACAAATTCCAAGATGTATAATTTTCCTATCCGATAAGTATTGACCGAGTTCCAGTGAGTAGGGGTGCTAACTTGACGTCAACTTGGCACCACATCAAATTTCCTTTAGATAAAAGGACACGCCAAATTTATCGTTTTCACAACAAATTAGCGACAAATTAACGACAAATTATGACTATATCAGACGAAGTTGTGGTGCTAACTTAACGTACGTAAAATGTAATTCATCCCTTGTTTATAAATAATTGCATATGCCATATTATCAACTTAATTTCTTTAGAAACTTCATCTTGTTTACCTAAAGATATCGATAAATTAATTAGTTCTGCAATAAGTCAAGTAGAAAGACGGATTTCATAGGTTTTTAGGAATATTTCCGATGGGAACTGCACATTATTCTAAGATATTACAAAACAAGTTGGTTCGCCATGCAAGCTGCAAATGATCGGTTGCTTGAACAATGGAACCTTTTAAATAATTGTACTACTTATTCCTATCCTACGTTTTAAAGGTAATAAAAAATAATATGAATGTACTCCGAGAGCAGGCCAGAGTAGTGTTCGTAAAACTTTTTTTGTTCAAGGTACACTTTTACAATTTTAGAGGTACGAAAAATGTAATGTTAATTTAATATTTATTTAATATTAAAATCAATATAATATGAAAAGATGTGTAGTGAACTGAGCCGAACTGAGCTTAAACGATTGAAATTCGAAGCAGTCGTTGATTTGATTTTTTTTTATTTAATCATAGTGAGAGTTTAATTCAATTCAATTTTTATTGGCAACCATTGTACAAGTAAGAGAAAATACCTTATTAATGTGCACAAGCCTGAGTAAATTACAAAAATAGTACAATAAAAAAGGAAAAGTAAAAATAAAAATGGAATAACAGAACTAAGTATATAATTAAAAAAAAAGAAAGATGGAGTAAACAATTATGACACTACATTTGTTTTAACTACCAGGCGCTAATGCATTGAAATGCTACTATTTATTATGTTTAATAAGTGCGACTGGATCAAATTTTTAACAGAAACAGGTAAGTTGTTCCAATTCATAATAGAATGATTGAAGAACAGGGCGTCTGTTACAAAAATATGTGATCGTGGTACAATGAGATTCAGTGCCCCTCTTCATCTTGCTAATTGGAGTTCTTCGTATAGATATAATGGACTACCAAATTTCAAATAGGTAAATAAATTACAACCCAAAATTAAGTCCGACAACGGAGAGACATGATCATATCTTAGAAGACAATACACATTCCAAAAATCGTGTGTGGACTTGTCTATATACTCCAAGACCCTCACTCCGTGTCTCTATCAAGATTTGGTGAAAGTAGGCGCACTTAGTGAGGCTGTGCTGAGCACATACCGGATGATAGCGTTTGATAAGAATCTCTCCACTGTATTCCACTGCTCGAACCGATTTCTTTTGTCAATCAGTGCTAGTTTAAGGCTATCTGAAACCACCTCACTAAGCGGCCTCCTGTTCCTCTCCAGGCCTTTACTTAGCCCTGCTCTCGACTCCTTTCTGCTTCCAGGAGCAGATCTGCTGGAGCCCGGCTTAAGCCTTTTGGCTTAATTGCCCTCCTCCTCCATAGATCGAACCCTCTTCAGCTCCTGGTCCATCCCCATGACCTGCACGCCGCCACCGACTTTATTGGGGCCTGCGGTGACAGTTTTTGAGGAGGACTTTTGCCTTGCCTTGGTCGAAGGTCCCTTGGCCCTGGGAGCATCCTTAGCGGAGTCATTTCTTTCTCTGTCATGGATTCCAGTACTTTTCCCGACAGCACTCGAAGCATGTGCTTTGCGCTTTGAAACATATGTTTCCGGCGCAAGCCCTCGGTCGTTCTCTTTATCCTCTTTCTTCTTTTATTTTCTGCCTTGATCTTAGTCTCAGACTCGGCAAACAAACGCTCCTCCGTGTCAGTTGACATCGACTCATATTCCTGAAGCCTAAGCTCAAGCCCTGAAAGCTCTCTCTCGATAGCGCCAGTCTACAGTGAGGCTTCCACTATCCCTTTTTCGGTACCTTTAAGGCGGTACCGCCCTTTTAACGATTTTGAATTATTCATCTTGTTCAAACCAGATACAAAGAAGAGAAGTCGCCCGTGGCAGAGATTCGTAGTACCACTGGAAGGCTAAATTAAAACTGGACGTCGCCAGGTATCCAAAGCTAGCATACTAAGCTCCGCTTAGCCACGCAGCCCTCGGCGTATGCTGTTCTACCATAGCTTGGGTTTGGGTCAGGTTTTAGCCCCCTAATCTGTGTCAAGCCCACCTATCGAATAACGGTTACCAGTTTTCACTACGTGGAAGTGCGTGATCTATGCGTTGACGTCTTCACTTCACCTACCACTGGACTGACAGTATTGCGGGAGATTATCCAAGCCGGAGTAGCTATCTACACTTATAGAAATAGACGTCACTGACAATGCATTCAACTACCATTATAGCGCTAATGATGGTTAAGATATTACTATACACGAATCTCCGCACCAGAAAAAAAGAAAACTTTTAAAACTAAAACTGTTAATGAAAACCAAACTTCAAGAAAAATAGAATTCATAAAATAGAAAGATCTAATTCGATTAATTAAGAAAACAGGAATAATTTTTTTATACAACTAAAAAAACAGGAAATAGATAGATTTGTATGCAAAAACAAAACAAAATTTATCAGCGTTAACGAGTATTCATTTTGGTAGTAGGCTACGTGTTGATCTTGAAAATTTTTGTTTCATGGCCGTCGTTGCACTTTCTAACATTGTGCATTCTCAAGGAGTGAAGCTCCCCTTGTTTGCGATGCTCTATTGGCTCACGAAGAAGATAATTGTTGATGGGAGTTAAGCTCTCATTAATGTAAACAGGGCTATCGGAAGAGAAGCCCTCCAGGGGGCGGATTCACTAACTGGGAGAGTTGTGGAGTTGTGGAGATGATAGCTCTTTTGCCACTTAACTCTCCACTCGGAATTCTATAACTCGTGGAATTTGTATTGAGATTTACCAAACTCTCTGTTCACTCGGTAAAACTCTCGGCTATGTTAGTTATGCAGAAGTAAGAGAAATATTTCTCAACTGACAGTATTGTCTGCTTTTATTGTCCTTAGGATTTTCAAATTGAATAATGGCTTCACCGCATATCCTGGTTATGTTTACAAAAACAAATTATTGAATGGTGAATGAAATGGTCAATTTGGTCGTCTTCCAGTGCAGAAGAGATACTATAAAAAATTTAAATATGCACGTTAAAGCTTGTATGTAGGATGAAATCGCATTTACATTTTATCCCCTAATTATATATGTAATTAGTTTTTGAGTCCGGTAAACAGTTTTGGATATAACAGCAAAAGAAGTGAATCAGTCCTTCTTAAGGTGAAAATTGCCCATTTTTTGGTACAAAAATGGACATATTTTCAACTAATATTTATGAAGAACTGGTAAGTCGCGGAAATTCACTTTCCATGAGAAAAATGTTCACAACAGAGTACTAATGGATGTGTAACAAAGAACGGAAGGAACATATACAAAATATAGGAACTGGGGTGTATATGAACTAAGTGCAAGATCCGTCTTTCGGTGGTAAAACTCAGTTATGAAGTTAACATAATCAAAAATAAAACTACACCACTCGATTACTGGCTTCACCTCAGTTAATTTGATACCAAACAAGACGTATTTTGGACAACCCCAGATTGGAAGTGGTACGACCCCCATCCGCAAAAGACCCTCCTCCAGAAATTGTTCACCTATATTTTTGTACTCTAGATCCAAAATCCATAGATAAAAACCCCAATGCTCTACAACCCTACCACACACAGTTAGCTGTCCTTCAATATTGCGACACTTCTCACGTTTTCCCCAACTCCCAAGAATGTTAGAGAATCGCGAATAGAAAGTTAGGGAGTTTTAATCGGGGAAAATGAAAATTCTCATCTCCCAAACTCCCAAACGAAGTACGGAAACCGGCTCCAGATGAGATTTATTGATGCCTTTATGCTTACGGAAAGGCAGATTAGAAGACTTTTTGTTCAGAATGACTGGAAAAGTGAGATATTATTAGTGTTGTTTACCCCTGAGACTGCGCTTTTATGCGAAATGTATCGGTGAACGTTCATATGGGATGGTCGGTCAAGGCAGGAATACGTTTTACAATAAACAGGGGGCTTCCTCAGGCAGCTGGAGTATTCCCCTTATTACAATGTCATTTAGCCGCTGTGAGCGAAAGAGATCGTCAGTTTGTGATTTAAGAGAATTATTCTGCTCTTGGAGCTTAATTATAAACTCCTCTTGCTTATTCAGTGCACAGATGACTCATTAATTTTTGCCATAATTTGAACTTTGAAGTTTTACATTAGGCCGTTAATTTTTTTATTAAAGAGATTGTATTGCAGAGATTCCATAAGCTTAGTAAGTATAACCAGTGATATGTCTACTGGGCTGATATCATTACCTTTTGCAGAGCTGCGAGTGGTGATCTGGTTTCCATCTTCCGGATTTGAGATTGATGGGTTCTTCTCTTTTTTTTTATCCCCTGAGCGCGAAATACAATGATGCCGTCACAACATTTACGCCGACAAATTAAATGTTGACCTAATGGTAATACCATGTTACTGTACCCAATGGGAATAATTCAACTTTTATCGGCATTTTCCTCGTAATTTGATTTTGACAGCTGAGAGTAATGAGCAAACAATTTCTTTCGAGGAGCATTTAATTAATTTAGTGAAGGAAATGAAGTATTTTTATGCCAAAAGAAATCGTCAATATCGAAATACATATTAAAAAAAAAAAAATAGAAAGAAATTGGACAAAAGTTGGAAATAAGTGGTAGATGATATTTTGTAATCCACATAAACTCAGCGTTAATCATTGTTTATTACACTTCTACAACTTTTTTTTTATATCTTTCTCATTTTGTTAATAAATTTCAACAAATAATTTTACCACCTACATATTTTGATATGTCAACGAACATAAGAATGTCGGTGTCATTGGGTTAATTCGGCGACATTTACGACGACAGTGTCGTCGTAATTGTCGTGTCGGCATCGTTATATTTCGGCCTTAACCGACATGTTGTTTAAATAAGAGCGGCTTTGTCATAGAACACTACTATGAATACAGCAAAAGCAATGGTTAATTGTGGGAGATTGAACACAATATAATTTTCTGTCTTTTGCTTTTTGTTCAACTGAACATTTTATAATAAAGTCTTCAAAAAGATAAAAATAACCGGTCAGTTTAACCAATAATAGCACTCAAAGAACTTATTATTAATTTTAACTTGAATACTCGTATAATATACTGAAAGCGACAGTCGATTTGAAAATGCGTCTATTCACAATACCTAATTTGACATTTTTTTAAATTTTAATTTTTTTTTTAAAGGGTAATTCATAAAATAAATGTTGCAGAAGAATTCACCGAATGACTATACGTTCAATAAACATTTCTGCTAGCCTTAATTAAATAGTGAAGTGTAAATAAAATTCGCAAAAATAATTATTTAAAGTGATTTAATGCAATTCTGTTAATTCTGTGAACATATTTTAAGAAGAGGAAATCTATATTCAAATTTTTTAATAAATTGCATTTTTTCCATATACTTTTCTTTTTTCTTAATTAATAATTTTCAAATCCAAATCAATTTTCCTTTAATTCAGACTTGTATTTAATTTTCTATATCAGACAGATGAGTATACGGATCCTGCCGATATGAAACGCCATGTTTTGAAAAGAAATTTCTTTTTCAAAGATTTTTCACAGTTTGTAAAAAGAGTTTTTTCCACTCAGTTCTCGAGCTGCGGATTTAGCAGGAAACTCGGAATTTATTTCATAATAAACTCTCCTCTATGAAAGGTCTATTATTAAATAACTCCAAACATTTTTTTTTGCCCTCCAGTATTAAGTAGTCCGACCGACCCCATTGTCATGAATTAATAAAAATTTCTACGAAAAACATTTCCATGATTAAATTCCCCATAAATTTCAGGAACTTATGTACATCTGTGGCCCCATGCACCTGAATGCGCTCACATCCTTATTCTTAGAAATTGCAGGCTTTTATTGAAGAATCAAAATTTCCTATCTACTACTAAGTGTGAATTTAAATGTTCGTGGTTGCGTGCATTGCACTCAATTTCTTCATGATTAACTTGGTAAATTTAAGAAAACTATGAAACAACTTAAGTACCGGCAAGAAAGGAAGACAGTCGGAAAGTACCTACTTGCAACAGTGCACTTACTATAAAATATTAACGCCTTCTGTGATGAAAAGTGCTAAAGAATGCAAAGGGTAAAGACGACGAGCGACAACATTTCACTACTATTTTAGCTGGAGGCCCACCTTCTTTTATAATGCAATCGTAACACCTTTCTTGCGTCCTTCATTCAACGACAACAACAGTTTCTTAGAGTTTATCATTTGCATATGTGGCATCACCTGCATTTGCACAAATTCACTGCAATAGTTGGGTTGCAATTTTATATGAAAGGAAGATGGCATGTTTGTAAATACACAAAGCCTTCAGGGAGTTGTTTCTTTTTGAGGTATTCTGTAGAATTTGCGCACTTAGTTGACATTCACTTCTGGTTGTTGAGGGTGAAAATGTTGTTGACGGAACAAATGTGTCATGAAACAAAGAGCAAATAGGTTGGTTTTATTTTTCTGAATAGAAAGTTTCTTTTTTGTACCAAATGCTCATTTTGTGGAATGTTTTCACTCGAAAGAAAGGGAGGGGGACCTCAAATACACACATATATTTATTTGTATTGCAAACAAACCTATAGCTTATGTTAGTTAAACATCTTAAGGGGAAGTATGAAAAATGCATGAACTTTGGATTTGTTTTTTTACATAAAATAAATACTTTTGGAAATGGGTTTTAACGTATTTTATTCTTCTATCAATGATGAGTAAATTCTAATTTTATTTATTAAAAATTAAAAATCCCAAATGGCGGCTCCAGTACCCATACTACAAAACCACGCGTGTTTTGATCTCCGCGAGGCGCTCCATAGCTCTGCCAATTCATTCGAAACAAGTAGGGTTGAAACTTGATAAAATTTGAGGGGCCTTACCGGTTTTCGGTTTCAAAAATACGTCTGAATAAAAACATGCTAGCCGTTTGAGAAAAAAAAAAACATTTTTTGTTCTGTTATGTTTTTTCTTTAACGGACGAAAACACTATTTGTTTGTGGCAAAAATAGCCTCCTGATGGCCACGCAAATTGAATTTCCTTTCAATTTCGCAAAGATTCATGTATTCATGTGAATCGGTTCATCCGTTGAAGCTGTAGAACGCCCCACGCGCTGAAAATTTTATTCCCAGAAAAAGTCATATAAAGTTGAACGTTATAAAAAATTGTTGACAGCTTACTCCACCTATTCCAGCAGCATACATTGGACCTTCTTCTTCCTTCAAAACCTGATTATGCGCAATCTGAAGGTTAACGGAAACCCGAAATTTATGAGGCTACTTTAGGTAGCGAGAAAAGGTCGCCCCAGCAAGCGCGCTTGTTTTCTAACCGGCGGAGGGCTCCGCACACAACAGGCTGTGAATTCTAAAATAATTTAGATATGAATATATCCTTTTACCAACGTGTTTTAAACACTTATTGTGAAAAAAAACCCCAAAAGTTCAGTTTATGAACTTTATTGATAATAATTGTTCAGGATTTATAAGAATCCTGAATATTAGCAAAACCAACAAAAGTTTTCATGTCAACAAAAGTATATACCGACTTAAAGAAAAAATGAGCCAGACGTCTAAAGTGTACAACTCTATAGTGAAACGAGACAGCTAGCAACAAGTGCACACCAACAGTACACTATATTCGCACATAATAATTACTTTTAACTTGAAAAATATTTAATTGCAAAATTAATATTTATTATAAATTTACGAAAAATTGACAAAGTAAGAAATTTGTAATTATTCAAAATTAATTTACAAACAATTTTATGTGAAACGGTCACACTTCAAAAAACATATAAAGAAGTACAGTCGATATGCTAGCTATTCTTGCTATGCCAATTATTGTTGTCATACGTCTTTGAATGCCGTTCTTTGGTGCCCTGCGCAAAAAGTGCAGGCTGACTAGACTCGATCTATTTTATAATTTAGCAGTGCAGTGATTTATTTCCTGTGTTCTAATTCATATTATTTGGCTGACAATTGGAATAAACATCTTTATTTTGGGTACCGACTTGATTAAAACATTTATTTTGAAAGCGATTAAAATAAAGATTTTTATTGTGGGTAGAGACATCAATAAGATTTGATTACTAATACAACACACTTTATTGTGGGTATCGACTGTAATAAAGATTCTTATCGATCGTATCGATTGCAATAAGATAATTACTAACAAAACCACTTTATTGTGGGTATTAACTGCAACAAATATGCTTTCTGTGGATATCGACTGCAGTAAGAATTACTAACCGCACATTTTGCTGGGTGTCGGATGGAATAAAGAATATCTCAATCCCAAACTTCAATAAAATAGAAAGTCAAGTAAATCAACTGCTGTTTGGTCCACCACCGAACCATAAATCCCTCGTTACATCCAGTCGTCATATTTCGTAAATAATAAAATAAAAAAATAAAACTCAAAGAATCAGAACAAATTTAACAAATTCAAAATACTTATCTAAAACTAATTCCTGTACGTCCTCATATCCCACAAATCATCCTAAAATACACCCTGGATATAATTTATCTGAGAACAGAAAACAAAACCCAACAGGTATCTAATAAAAAGAATAAATAACACAAAACTTACCTATAATACATGTGCATCTATATATTTACATTTTATACATGTCATCAAATTGACATTAAGTCAAACAGACGATTCCACGCAGCAATTGGTACAAATGTTACTAAGGCAACACCATGAGGAGTAGATCACATGATCGACCTCGGCAGCTAAAAAAGATGGCGAGCCGTAGTGAAATCGCCCATCCAAAAGTAGAACGACATGAGGTATGTTGAGAAGGCGCATCAGCTTTAAATCAAAAGACGACAGTGAAACGAAAGCCACAAAGGACACCCGTCAACAAGAGGACAAAAGAAGACAGCAAACTGAACAGCCCCAATGAACAAATCAGGACAAATAGAGATAATAAGAAATCGCCCATTTCCAAATCAGATTTGATCTGATAAAGTTCTAAGTCTTGGAGTCTGTTCTGAGCAAAAATCCCAAAATAAATCAGAAGTTAATGCTGAATCCTAAAACAGAAGTTGATTCTGAATATCTAATAACCTGCGGTTAACTCATTCCTAAAACAAAATTTGATTCTGGTTATCTAAAAATGTGAGGTTAACTCAATACTATCGTAATACACCTAATACAGAATTTGGTTCTGGACAACCAAATTTGAGGTTGACTCAAGTCCACAAACAGGAGTTGATCCTAAATACCGTTCGAATTGACTTTGACTCAAATTATTTCAGTCAGGAGTTGATCCTAAAACTTGCACAAATTGAAGTTGCCTCAAGCAATTCTATATAGGATTTAATCCAGACCAATTCAAAATCTAGGTTAACTTTATACGAAAGTTAAGCCTGTTCTACCACCAGAGGTTAACTCTGCAACTAACTAATACAGAAGTTCATTCTGAAATATTATATTATATTACAGCAGTCCAACATGTAATAGTATTCCAATTCGGTGCATTTATAAAAGACGCACACGATTAACGTCACTGGTACCATTACTGCAATCCATTATGCAGCGGAATTCCAATTTACTGCACCTAAAGTAACGTACATGACAAACGTCACAATTGCTGCCACCGCCATACCCATACGTAGCAGCACACTAAAAAATAGCACGCTAGTAGCAAGGCATATTTGCTACACCTTCTGACGTACACATAGCAGCAATACAAATTGCAATCTCTATTAACTAATACATCCTATATGAAAAACTCTACCGCCCACACGTAGCAGTATACGTCACTACGGGCAACACATAACAATACTTGACAGTACACTAAATCTTCATTTACAGATCATTCTTGTCGTGTCAACTAACTCACGCATACTCTTCTTCTTCATTTCAGGAGTAAAATATAAGGGAAAGGGCACGCAGTTCATAACGCTGGAAGTACACTACAAAAATATTGGACGGAAGTTTTACCGTGCTCTATTTTGCCATTCCTAGGAAAATCTACCGAATTTCCATAGAGATTTTATATAAGATAAGAATTGGAAAAGCAGTGGACAATTTTGGACAATATTTAAAACTATTCTTTAATTTGGCCATGGAATTCCGTATATGAAAATAGAAGGAGAAAGTGTGGGCATACTGCAGAAAAAGTAGAAATTGAAATCTTCACTTTGTCCAAAGAAAACTGGATACTCTTTCCTTGATTGGAAAAACAGCGGACAACTACGGCACAAAATTTTTGGTAAATTTACCGTTCTTTTATTTTATCAACTTTTTCCTATTTATTTGTTGGAAAAAGTGTAGATTAACAGTGGAACTGAAAATCTGAACATTTTATGGATATTATTCAGAATAGATCTGCACTATATCCTAGCTTTATCCAATCAAATTCCAATGTTTTATTGTTTCTAGGAAAAGCTGCTTAGGGTTTTGCTATAAACTGAACGGTGTCGTGAAATCACATGCATTTAGTGATGCGTTCTTGTGAGTGAAGTGAGTTTCGTATTGGGATCAAATTTGGCAAATAGATAAAACAATGGTAAGAAAATTGCTTTTTATTTAATATTATATATATGCATATATATATATATATATATAGTGATAAAATTTAATGTTGTAACATTTTCTACTTACCTTTAGAAGTTTTCCTGGAGAGATTTGGTGTACAACAAGGGATAGATGACCAAGATATATTTCGCAAAACCATATGTAGATTAAAACACTGTTTAATGAAAGAAGTAAACAGAAGAACAATAAAGTAAGATATAAATTTATTCATTTTATTTCTTTTAAGACTAATGACTGTTTTGTTCACACAGAAACTGGAGGAAAACCACACAGCTCTGAATAAACTTAAGAATTTTTTTCTTTCTTTTTGTAATTGAATTGTTTTTTGTTTTGATGTGAATGAATTTCTTAAAAATAAATTTTATTTTATTAACAATGATAAATTTAAAATGCTTTTTTATTTATTGTAGTAGGGAATAATTCTGAAGATTCTGAGTATTCTGATTTCTGAAGAATTTCTGTGGAATAATTCTGCAGAATTTCCGAACAAACTCTCCATAGAGTATCCGAGGAATATATCCGCTAAATTTCTAAAGACATTGTTCTTATTATTTCTGAATAATTTTTCTGGAATAATTCTGCAGAATATCCAAACAAACTCTTAACAGAATGTCAGTGGAAAGTCTCCGCTAAGTTTCCAAAGATATTGTTCTTATTATTTCTGAAGAAATTGTAGAAAAATTTGCCCCGTGACAATCCCATAAAATTCTTTTGACATACTTGGGAATATTCCACGGAATTGATTCTTCAGACAGAAAAATTTCCTAAGAATATCTGTTGAACGTCCTAGGCCTTGGTTACTAGGGATATATACAGAGTATCCAGGCTAGTGCATTATTTTCTCTCCATAAAAATCATATTCCCGTTGATATTAGATCTTCATACAGATTTTGATTCCATTTGACATAAGAGCTTTTCAACAAAAATCGTACGATTCGAATTTCCAACGCATTTACCATTGTTGTTATACGTTTTCCTTGAGTAAAGGTATTTATCAAGTGTATTTTGTCCTTCAATGCTCGGAAGTATGCAGAGTTAGAGGTGGGGTTCCGCAAAGATCTATAGTCGTACCTATATTATATGTAAATATATTTGGCATATCTATAACAGATTTTCTTGCACTAGCTAACATCAATATTGCTACTTATGCTAATGATGCAATTATATTTACCTCAGCTGTATACTTTGCTGACATTATATAGTTGTGCTAAAATCTAGTCTAAAAATATCGATATGTGTGTTATTGTAAATTTAAACTGAACTTTTCAGAAAAACCCAAGCAACGTAGAAGGAACTTATCCCATTTACCTACTGCAAAACTTATTCTTAATGGGCACTCTATGGAATAATTGCCTCCCCATCTGGGACACGCTGCATAACTAAAGAAATATTTTAATATTTATTTATTTTTGTTTTGCTTACTTTTTTTTATATATGTTCTTAATTAATTAATTATATTAATTAATGCACACAGATATCGGATAAATATGATACATGAGTTTTTTATATGCCCTATATATATTTATAATTAAAAGGCATGCACAATGCACATGGATGAGTTTTGCTCAACTAACTGTATGACTTTGATTGCAATAATATTGCTACAACGAGTCCATTATGTGAATTGATTGTGAAATCCCAAAAATGATCATACCCAGCCTTAGGCAATCTAATCAAATATCTATGTATGTATATATGTATGAACATTTATATAGATATATGACTGGACAAATCGATTTACATACCAAAAGGGCAGTAATCCAAATCAATTCTGCCGATGCTATTCACATGATATATGTATATGCATAGAATCCAAGTCAGCCTAAGTCGAGGGAACAATAGTCAAAGCTTTGAAATTTATATGCGAAGGATAGAGCTGGTAAATGTCACTATAAATTCACTTTGAATCGGTAACTTAATTTATTCCCATTGTAAAATTAGTGGTTTATTTTACGACTAAATTGAATTTATTGCTCAAGATGTTGATTGACTCTTTTTACCGAGTTGATTGATAGCGTTGCAGCAGCAGCAGCAGCACAATTATAATTATTATCAAAAATATTTGACCTGAATTTTTAAACAGAATTATTAGGCAGGGGCCACACTATGCAACGGGTATGTTCAAAATAATTAAATATTTCCTGATATTTCGAAGGAATAGGTTCAGGTGAAATTTCCTTCTTTGAATCTGAAAAAGTTATTTGGAATTTATGCAGCTTTTACTCTGGAGAGTACGCAGTAGTTTTTTTGTTTTTTGCAATTAGAGTTTCGAAAGTACTAATTTTTGATGTGAGTGTACTGAAAGCAGATTTTATACTTTTTTTTAAGGTATTGTATGGATTGAAACGAAGTTGGGATTCAAAAAGGGGTCCTCGAATGTAGACCATAACAAGGCCCATTGTTCATCCATCAGACTTATGAACTATTGCTAATAAGTCCCAACCGGAAGCTCCAGAAAATTTCAAAACTGGCCCCCAACCCTTCTTACCGGCTACATGCAGTTCTTCCAGGAGGTGTAAGTCAACGAATCAGTAATGTTTTCGTTTTTTCCGTTAACGGCAGTGACAAAAAAAAAGAGTCACCGTTTAGGATTCCTCTCCGCATCGTCTGAATACCGGATTTTCAACAAGCTCCATCCTATGCAGTGACCCCTGAGAAGAGAATGTCCAGTAAGAATTGGCACTAGACTTCTCAGGGTTAGTTTGTTTGGTCACAATAGCCGTACCGTTTCATTTGGGTTGGGTCTGCCCCAAAAATCCTTTGTATTTCAACCTGAAGAGTCATCCAACCAAAGGCGATTGTGTTGACAGTCGGGCCGAAATAGTAGAGGGAAGGTGTTTTGGTGCTATCTTAATTGTGCAGGAGGATACCTTCGAGGTTACACCATTCCTGCTAATATCGCTGTGACTTGTTATCTAAAGCTCCAGTATCCTGTTGTTTCGAGAAATGGAATTCAGAGAGGCTTTACATTCCGATATAAGTTTAGAATTTGTAAAACATTTTGACAAGGCCTTGACAGTTGATTGGCTTTACGAGTATATTGCAATCTTCTTATTCTCAATGGCTGAGTTTGGGGGACACCTTCCCGCTTTAAGGATGCCTTTGACTTCTGCCTGGAAAACCGTTACATAGCTTTTAAGGTATAATGCAATTAGCATGTGAGGCTCCTCGCCAAAGATGTCTGCTCCGGTGTTCTCCTTCGATTTGGACTCGTCTGTATATGTGATAGGGTTTGTCAATGATTAAAGCACAGAATGTGGTTCCTATCTTGTCCAAACTGGAACTTTTGCTTTAAAGTTGATCTCTAGCATATTCTCGAGGAGGTGATCGCGGTCCCTGTCTATGTCAGGTACTATGGACTCCAGGAATATATGGAACTCTTGTACAAATGGATTACAGCTTGGTTGAGATGCAGGCTCAGCGCTTTGCGGATAATGATATATGATCTTTGTAAAAATGGTCTTAGAAAGTTTTCTTTTTAAAAAAACAATCTTCAGTATTATTGGGAGCACTGCAGACTTTGGAACGTTCAGACTGTTATTTTGCAAACAACCCGATGTTGAATGCCAGAATATATGTACTAGGATTTAAAGACAGTCAAAAGAAAAATTTAGATTTATAAATTCCGCGCAATATTATCTTTCTCTTAATACCTGCACGCAACTGTTTTTAACCCTCTTACCAGTTTACAATTTTTTATGTGCCATCCAAAAATACCTATTTTTTTGCTTAATTATTATTAATTAATTATTATTTTGCTTAAAAATAAAAATATCTTCAGATTCTTGTTTTTTTGTATTTCACTTTAAAATATATGTAATTTTACAAAAGGAAAAGAAAGCTAGTAAAGGTAAGTTGGGTAGTATGGTAGAAAAAGGGTTAAAATATGTTTCGCGGCGAAAAAATAGAACCATGTACACTACTTCGTGTACACTGCTGTACGTTCAAGTACTAAAAAGAAAAACAAACCAATTAAATTATAAGATCGCATACGATTTAAGAAGTAATAAAGGTTAAAATTATCTACTTAAATCAGATCCACACGGTAAAATCCCCGCCGGCTTCATTTTCTAAAATAAAATTTTTTAAATAAATAAAAATGACATGCAACGTCAAGATCGCTTTGGCCAATTCTTTTTTCAAATATTCGTAAAAGTCCGAATAAGGGTTTTACGGAAAGAAAGATTGGAATCGGCAATCCTTTCTTGGGGATGCCATACAAGACTTTGGTCTTTCACTATAAGTCGACGCTAAAAAAAAAAATCAAATTTTGTAAACGACGTTTAAAAAAAATGTAAATTTAAGTTCAAAAATAGGATCGATTGGGCAACTCCTTCGTAGGGCTACCATATAAAAATTTAGATTTTAACTATTTATTTGGGCACGTCTTGAGAACACGTCAACGTAGAGAGCTAAGTTTGGTACATGGTGTTTCTGCAGCAATAGTAAGTAAAATTTCAAAACTGGACTAAATCCGGCAATCTCATTCTTGGTGTTGCCACACAAAAAATTTTGGTTTTGCACTATTTACTTGGAAGCTGTCTGAGAATACTTCGACGAGTAGACCACATATCTTGCACACGGCGCTTTCATAAAAATTACAAATATGGGTCCAAGAGTGGAGCAAATCGGGCAACCCTTTCCTGGTGTTGCCATACAAAACTTTAGTTTTTGCTATATATTTCGATGCTGCCTCACGCGTCAACATATAGAACTGAAATTTTGTATACAGGCCTATTTAAAAAAAAAAAAAAGGAAATTTAAGTTCGAAAATGGGACCAATCGGGAAGTTCTTCGTTGGGTTGCTATACAAAAATTTCATTTTTTATTACATATTTGGGCATTGCCTGAGAGCGCGTCGACGTAGTAGCTACACTCTCCCACACATATAAACCGATTCACACACACACACACACACACACACACACAGTAACTCTTATTGGACTTTTTGAAAAAATCTTGAAATTATAGATAAAATTTAACGTTTTTTTGAGTTCTATGCAACTGTTATAAAGACTATTAAAAACTTTAGATCATAAGTTAATAGTTATTTACCTATTAAATTTATTTTTTTAGGCAGTAATAACTGTTACCGAAGATTTTTATTTAACTAAGTCTTACGATAACAGTCCCAACAGACTTTTATTTTTTTAAGTCTCATAATAACAGTCTTAGTAGACTTTTATACTTACATTCAGCTCAGTGCTAAGAGTAATCACAGAATTTTATTAATAAAAGTCTCTTCATAAAACTCCTATAAGACTTTTAATTTGTTTGTCTCAACATAACTGCCTTAGAAGACTTTTATAAATTTCAATCAGTTCACAACTGTTACCACCAGAGACTTTTATTCATTTAAGTACCATGATAAAATCTCTTAAGGACTTTATCTTTTCAATTTTTCGTAAGCAGTCTTTTATATTTTAGGGTCAGTTATAATAGTTTATTTATTTATGTCTTATAACGGATCTATCAAAGATCTTGGAAAATAGCTTTTTTGTATGTAGGTGAATCTGTATTGAACTGAGAAAATATTCAGTTCCAACCAGATCCAGATCGAACCTCCGATGTAATTTTTGGTTCAAACACTTTGAAAACAGTTAGTGCGGATCCAGATCAGAACTAAGGGTCAAATGAAAACAACAATAGCATAGACAAACTAATGACATACAAAAACTGGATAAGTAAAACAAAAATTTGTAACCCTTTTTTCGAATATAAGATTAATTGTGCCGGGACAATGTCCCGATTTGCACTTGATGACGTAACCAGAAGGTAAGCCAGGAATGCCTCGCTCCAATATAAAATTAACGATCCCCGACCGATCCGATGAAGGGAAGCGCTGAATTTTTTCTTAGAAATTTACTGGAAATTTTACTGGTCAGGTGCTTGTATACTTAAAAAGGTAAGACTACAAACTTACTTTGTTTAGGGAAAAAAATAATTAATTAAATTAAAATTCTATTTATTGTTATATGTGATAGGAAAGGAAGATTTTTTTTTATAGTAAATTTTAAAATGTCTTCATTACTGGTGGATACATAAACGAGCCTAGCGTAATAGTGAACGATCAAATCAGTGCAGGGCATTCTGTCCTTTATAGTTGTAAGTGCATCTTGAATACCACGTTACAATGCCCTTGATGAAGTTATAGATCCTAGAAGAGATAATATTTTTAATGCATCCGCAGAAAAAGAAGTCCATAGGACTAAGGCAACGAGATCATTTGTATGGGTTCACGGGCGTTCGATCAATCAATTGGAAAAATTTTACTTAAGAAAATTCCTTACCTCTCGGAAAAAATAGGGTAGTCCGCTATCCTGTGGTAGCATAATATTTTTTTTTTTTCAAATGAAGTAATATGCTCTGCAATAATTCCGACCCACATGACAGTGAATCGCTTCTAAAAACTGGGCTCCTTCGTCATGTACGGTTTTATCCTAAACCAGTACTGGGCATTATGAATGTTAATGCATCCTTGCTGTGCATTTCAGAGTCATCAATTCACAAAATGCCTTAAAAAATGTGGAGACCAGAATGTGTCTACATACCAGCTAACTGCGAAATACCACTCGTTTTCTGAATTCGGTTAACTGTAATCCTTGTATCGGCATTTAATGCTAAAGATAAAATATTTCGTTTCTTCTTCTCTTCGCAAATCGACAAATCTGCTGGCTGACGCTTACCATTTGATTTACCTTCATAACACGTGATATCTGTTCCTTCAATTCCATGTCCAGTATTACAGAATATCTGTTTTTGGCTAATCAAGGCTGTATGCTTCCTGTCTCGGAAAGCCTCTCATGAACTCTCGGAAGGACTTGTATATCTGGGGCCGGATTCACTATCTAGGAGAGTTGTGGAGTTGTGGAGATGAGAGCTCTTTTGCTACTTAACTCTCCACTCGAAATTCTGTAACTCGTGGAATTTGTATTGTGGTTTACCAAACTCTCTATTGCACTCCGCAAAACTCTCGGCTGTGTTAGTTGTGGAGAAGTAAGAAAAATATTTCTCAACTGCTTTTATTGTCCTTTGTGAAGGTACCAATGTACCTAGGATTTTCAAATTGAATTACTGATTCACTGAATATCCTGGCTATGTTTACAAAAACAAATTGTGGACTTCCTTGAAATACTTGCGGAGAAATAAGGATTTTGGTGTCTCAAGGTAACCCCTAAAAATTGTAATTCACGCGAAAATGGTCAATTTCGTCGTCTTCCAGTACAGAAGAAATGTTTTGTAATGTAGCGGCAATTGAACAACTGCAGCTATATTACGGCACTTTTAGGCAGGTTAGTGTAGCTGTGTATGAAAATAAAAGAATGCGTGCTTGTGTTCACTGTCACTTTATTGACTAATAAATTCCTAAATTACGCCTTATTCTACGTTAAACAACTTTGAGCATGTATGCAAATAGCTTAATTGCATATGATGCGTATGCTCCACTTGATATTTTATGGCGTTTCCTTTTTTTTCCACTATACTTATACTACTAAATTAGTGTCTGCTCACATGTATCGCTAACATACCAAATCGTGGCATATATTTAGCTTTTATGCTAGCAGAATTTAGATTAAAATTCACTCCTATTTTTAAACACTCTTAATCATAACTTAACTTAATGTGTTTCTCTACATGTAGCAGTAAAATGACAGGCTAGCATGTAAATACTGATTATGTAAAGAAATCTAATTAAATTATTCTGCCTCCAAACATTAATTAATTCACACATAAACCACAAATACTTAGCTGGATTCCTTGACCAAACCAACCTGTTACCCACAAAGATTTTTCCTTAAAACACCACCTGTAGCATGTAAAATATTGTACCTGAGTACTTTATATTTATGCTAATATCTAAGACCACTTATTATCACTATTTACAATTTGAGAAATTCCTCCACTTGATCTTATGCGTTTTGCATTTATGATCGCTGTCAAACTAATGAGAGTTTGTTCAGGGGGAACCTCCTTTTTATTGGCTCCGAGCGGCTATTTTGACATGAGTTCCACACGAAAAATGCGTATTTAACATATTTTTCGTGCACGACTGACTTATACAATTATGTCCACATAAGCCAAATTAACTCAATTAATTTATTTTCTATTATCCACGAATTTTCCTCATGTATCTATTTAAATATATTAATTTTTCTGAAAATTATCAATATGGCGGCGCCCTGCCATATTATGACAATTTCCTATGTGGAACGAAAATTTTCTCGCAAGTTTCCCCTGTCTCGCTCCCACATCTTTCTCTTTCCCACTCATTATGG
The DNA here is from genome assembly GCA_963924295.1 of Dioctria rufipes. Classification (NCBI taxonomy): domain Eukaryota; kingdom Metazoa; phylum Arthropoda; class Insecta; order Diptera; family Asilidae; genus Dioctria; species Dioctria rufipes. Next base: position 74,764,848 of record OZ002743.1, on the reverse strand, counting down.
GAATTAATTTCACCTTTTTTTCTTAAATATTGCTTACCTGGTGAATTTCGCGTTTTCTAAGTATCACCAACAGGTTGCGCGCATTTGATTTTACCAAATTGACCTTTTCGCGAGTCAATTTGACAGTCGCGATCGCGTTTTTCGAGTGCGTTAGTGCCGTGTAGTTGTTTGTGTTTTTCGCCACAAATTTTGGAATTATTATTCAGGTACGTAAATAATAGTGTTTTTTATGTCCTATTAAATAGTTACAACATAAGTAATTTGCAGGAAATGTGCAAATTATACAAAATTATTCATGTTGTACAAGTTTTTCAAAAACTGTCAACAATGGCAAAAGTTGTTAAATTTTGTTAATAATAGTGTATATGCATGCTGCAAATTCATTTATTCTGCATATTTAAACATGTTTGCATGTTTTGCAAATGGTTATTATGCAGAGCATATGAAATTTGCGAAGAAATAGTAATGTTTGTAATTTGCCTGTTTTTGTTGTTGCACTGCCAAGAAATTTATTTTCTTGTCAGTCTTGCATGAAAACTGCCTGTATACAAGTTTTGTAATGTTTTATCTAGTTGATTCTTAAACTAATATATAATCTTTCCTTCTTTTTCAGTTTCAGCTGAGTTGATTGGATCTGGAGGACATTTTTTGGAGACCCTGGATCGGATACATATAGGGAAGTAATAATTACATAGTGTATAATATTCTAATTCTTTATTTTCTTTTAGCTGTGTTCAAAAAGGGATGCTATAAAAATTTTAAATGTGCACGTTAAAGCTTGTATATAGGATGAAATCGCATCCACATTTTGTTCCCTAATTCGACATGTAATTAGTTTTTGAGTGCAGTAAATAGTTTTGCAAAAGAAGTGAATAAGTCCTTCTTAAGGTGAAAAAATGGCCATTTTTTGGTACAAAAATGGACATATTTTCAACTCATCATTATGAAGAACTGGGGCCGGATTCTGTAGCACGGAGAATTTGGGAATTTGGGAGATGAGAATTGCGTTTTCTTAGAATTCTTAATTCCCTAATTCTCCATTCCCAATTCGCTAACATGGTTGGAGAATTAGGGAAAACGTAAGAAATGTGAAAAAGTGCGAATCGCCTGGGACGATTAAGGGTATCGATTTTTGTTGTAGAGGGTTGGACGTTTTTTCATATGTGAGGTACATCTGCCTATTATCTTTTACTGTCGAAATAAATTTAAATTTCTTTTTCTTTGGGGTAGTTTTTGAGGGATGTAGGAGGGTAGGTTTTCTCGAGTTTTTCCGGGATAACGAGAGAATGGAGAGTAGAAGGAGAATGTATGTGGTATAAAAAAAATGTGAGCTCAGCGCGAACAAGATAGGTTTAGTAAAAGGGGCGGGGAGAGTGCAGGGTAGAAATGGGAGCTGATTAAGGGAAATTAAAAAAAATTAAGACAATATCAGGAGCTGCAATAATTCGCAGGGGTAAGCTCAGGATCTCTAAGCCCAATAAAAAAAAAGTAAGAATTCACTTTGGTAATTAGCCATGCATGGGTATTATAGGCTATATTTTATTTCGATTAAAGGTAATTTGCAGATTTGAGCGGCCTCGGCGGTAAATTTTGCTATCGCAATATTCACGGGCGCCTAACTTTATGTGGGAGGGCTGAAGAGTATTGGAATTTTTTTGATGGGTTAAGGGTTTAGAGTACAAAAATATAGGTGAATAATTTTTGGGGCAGGGTGTTCTGGGGGTTGGGGGTCGTACCACCCCTCATAGGGGGTTGCTCAAACTACGTCATGTTTGGTACCAAATTAAAGAGGGAGGAGAGGATAATCGAGTGGTGTAGTTTATCTTTGATCGTTTTAACGTGATAGCTGACTTTTGACAGCCGAAAAACGATTTTTTTACACTACGGTCATATACACCCCAGTTTCCATATTTTGCATATATTTCGTCCGTTCTTTGTTTCACATCCATTAGTACTTCCGTTGTGAACATTTTTGTCATGGGAAGTAAATTTCCAGGACTTACCAGTTCTTCGCAATAATGAGATGAAAATATGTCAATTTTTGTACCAAAAACGGCCAATTTTTCACCTTAAAAAGGACTGCTACACTTCTTTTACAGTTATTTCCAAAACGGTTTATCGTATGGAATTAACAAGTGGAATGGAGAATTCGGGAATTCCGTACTCGCTTCTCAAATCCTCTCAGTTGAGAATTTTTCGTCTTACTTTTCCACAAGCAAACACCGGAGAAATTGAGAAGTGAAAGTAAGACGAAACATTTTCAACTGAGAGGATTTGAGAAGTGAGTACGGAATTCCCAAATTCTCCATTCCACTTGTTAATTCCCAAATTCTCCATTCCACTTGTTAATTCTCCGGTGTTTTGCAAGTGGAAAAGTAAGTGGAAAAATTGTATTGTCTACTTTTGTTGCATTTTGTGAAGGTATCTAGGTAGCTAGGCATTTCAAATTGAGTTATGGATTCACTGCGTATCCTGGCTATATTGTAAAAAACAAATTATTTAAATCCATGCAATACTAACATAGGAACAAGGATTTTGTCTCTCAAAGTACCCGCTAAAAATTACAAATCACGCGAAATTGATCAATTTGGTCGTCGTCCAGTACAGAAGAGATGCTGTAAAATTTTTAAATATACATGGTAAAGCCTGTGTGTAGGATGAAATCGCATCTACATTTTGTCCCCTAATTAAATATGTAAATAATTTTGAATACGATAAACCGTTTTGGAAATAACTGTAAAAGAAGTGTAGCAGTCCTTTTTAAGGTGAAAAATTGGCCGGTTTTGGTACAAAAATTGACATATTTTCATCTCATTATTGCGAAGAACTGGTAAGTCCTGAAAATTTACTTCCCATGACAAAAATGTTCGCAACGGAGTACTAATGGATGTGAAACAAAGAACTGAAGAAATATATGCAAAATATGGAAACTGGGGTGTATATAACCGTAGTGTAAAAAAATCGTTTTTCGGCTGTCAAAAGTCAGCTATCACGTTAAAACGATCAAAGACAAACTACACCACTCGATTACCCTCTCCTCCCTCTTTAATTTGGTACCAAACATGACGTAGTTTGAGCAACCCCCTATGAGGGGTGGTACGACCTCCAAACTCCAAAACACCCTGCCCCAAAAATTATTCAACTATATTTTTGTACTCTAAACACTTAATCTATCAAAAAAATTCCAATACTCTTCGCCCTCCCACATAAAGTTAAGCGCCCGTGAATATTGCGATAGCAAAATTTACCGCCAAGGCTGCTCGAATCTGCAAATTACCGTTAATCGAAATAATATATATATATAATACCCATGCATGCCTAATTACCAAAGCGAATTCTTACTTTTTTTTATTGGGCTTAGAGATCCTGAGCTTACCCCTGCGAATTATTGCAGCTCCTGATATTGTCTTAATTTTTTTTAATTTCCCTTAATCAGCTCCCATTTCTACCCTGCACTCTCCCCGCCCCTTTTACTAAACCTATCTTGTTCGCGCTGAGCTCACATTTTTTTTATACCACATACATTCTCCTTCTACTCTCCATTCTCTCGTTATCCCGGAAAAACTCGAGAAAACCTACCCTCCTACATCCCTCAAAAACTACCCCAAAGAAAAAGAAATTTAAATTTATTTCGACAGTAAAAGATAATAGGCAGATGTACCTCACATATGAAAAAACGTCCAACCCTCTACAACTAAAATCGATACCCTTAATCGTCCCAGGCGATTCGCACTTTTTCACATTTCTTACGTTTTCCCTAATTCTCCAACCATGTTAGCGAATTGGGAATGGAGAATTAGGGAATTAAGAATTCTAAGAAAACGCAATTCTCATCTCCCAAATTCCCAAATTCTCCGTGCTACAGAGTCCGGCCCCTGGTAAGTCGTGGAAATTCACTTTCCATTGGAAAATTATTCACAACAGAGTACTAATGGATCTGAAACAAACGGAAGAAATATATGCAAAATATAGGAACTGGGGTTTATATGACCCAAGTGCAAAACATCCGTCTTTCGGGGGTAAAAAGTGAGTTATGAAATTGAAATGATCAAAAACAAAACTAGACTACTTGATTACCGGCTTCACCCTCTTTAATTTCATACCAAACATGACGTATTTTGGGAAACCCCCATTTGGGAGTGTTACAACCCCCATCCATAAAAAAAAACCTCAATGCCCTACGACCCTCCCACACAAAGTTAGCCGCATTTCAATATTTCAATACTTCTCATGTTTTCTTTAACTCCCCAAGTATCTTAGAGAATCACGAATGGAGACTTAGGGAGTTTTAATCGGGGAAAACGAAAATTCTCATCTCGCAAACTCTCCGAGTTACAGAATCCGGCCCCTGGTGTCCGTGTGGTAAGGTATCGCGTTCTGAAAAAGTGGATATCCCTCTACTCTTAATTCATCAATGTAAGGTTGGGTTGGTTGGTTGTGGCTGGTTGGGTTGTGTTGGTTGAGTTGGTTGGGTTGGTTGGTTGTCCCCCACTCCCACGTCTCCGCAACGCAACGCGAGTATCTAGCCCTGGGTGCGGGCTCCTAAACATGCACATGCGACTCTACTCTTTTGTCCATTGCTTCGCTCCCTCTGGCATGTTTGTCTTCATTCTTTTTTCATATGGCACATAACTACACTGTTGCAATAGTTCTTATTATTAAAATTTTCAACGGTGTATCTACCTTTATACTATATTGAAATTTATAAGGTACGTTGTAATAAATTTCAGATAACTTTCATACCCTTCTGCCCATTAGCAGTTACCACTGATTCACAATAAATACCTGTGCAATTTCTGTTATCTGGTCTTCTTGAAGTTCTTACCAAAAAATCTGAAGTGCTAAGGTCTATATGCTTTGTATTGAAAGAAAGAAAAACATTACTGGACATAAAAATGCTATATTTGTCATGCATTTTGGCGGGAAACAGTAAAAAAATTGGGATATTTTTTCCAATGTTTTAACTTCAACATCATTTAACTACCGCAAAATTTGAAAGAGCGAAAGCTGTGCAATTTTTAAAGAGTCCTGGATAATTTCGAACAAAAACCATCCTTATATGGTGTATAATAAGATAATTACAGGGTGTTATGATAAATAAGTACCTACTAATATTACAAAGCCACTCTTTCCTCCCAAGCAATGCATTTACCCTCCAACAATTTACGGCTTATTCCAACCCCAGTTATCACCTTGTGAACTATTTGTCTCTCTATCTGGGACATCTTGTATGTATGTAACTCAAAAGTCAAGAGGATGTTGTTAGATAGCTTGTGCAACAAACATATATACATATGTCCGAAAGTCAGTAGAGGCCAAACGAAATCAATCTAAAAAAGTGCTTAATATATACAAAACAAATTATCATTTATCATTCTTCGAAAAACAAATATTAGCATATGCATTCCATTGTCTAATTGTTTTTTAACTTTCCGTCCCCAATTTGACACCACTATCAGGTCCTCAAACAAAAACATTAGGATTTAACAATTCCCACATGGCCTAATTCCGAATTTTATGGAAAGCATAACTTCAAATTAAATGGACAAAATTTTGAGGGAGGTGTGAGAATAGCAGCTAAAAATATCCTCAACATAAAAATTGCGAAAATTCATACAATTTTACCTGACAAGTGTAGGTCGATTCATATTTAAATAGGTTAGGTAATTCATATCAGAAAGCCTATTTCGAAAAGTATAACCTAAAAATTCAGTATTTAGACGAATTAAAAAATAACAACAACAAACAAAATTTACTACAGGGAAACTAAAATCCCCCTCTTAAATACGAAACTCTTTATAGAGATAAATCCTTATTCCGACGTTTGTAAACATTTTCCTCTTAAAAGCTATTACCTGCCGTAGTCTAAACTTTCAACTATATAACCGTTACCGTCCTGCCCAACATTCATTCACTATCTTGAAATGTCTGATGGAAATAAATTGTGCGGGGTGTGGATAAGCTGGGGAAGGAAAACTCACCTGTTAGGTCTAACCGACTGTAATTAACTCTTCTGTCGTTAGCACTGATAACTTAAGGCGACGACCCAGACACACGAAAAAAAAAAGTTTCCCTGAAACAATTTGTTCATTAATTCACTTTAGCGGAATGTGATTAACATTTCTATCAAGTTGAGGGCGTGACGTGGCTACTGAAATCTTACGAATGTGATTCCCGGTATCTTGCCATAGATCGGTTTATTTGTGCTCCTTCGTAGTTATACCTATACAATTCCTTTAGAAGCTCTTGAATAAATTTTTTGAGCAATTATAGTAGTAGGTACGTTGTCGTACTCACAGTCGTTGATACATATATGTACATACCTAGGTGTTTCGAAATCGATTTACCAAAGTCTATTCCTATATTGTTTATCCTACGTTGGGAGACCACCGCGCTGTGTCGGAAGCTTTCATTCTAAGGTTTGTTGTATATGTTTCAAGTTAAATAAAGGCTTCGCTCACATGTTGTTATGGAAAGTTTTGACACGTCTTAAGGAAATAATAATTGAAGTTAATTAAGGAAGAATTACGAAGTGGTACATATGGATGTATGTGGAGGTAATAAGAGAATACATAGAAAATGAGAGTTAGTTGTTGAATAGAAGAATTTAGGGAAATGAATTCTTGTTTATTTGAACTATTGAGAGTTAAGTATTGGTGTGCCCAGGGGGCACTATTAAAAAGAGATTATACTTCCCCATTATAATAATTCTACTCCAGTTATAATAGTTATAACAAGAAATTGCATTTAGCTTTAGTTTGTAGCTCATGCTAGGGTGGGTTTCCAATCCGGATATCAAATTATCCGGATTATCCGACCAATTTTGATTATTCGAAAATCCGGATATTTTTTCTTAATTATCCGATAATCCGGATATTTTTTTACATGTTTTTTTTTTAGGAAAATACTGCTTTCTTTGTAGTTGTTCAGCTAATTTCAAAATAATATAAATAATGAACAATTATTGTGAATGCTTTTTTTTATCCAAATTTTAAATAAAACAAGTAAGAAAGCCAGAATTGGTCTAAAAGACCAATTCTTATGATACAATAGATGAATGTCGGTATGAGCCTGTTTACACAGGTTAGTATATGCTACCTCTGCTTCACGAAAACTTTTTGGTAAGATGATTGTTGAGGCAGGCATGAAGAATTACCCTCTCTACAGATTTCGTGCAGCAGAGGCAGCATACTGAGACTGACCTGTCCAAACTGGGTCTATGTAATATCATATGGTAACCTATCGGTGCAAGTTTGATTATCGAATTGGTTTTTTTGCATATATTTCTAGAAGGGTTCGTCGGACAGTAAAAATTATTATGACTGACTAATTTCATTTCAATTCATATTCTTAAGAACTTTTGAGTACACGAAAAACGTCTAGAGATGAATGTTTTTACAGAATACGTACAAAACCAAAATTTTTATATGGCAACAAAAAGAAAAGGTTGCCCAATTTAGCTCATTTATGAAATTATTTCTACTTTTTTTTTTATGAAAACGTCGTGTACAAAATTCAGCTTTCTATGTTAACGCGTTCTCACGCAGTGTCCAAGTGAAGCACGATATTTTTGTATGGCAACCCCACGAAGGAGTTACCCGATTTGTCCCATTTTCGAACTTAATTTTAAGAAAGCTGATCTGCAGAATTTCACTTCTCTACGTACATGCGTTCTTGAATTGTCGTGAGGATGGATATGCACAAAGCAAAATAACTTTTCATATTATGGGTGGGTGCCCAATCCATTTTGCTCTACCATAATTATTTCTATGCGTTACAAACGGAATGACAAACTTAGTATTTCATATAATCTAGATTATAACAAAACCTACCAAGTGACAAAATTAATAAATTAAATGATAACAGTGTGGTTAAAAATTAAATATATTTATAAATAAAATATTGAAGAATTTAAAGATAGTATATACACATGAATTAATTGTGGATAAATATGTATCTCTAGATTCCGGTGCATGCGTCTTCTGTTATCCGTATGGCGTGATTATCTACTTATTGGCGTAACCAACGGATAAGCCAGCAGTGAACGATGCAACATTTAATTTCTTTAACCATTTAAGAGGATAATATACAAAGCTTAAAAGAATTATTAGATGTCCTAGATCCAGTAGAAATTTTTCGAAAAATTAATGTATCTGCTTATGACTACGATGACATCGAAGAAGTAGCTGAAGAAATTATAGCAAATGAAAGCGAGTTTGAAAGTCAAAGAAATACTATAACTTTATCTAAAGGTTCTTGAAGTGGCAATTTCTTCAATTACCGATATTGATGAGTAGAGCAACGCAATTACTAGATTTGTGAAAAAAATTTCATGCTTTTAACAAATACAAAAACCAGGATAGAGGATTTATTTAATATATTATTCAATGCAGTTCTTACAATAAAGATAATATTTACATTTTGAATTGTAGGCCTGACTAAGCCAAAAATTAGAACTTGTATGAATTTTGAAATTTTCAATGCAATAATCTTTTCAAAAATTTTATTTTTAAAAATGAAATAAATTTAAATCATATACTAATTATTAATTCTTAATGTACATAATTAAAATGTTTGAATAAAAAACAAATAAATTAAAAAACATATTTTGTTTTTTGTTATTCGGATATCCGGATTATCCGGATAGTTTGAATTTTCAGTATTCGATATTCGGATAATCATTAATGTCGGATAATTGGAAACCCTAAGCTCATCATTGCATCCATAAAGAATCGAGAGTTATAGCATGCTCTGTGTACATACATGTAAGATACCCAGTTCCGAGCCCCCGTAAGGAAAGTTTTAACTTCTATTTCTTACTACAAGCTAAACCTATCTTAGCTTAAAACATGGTTTTGTTTTTAACATCTTGGAATATTATGTTATTAAAAATAGGTGGAAAAACAACTATTTTTATAGACTATAACTATAAAAACAGTTAAATTGTGAAAAAAGTCCCTTTTCCCAGTTCTGAGTCCCCCTTTGACCAGTTATGAGCCATAAGCCATTGCTAGTTCCGAGCCCCCATTTTCAAAACGAATTTATAAGTTTAAACGATCGTTTATTGTAATTTAAGTGCTTTCTTCCTAACAAAAACTCAAAATTAAAAATTGATAACAAAATATTTTATATTTCTTGGAAAAAAGAAAAAACAAGATAAAACAGAGAAACGGAAAAATTTCACCACATTATTGTATGCATAAAAAGTAGTGCATGCTAATACTTTAAGTACATATTTCGCATGTGAAGCATCTACTACACCAGCGAAGCAGTAACATATACTAATTTTTATGTATATTTTTAGGAACATTTAGAGCAATTAAATATTTTGAAGCTCGCATAATCTATGCAGCTTTTATGGAAAACTTTCGAACAGTGAGAGCATGCCACACCATCGTTTTTAACCGTTACAAAGTTTTAGCACAGCTATAGCATAATCCAGATATTATGCTATTTATGTTTTCATTAGTTTTGCCAGATTCATTATTTTCGGAAAATAAGTCGCGGATATGCATTAACTTCTTGTGTAGAAACATCAAAGGTGCCAATATTTCCTTTTGAAGGGTTTGTTCGTTTTTTTTTAGTCTTGGCATTGAGTCTTACCGTTTTTTGTTTTCTTTCATTTTGACTTCTAAAGCTTTATTTTCCATCTTTGTTTCTTTTAATTGTCGAAAAAGAGTTGAGAAAACAATAAAACTTCTTCTCTCCGTTTGTTTTATTCCGTTTCTGACTGGTGTTTCAGGTTTAAGCAAGAATTGTTCAAAAACTATTTCATTGGATTTGGTTTCATTATAAGGCTGCAATGAACATAAATTAAAAATGGCCTTAAAAGAAACAACAACTATGAATACTGAATGATATTCCTGTTCCTGATCTTGTTATTTGAAAGTTCCTTTTAAATCTCGTAGAGTTTCAGGAAGTCATCTAAATGGGTACTCGCTGATGTCTCGAAGTTTTGAAATTGTCCGATTTTATTTTCCCCTATAACTTCGACAAAACGTTTGTAGTTTATTTTCTATGGTATTTGACACTTGCGTATTTTCATTTTACTTTGTCGTTTTACCCAAGCATTTCGAGTAATCGATTGCATCTGCGTTAAAAGGGCAAAGGCCACAAGTCCGAAACCCATTAACGATCGCCTCAACTGTGATACAAGTATCGACGACAGTTTTAAGTATGCGAGCAAACTCAGCTCTCGCATTTTTTTTGTCCAAATTATTACGCCTCCACTTGAGAATAGCTTGCTGCCAACCATATTTACTGGGTTTAAAAACAGATACATCGGCGGCCTGTAGAATTCTCGTCGAGTTCGGGTATAGACACATCAAAATTATTTTGAGTCTTTCACATAAAGTCGAGAGAGAATAGGTAAGATGTGTCTTATGACCATCTACCAACAAGATTATTGGAAACTCGACATATTTCTCTTGCAAATCAGCGTAGAGGACATGTTCTACATAGTATAGGAAGACTTCAGATGTCATCCAACCCGAGTCGGTCTTTTGCCATTTAATACCATCAGGTAAAGAGGATCAAATATCACTTTGCATTCGTTTGTATGGATAAATAATCATGGGTGGGACCACGTATCCACTGGCGGGAAAAGAAAACATTACAGTCAAGTTCTCCTTAGCTTGATCGCGATCGGTTTCGTAGACGTTCCGTTAGCCTAAATAAGTAGAACAAACAACTTAAATGTGATACTTTATATATCTATACTAAGCAATTAAGCAAAATCTACCTTTCGGTGCCAAAGCTTTTCCACTTTTCGGGCACATCAAAAAGTTGGTCTCGTCATCATTAAAGACGCGCTCAGGATAATTCAGTATTTCTCGATAACCTTTCTTACTAACATATTCCTCAGACTGATAGAACCAGTTTCGAATGTCGTTTTCAGACACCTTCGAACTGGCATCAGGTATTGGCTCCGGTGTCCTTATGGCAAGAATAGGGTGGCGTTTTAAGAAAGCCTTATACCATTTATCAACGGGCATATTATTTTTGAACAGGTTCGGCCTTGGTGCGTTGTCCTGGAATTCTTTAACAGATGATTGTACATCTAGCTTGCGTCTGGGAAATCCCTTTTCATGGTTTGATAAGAGCCACTGAACAATTAGCTGCTCCTCGTTTAAACTCAAAATAGAAGAGGGACCTGGTGTGTTCTTTTTCGAACGATTATGTCATCTATTTTGAATGGTACCACGCGGTATTTTATATGTTTTGGATGCCTCATGAATGGAAAGTCCATTTCGAATGCGTTCAATAGCTAATTGTAGGTCATCTTCAGATATGTCTTTCTTTTTGACATTTTTATCGAACCTGTTTAAATACAATGTGCCCAAGTGTTTGATTTATTTTAAAATTAGGTATACGAACAATTCACTTTTGTTTTATTTAAATAAAAGAATTAAAGTATGTAGTACAAATATTAGGGGGCTCGAAACTGGAAGTCCTAAATTGCTCCAAAAATCCCTATTTTGAGCCCCTGGCTCACAACGGGAAAATGTAGATAATAGGCTTCCAGTTACGAGCCCCCAGAATAAAAGCAAATGAATAACCTTTATCAAGAAAATTTTATTAAATGAACCTCTTAATCTATGTCTAAATTCATAAAATACTACCAGGCTTACCAGCTTTTTTTGATTTGGTAGAGAAGTATCACTATTAAAAACTCGGTTCCTTAGCAAAAACACTAGCACTACGCACTATTACATGAACTGTTCACTTTCACTATTAGAAGCAAAATGAAACCGATTCTCTGTTTACTCCTAAGTGCAAGAAAATGACTAAACATGAGTGAGTCATTTTATTAAAAATGCACTTTAGCCGTTATTTCCACTTCAGGCTTATTAAAAAGGAAAAAACATAGAAGGGGCTCGAAATTGGCAGGGGGGCTCGTAACTGGGTGTTTTACCCTAAAACTTCTAGAAATAGATTTTCCGTATATGCCAGTTACACCAATTTTGATATAACGACTTTGAAGTTTATGTTCTTATTTATTTTTAAAAAAATGGTGCGATAGAAATATTTAAAACTTATAATAATAGAATATTCTAAAGATAAAGATCTTCCAAATTTATGATTTTAGAATGCCGGGAATGACACGTTTTAATTAATTATAGATGTTTAAAAATGTATGGCTTTTGTCGTATATGTCAACTTTTGTACAGAATGAATCAGAATTATATGTATAGAAAATAAATATAGAGCAAGATGAGTATAGATCAGCGTATTCCAAACTTTTTTGACCTCGGCCCCGTAAAAGGTTTTAAAATTTTTCGCGATTCACCTTGTGAAAAAAAAGGCATTTATTTACGCACTTTACTTTCTAATAAAAATCAAGTTATTGTTACTTTATTTTATACACAAACATTGCAAAATAATTATATAAGAAAAATATAAGTAATTAAAAAATTAACAATTATATTCATTTAAAACTTTAGTAAATAAAGTAAACTTACTTTGTTTCCACATATTTTGTCCTTAGTGCGAAGGATGATGTTGTTTGTCATCACATAACAATTACAAATTAGGAAGTGATGATGTTAATTTTATTCTTAAACTGCATTCAACATACAATCTTTTTCGATACTTATATTTTAAGTACACTGAGAACGCAACTTCGCACATATAAGTCGTGACAAAATGCATTAAAAATTGTATCGCTTTTTCGCTTAAGCTTGAATACTCCTTTTGAGAGCGCAACCAAAAATTAATAAGTGGTACAATTTCAAACACTTTTCCTGAACGGTATCGCATGAAAATTTCAATTAAATTATCAAGTTCTTGTTCACTAAGATTAGATATTTCTTGCATTTCAATTTCGACGGAAAAGGGATCTTTAATTTAATCCACATATATTTGAAGGAATATCTGGAAAGTAGTCTTTAAAACTATTTATTAGCTCCGAAAGATCTTCTTGAATTGAAGATAGTGTTCCTAGATGTTAATATCCTTCATCATAGTTTGCATGGGTTTCAATTAATTTATGCAATGATTCAAAAGACTTAAAATATAATTTTGAAAGTCGTTTTTTCCACAGAGTCATTTTTTAATTATTGCAGCCACTTTTTCCTATATACTTTGAAAATGTTTAAACCAAAGCCTTGCTTATTTAGATTCAATTCATAGAATGTAGTCAAATATGTCGCACAAATGAGCTACTTTTATTAACCACTCGAAATCGTGGAATCTATTCCTAAACGGAAAAAGTCTGTTATTTTATGGACGAGATTTAATGTAGTTTACAAACTTGACACATTGAGATTGAAATGTTATGGGATTATGATGACGACAGACAGTTGACTGCGTTTGTGCTGCATTTCAAATAGTAATTTTTTTTTTTTTTTTGCAAAACATTAATTTTTTAATAAAGTCCTTTTTCGTTTTTTACAAAAAGTCAGATTTTAATAAAGACAGTTTTTCTGATAGATTCGATTGGCAACGCTGAACTGATGTAAAAAACAAAATTTTTTTGTGTTTTTACAAATTTTTTCCGCGACCCGACAAAATTTTTCTACTACCCGGTGCCGGGTCGCGACAAAATTTTTTCTACTACCCGGTGCCGGGTCGCGACCCACAGTTTGGGAAACGCTGGTATAGATGAAACGGAACAAAACCCATTTTCACATCGATTCTTTTATTTCATTTTTCGACACACTGCGCAAATTGAAACCCATGTTAGTGGGGAGTTTATTTATTTTTACATCAAAACTTTTTTTTAAGGCATTGAAAATTCTGTGTCAGTTGATTGGCAAATTAAAAAAATTGAAAATCTGTTTAGCTCAATCTAAGGAATAAAATATTTATTTTCAATGAAGACTACACAATTTTTAATATCTTGATTTATTTATTTAAAAAAAAAAACTTAAATAAATAGGAAAAGTGCTGGTGGGTAGAAATGAAATAGTCTTCTCTTTTAATTTCATCGACTACAAATTATTGTTTTCCTCCTTTCTCCTAGTTATGATGTGTAGAGTTCACAAAAGAAATAACCAGTAATGGATTGTTTTCCCCGGAAGTAATAAAAAAAAGGCATGGAGACAGTTCGAAGTGGCAAAAGTATTAGGCAAGCCGCCGCTGAGTCCGATCTATCTTTTTGCACTCTATAGCGATTTGTAAAAAAAAAAGAAAATGCTCGTACCCTAACGAAGCATGCACCCAATTACAGGCAAAAGGGATGAATTTTTACCGACGATCAGGAACAGGCCTTAGAGCAGTATATAGTCAGATAATTAAAAATATTTTATGGCCTGTCTATAGTTTAGTGCCGTAAATTAGCTTACGAAATGGCTATAAAAAACAACATTCCGAACAATAATCAGTGGGACGAAAACAAAATGGCTGGAAAATGGATGCTAAACTTCCGAAGGGGACATGAGAGTTTGTTTTTTCGTTCCCCGAAGCTTGTAGTTTGGCTAGGGCGACTTCTTTCAACAGACACAATGTGCATACGTTTTTTTCAAAAATTTGGAGAACGTGATTTCGTTTCCACGAACATCCCTGTGATCAGGCACTCAAAAAGGAGTACCCAGTTACATTGAGAGAGGGAATTCAGGGTGGTCTTACACTCTAGTACTAGGATGGAGGTTATGAAGGGTTTTGAAAAGGCCTTGACAGCCACTTTGCTGTCCGATCAGATGGCAATCTCCTTATTCTCAGTGTCTGAGCCCGGGAGATACCTTCCTTCTTCAAGGATGGCCTTCCTATCTGCCCGGAAGACCGTTACATGGCTTACCAGGTGTATGGCAATTTCCAAATGAGGCTCCTTGTTATGGAACTATGAAGAGTGATTCGCTTGGGACGTAAAGTCCCGACTGTCAGCATTAGCTGACAGATCACTCGACGGGCAGCGTTGACTACCGGACCGCACGCTAGTTCGCCTCAGCTATTGGCGGAGAGTGTGGGGAGGTTCCACAAAAAAATCCTGCCGCTGCCGTCAGCCATAATCCAAAAAATTTCGTGCCTATCAACACAAAGGCCGGCACCCACTCGGTTCTGAAGGGACCCTTACGTCATTTACCTGTACCTTGTGGAAGGCGCAAATGTTTTGCCTTCTTTGCCGGCCCCATCCTCCCATCTGACTCTGAGGGGCATAATTCTTCAGAGTCCCTAGGGAGAATGGGGCCGGCAAAGAAGGCAAAACATCTGCCCCTTCCACAAGGTACAGGTAAGTGACGTAACTGTCCCTCTAGGACCAAGTGGGTGCCGGCTTTTGTGTTGATAGGCACGAAATTTTTTTGATTATGGCTGACGGCAGCGGCAGGTTTTTTTTTTTTTGGAACCTCCCCACACTCTCCGCCAATAGCTGAGGCGAACTAGCGTGCCGCCCTGTAGTCAACGCTGCCCATCGAGTGATCTGTCAGCTCATGCTAACAGTCGGGACTTTACGTCCCAAGCGAATCACTCCTCATAGTTTCATAACATCCTCACAGAAGATGTCCGCTCCAGTGTTATCTTCAGATTTACAGCCATCTGTATAAATTATAGTGTCTGTCAATGAGTGGAGCACAGAGTGTGCTGCTCAATCCTTCCTAGATGGGATTTTCGTTTTAAACTTGCTAATCAGCATGGTTTTGATGAGGTGGTCACTCTCTCTATCGGTGTCAGGTGCGATGAACTGCACAAAATTAATGATGAACTCGTGTCGAGTCATCGTTCGCCAATGGATCCAGCTCTGATTCATGTGCAGCCTCAGTGCTGCGATAGCAACCCCGTTCTTAATATGTATCTGCACGGTGGGTATATTGAAGATAACCTAAAGAGCCCGAGTGCTGGTAGACTTGAATCCGTAGGCACAATCTTTGAATGTTTTCGAATATCTTACGATGATTGGCTTACTCCGTTGCTTTTCATCCCACCACAAAGGTGTAGGTTAACATGGCTCTGATAACGCTAGTTTATATCAATAGGATCATTTGCGGCTTGAGTTCCCACATTTTGCTTATAGTTCTGCAGCACATTGTGAAAGGTCTAAGACCTTTATTCGTTCTGTCCTCAAGGTGTGGATACCGGCGCAGCTTTTTATCTAGAATAATGCCTAGATATTTCACCATGTCCTTAAGCTCTAACCGTGAGGAGCTGATAGAGGGCAGGTTTAACTTTGGAATGTTCTTTTTTTTTGGTGAAAAGTCATAGATCGGTTTTCGAAGCACAGGTGCATAGTCCGAATTCTATAGCTCAGTCTACGGCTAGTCGGATGGCGTTATGTACCAACCCAAAGGGGTCCAATTCATAACTTCCGGTGATTAAAATCACCAGGTCGTCATTTTGTAACCGATCCGGGAGAGAGTTAGCATGAGATTATCCATAATGGGCGCCCACAGTAAAGATGATAAGATACCACATAGTGGGGTGCCCCTGTGCCCCTTTTTCACTCTACTTACCCCACCCAGCACAGGGAAGATGGTATTATTGTTCAGAATGTGTGCAATACAAATTATCAGATGTTTTTACTAAAGGTATTCTTCTACATCGCCTGATGGAAAGTACGTTCTTATTTCTCTTTATAGAATGAGTACTAGCAGAAGTAATTTTATGAGAGATTTTCTTTTCAAAAATTCCGGGAAAATATTTTCTTATAAAAGAAACCAAAAGTGAAATAATATGTTTTGAAAATTTTTTTAAATTCCCATTTTATAAAATAGCTATGTACATTTTAATCTTCATTAATTATAAGCCAATTCATATAATACAATTACAAAAGTAAAAATTACGCTTTATAGAAACACCTAAATTTAAAAAGTGCAACCACCAATTCAAAAAGCACTTGCGCCAACTTGTTTTCACTGAAAACTAAAATCAAACGACTTATTTGAAATGCCGATTTTGCTATGACTGAAAATCAAAAATTTTTCATAGTTTAAAAAACCTTAGTGACAAAAAGGTTAAGACCTAAAAATAAAAAGTAGAAAAAAGTGAAGAGCAAGTTTTTTTTAATGGAATAGAATGATTTGGTGGAGGTAAAACATTATTTATCTGGATGAGTACATTACGTTTTCTCTTTGCTTTAAATTAATGTTTTTATTCCTGAATTATTAAATAATCAACATATTATTATTGGAGTACGGCTCTTTACTCAAATAATGTTAACCGGGGGTGACGCCATTATTGAAATATCAAAAACTTATAAGGCATGCCATATATAAATTAATCCTTGCCTTGCGATTTGAAGTTTTTTTTTCTTTCAACAAAAAACGACAAATAATCAAAACAATATGGAATTAAAAAAAAAAAAAAAAACGTATTTTCCTAAATATGTTATATTGTCTAAAACAAAAACAGAAACTTCTCTACGTTCTTACAATAAATTGATAAGAGATGACAATTCATTATCAGTTATCTTAAGTCTCTTTATAATGAATTCATATCCGACTAGGGATACCTAAAGTACCTATACGTTTACCCTGCAGAACGTTTTGCATGGTTACTTGTAATAAATCTTTTGGTGAGGATAGATAAAGAAGTGCGTTCAGTACTGAAAAGTAAAAGAAACGCTAAAATATTCTCAAGATTTTGAAGTTGTGATAATAAATTTTAAAATTTAACGAGCTGGTGACAGTAAATTTCGTTTTATATAAAAAAAAAAAAAACTCATTAAAAAGTTTCTTTTGTGAGATTTGTTGCGTTTCTATTAAAATTTCTTCAAGCAGAAAAATTGTATTTTTTATGAAGTTTCTTCTCAATAAATTTCATTTTTATTTTCTGAACAATTATAATTTCACTGGGAGTGAATTATTAGTTAAGCGGATGCGATAGTTGCGTCATCTTGTGAATTGTATCTACAATTCTTCCCTGCTGCTGGTTAAAACATAATTACATTCATATATCTGTCACTTATGGCATTTATGTATGTGCTATTTTATTAGATTTAAGGTATAAACGTAGCATGCCTAGCTAGTCTATACTGTCGTTATATAACAAACCGAAAGTGAACCAAAATTAATTCACATTTTCAATTGAATTATGCATATATGATGGAAATCTGGAAATCAGGATAGCCTATATATCAAATGTCACTCACCACTTTGAGTGAACTTTTGGAAAAGGTTGCTGCATCAGACCATCAAAACCCAAAATTTACCATGAATATTTTAATTATATAGGAGACAATTTTCATATGAAATGTTACGCACACTTTCCGCGAACCGCATTATTGCGTATTGGAAAACCCCCTTGTCTTTGACTGAATACACTCCGAACAACGTTTTCCAGTAAGGCACAGTCTTGCTCGAAAATTGCCGTAGCCCCAAGTTGAGCGCTGTCGGTTTTTTTTTTATGTTCCCATCCCAAAGGCACCTCAATATCAGTATGCCATTTTAGCCGAAAATCGGCAAAATTTTAGCCGGAGGAGCTCGCCATTTAGCCGACATGCGATTTTTAGCCAATTTTCTGTAATTTTAGCCAAAAAAAAATTTAGAAATGAATCAGCGACCAGTGTTCCTCCTTTTCTAGTTCTGAATTAACGACAATGAAATAGGAATCAACTTGCGTGCTTGCTTAGATTAGCTTAAGCTTAGTTACAACTGCTGTTCGCGTTGATTCCGAACGTGGCAAAACGCAAAGGAAAACCGGCACCGCAAAAGCAATGCTGTGTAAATGTCAAACTCTAGTAAAGGGTTTTCCAATAAGAGGTGTTATTTTGATATTCAGAGAAAAACGCCATTTTTTGAGACAAATGATCGGATCTTTATTTCATTATAAAGACGAAGGTATGCCGTCAATAATGGAAAATAACATCAGCCAAATGACCACCACGACCACGCCTACAGGACCATATCCTTTTCATGAAATTTTCCATAACCAAATCGCAAAGTCGCTGCCCTATGTCCTCGATAGCCTCACGAATTCCATCTTCGAGGTTTTGAATCGACGCTGGGCTGTTGGCGTAGACCTTCTCTTTCACGTGGCTCCAAAGGAAGAAGTCGCAAGGTGTTAAGTCACAAGATCTCGGTGGCCAATTGTGATCACCTCTTCGAGAGATAACACGGTCCGGAAACTTTTCCTGTAAAAAATCAATGGTTTCGTTGCTTGTATGGCACGTAGCGCCGTCTTGTTGAAAGTAAACGTTGTCCAGATCAATACCATCCAATTCCGGCCATAAAAAATCATTAATCATCTGTCGATAGCGCAATCCATTCACCGTAACTGTTGCTCCAGCCTCATTTTCGAAAAAGTAAGGTCCAATGACCCCGCGGGACCATAAACCGCACCAAACAGTCACACGTTGAGGATAGAGAGGCTTTTCAACAATAACTCTTGGGTTTTCCGAGCCCCAGATGCGACAATTTTGCTTGTTGATGAAGCCATCGAGGTGGAAATGGGCCTCATCACTCAAGATGAGCTTTCGATGGAATTCCGGATCATTTTCATGCATTTCAAGGATCCAATCAGCAAAGACTCGACGTTGTTGATGATCGGCCGGCTTGAGTTCTTGTGTTAACTGAACTTTATAAGCCTTAAGACCCAAATCTTTATGCAAAAGACGGTGTAATGACGTTTGTGGAATGCCTAGTTCCAAAGAACGACGAGGAATGGACACATGGGTTTTCTTCAACACTTTCGGCTACAGCAGCAATATTCTCAGCTGTTCTTGAGCGACGTGCACGGGTTTTATTCTTCACATCACTAACTTGACCCGACAGCTCGAATTTTTCTACCAATTTCTGTATTGCGGTCCGACAAGGTGCTTCACGACGACCCAAAAATGTTCGAGTTTTACCAACCGTCTCTGCCACATTTTCACCATTTATATAGTGAATTTTAATAATTTCAATGCGTTGTTGAATCGTGTATCGTTCCATTTTTATTAATGGCGTTGTTTCTAAATGTCAAAAAATGACAGCTCCAAAAGTGACATCTACCGAAATAGCGGGCTAATTAAAACAACACCTCTTATTGGAAAACCCTTTAGCTCTATGGACTGGTTTAGGGATTTGGTTGATTACGCTATTGTGTATTTATGTTATTATGATAATTACATAGAACAGGGGATTGAGTTTTACTCTTTCGAGATCCATATAGAGTGGGCAGGTAATTTTTCAACTTACTGTATTAAGCAGAGAATTAGACGACAGGTACCGAGGATTATAGCCTCCAATGAGAATTTCATGAAAAAATTCTGAGAGTATACTCTATGCATATGTTTCGATCGTAATACCTATGCATATATCAAAACAAGATATTTCCTGGTATTCGTTTACCAAACCGATGACGTCTTCACTAATGGCTGTCGAGTGAAATTATAATAAAAAAGTTAACCAAGCAAGATCCAATGCCTGGTACTGGCAAGTATTGGGAATTTGTAGAGAATACTTATAAATGTTTCCCTTTAAAAGTTTTGCAAATGCAATATTTTGTATTTAAAGGAGTCGCATGCTTTTTAACTAGCCAAAGTTGAGTTTATCTGGTGGTCGAAGTATGATCGATTGTGAATGTGTGTAAATCTCCTTCAAGAGCATGTTCATCGAATAAATCATTTCCTTTAATTGACCTATGTTAAGATTACCTGGATCTTACGGATCTATTAGAGAGGCGACCATTGTCTTATTAACTTACAAAATATAGTAACTATGTCCAACATTTGTTTGTTTCTTTTCCTAAAATCCATCGATTTTAAAAATTTTAGGTAAGGCTTTTTTTCTTGCTCAGACAAATTTTAGTCTTTGCACGGATGCAATTTCTTCCCTCCTTGCATATATAGGTGTCTCTTCAGTGGGCACCTGATCACATGGAGATCATGGAGGATGAAACGTCTGACCTTCTAGCCAGGTCTGGCACTGGTTATCTGTTTTCTGAACCAGAAACCACTATGTGCTTGTCGGGCCTTTACCTCGAACAGGCTAGATATGCTTAGGACTGCCTTTCTATTTCTGCATAAGTTGAAAAGCTTACTTCACCAAGACCTGGAGGACTTGAAGGTTTTGGTGAAAGGGCTTCTAGCAGGTTAGCGCAATGTGCCGTCCTGGCCTCCGTGTCTGGGTTCTCTCGTCCCTCTGCCTAAAAGAAAAAAAAAAACTAGGTTTTACTTTCGTCCCCGGCCAAGATAAGTGTGATCCTCGCACATACCTATGTATAGAGAAGGTTTATTCTCAACATTTCACAGATTTTAATTATTACGCGGAAGTTGCTACTTAAGTTCTGCAGATGACAAAATAAACTTAAAAATATGTAATTTTTTTTTTTAAGTATTCGTCTTTATTTTATACACACTTACATATATCCTTGAAATAATCCTGAAAATATTCAACTCACCGGTGTGCACTCACCATAGAGAAAAATTCTCGTATGCATCAACCACTGCTGAGATATGATATGTGATGGTGCATTAACATTATGGAGAAGATTTCATCCCCATGGTCGTTTGTCCCTCGCTTATTGAAAAATGATATATAAATCGATATCACGATAGCAATGAAACCCTGAACTGCCTACTGTCTACACTACTGTGAACTAGAATGCCCAAACCTTTCCCATGATCGACAATTGTTAATGTAAGCGAAAATTATATGTAAATTAAGTGTGAATAGTATGAAATTTGTTAGTAGCTTCCTCGGACTTAAAGAAGAGTTTTGTTGTTCAAAGTCGGTATAATAGCTTTATCCTAAAACGACGTAATAGCCTTATATTATCAAATCAATGAAATAGCCTTGCTATAAGTCCACGTAATACAATTACAAAATCCTGCGGCGTCAGAGGCACTCAGTCTTTCCGAAGTTTAAATTCTTTTCAGCCAAAATGATTCGACGTCGATGGTTACAAAAGTTCACGTAGAATGATTTAGACGAATAGGGCCAATTCCCGTCATACAAATTCCTTCCCAGATCATCAGTGATACTGGGAGGTGACTTTGAAAAATCAATTCGTCAGCCGCGAGCCACTGCGTAATCTTCTTCAACAGTTGGCGATCATTTTGTTGATTGCAAGCACTGATCGACTCATTCGTCGCACTATTATCGACCGTTCACTTTCATCCCGTTGTTGTGGAAGTATTCGCGGTGAAACTTGTTAAGGTATGTATCCACTGAGGAGTGCCCACAGCGCGTGAGCTGAACACAACTTCAATGAAATACTACGCAATCAGAACGTATGTTTTTCAGAAGCATTGGAAAGACTTTGCGTCCTAAGTCAATCTACCGAAAGAAGGAACCCAAATAAAATTACTACGCAATACACATGCAACTCGCAAGCTAGCATTTTCGTGGATACACCACGAATACTGCACCTGAACAGAGCGCATTCTACATATATGCCATTTACCCCTTGCACGTTGATGTCCTTGAGATAATTGACGGCTAAAATTTATAAAATAGCCTGTTTTAGCTTATGCTGAGTCTAAACATAAAATGAGGGACAGTTGCCGGTTTTTGAGGTTTTACTAAAATTCAGAGTATTCTATGATAATAACAAAATAATAAAAAGACATTTTCCAAAGTCCCGTCTAAGTTTCTTAGATCGCCCTTACGGATATCTTGATCTTCATGATGAAGGCCTTGGTACAGAGAATACAAAGTACTCTCATTACGAACCACATTCCACCATTAGTGGACCAAATGTCGTGTAATGTATTGAAAAGCACGGCACAGAGAACACAATACTCTCTTTCCTCTCTCTGTCTTTTCAGTAGAAATATATACATATTAGTGGACGAAAAATCATCACAGTTCATGCGTCAAGATTTAATAGGAATCTCTTGTATTCTCTGTACCGTGGAAAAATTCAAACTATTGACTCAATATCTCTTAAGCAGAACCTCGTTTTTGTAGTTGGGAAATGTTAACTCAAAATCCGCCCCCACCATCAGTCAGTGCGATTCCGATCGCATTTGTTTTTAATTCATCAATTGAGAATTTTGCACAATACAGTGAATTTTTAATGTCTGGTGTCGTATGCTTCCATGGATACCATTTTCGGCCCTGCGGGGCCCCCTACGAGTTTGGGCCCCTAGGCAACTGTCTACTTTTGCCTAGACAGAAGTTCACCGTTGTGAATACGCTACCCTGTTTTTTTTCTACTCTGTAATGAAAGTAAAATCTTAATTAGTAATCTACTAATTATGTTTTTTAGTCAGACTGGTCTCAGACAAGGGACCGGTATCAATACTTCCGGTTTTTTAGGGTGAATATTTTAGAGCGTGCCGAAAGCAAGTGTTTTTATAATAGCAGTTTCGTATACATTTGATCGATTTCCTCAACATTTCAGATACGAAAAAATTTGTATCACTCGATGTATACATCATTTCAAATGTTGTGTTCCATTTCGGAATGGTCCACTCAGCCATATAGATTTTGTATACTTTTTTGATAGTGCATGCGCCATCTAATTCTTGTGCCATCTATGCTAATATCAATCTCAATACGATTGATTCGTCCGTATTGACTGTATCAGAACTTAAAGTAGCGCGCTTTATATACGCTTTGAAAGCATTGAATTTAATGGGTTCTATTAATTTTGCATTGTGAATGAGCGTAATCGTCTGGGGAGTAGAGACAACTGTTTTCTGTCTTCTCACTTTATTTATTCTGTGGTAATGCTGTCATCATGTGATTTGATGTCGTTGTTATTTGCGCTATTGGAAGCATCAGAGAAGTGGTTTATTTACTACTTACCTACTTATGAATATTATACTTTGTA
The DNA here is from genome assembly GCA_963924295.1 of Dioctria rufipes. NCBI lineage: Eukaryota > Metazoa > Arthropoda > Insecta > Diptera > Asilidae > Dioctria > Dioctria rufipes. The sequence goes on along the minus strand of OZ002743.1, from coordinate 74,741,217 downwards.
GTTTTGTTTTTTCTTGTTATTTGTAGATTACTGTGACGTGCATCTTTATTCTGCTCAGAGCACTCTGAGTGCTTTTAACACTGATTTCTTGTAACTTAATTCACTTTCAAAGTATACTGTGTGAGCTCTGAAAATTTATTTTTATTATTGTTCAGAGTGCTCAAACGCATCGTAGGTAGACCTCTGAGCATTTATTACAGTCCGTCAGAAACAACAATAGAGCGCATAAAAGTTTTTAATAGCTGACAGTTTTGTTCAAAAAAAGCAAACAAACAATGGAGAAATGAAGAATGCAAAACTTTTCAGCTACATTTTTAATTAAATAATAGGGATATTCACGCAATGTTGTATCAAAGAGTGTATCGTTGTAAAAGATGTATTTGATTACAACCCAGTAAAATCAAACAAGGCTTACGCATATAAAATGCAATACAATGGTCTTGTATTTTTACATTCACAAATTGGCAGTATAAACTGGGTTGTATAGTTGTACTTAGGAGCTGAGATTGAACGTCAAATGTCAGCGGGTGCAGCTGGCGAGGGGAGTGTCTTAGGAAATTTTCCAGTGTGCCAAATGAAAGATCCTTTTGAGGACTATCGACTGGTGCACTCGTATTTTTTCTAGGTGATACTCAGTTGATTTAGCAGAGTGTTCAATTTACATCTACCCGCATCATGGTTTTCCCCCACAAAAAAAGGTATTGCAAGTTTGTGAGCCCAAAACATCAGTAATGGAGCATCAAAGAGCATGAAACTTTCTGGAAAACTTAATAAAACTTCACCGAAAAACAAATTGGTGCGATCGATTTTCTTTTTCCGCCCTAAATTACTTAATAATAGTATTTGAAGTTCAGAAATTAGCTTTAATTATTTTCAAAATTTTAAGCATTCTTGGGGGATGAGGAGGGGACCGTTCAAAATACGAACTTGATATTCGTCTTTAATTCGACAAGGCGATTAAATCTATCGAAAAAAAGTTTCGAGTGGGGGTATTTTGGTGTGCGGGGTTGTTACCCCCACCCTCCTCAATATGATATGTGGGACGTCTATTTAAAGCCCCCGCTGAACTCTATTGAATGGCGTTTTTTAAATTTCAATCAGGTATACTCCATAGTATATTTTTTCCACCCTCTATAACTTGATAACGTTTTAACTGAAAACCACTTTTTTACTTTGTCGGACCCTGCAGCATAACGGATGCCCCTAAAGAAAAACTTTTGCATCTAAATTAAAGGTAATAAAATTTGCTACCTATTAGAAGGTTTTTATTTTCAATTCGAGATATTTCCACACTAAGCCTTTACTCCCGAAGTTCACTGTTTTTCCCCATCTGGGTCCCATATACGCCATTACGACATATGAGTTATTTTTCTAATTTTTTTTTAATCATAGGCATAAGTGTTCGATTACGAAACTTTTTCATCTTTACAAAAAAAATCCTCCGAACCACTGTTATTCCGTAAAGGTAAATTGTAAATTTTTACATTTTATCACGGCAAAAAGCGGCAAAGATTGCCGTAAAAGGAGGTTGTTCTACTATTACTATTAAGATTTCTCCTAAACTATTAGCCTGAGCTGAAAACTAATTAGAAATAACCGTTCCCAACAAAACAGGCTTCATCTTATCCGCTGATATTATACTGAAATAGTGTATAATTAAGTAGTAATAGTAGAAATAACAACTTGGGAAATAACCCAAACGGTTAAAAAGTTCTATGAAAAACCGGAATTTCCTTAATTTAAGCCGTTCTTTTCATAAATACTTGAGGTACTTTAGTTTTTATCTCACCTATTTTTAAATGGATCTTCACAATTTTTTCTTTCTAGGATAACTATGAATCCTAGGAATTTTGAGGATATTCTCAATTTTTCCGGGACCGGGGAGAGCTCCTACGGTCTGCCATATTATCACCCTGTTCCCATAATTACATTTCGAAGTAAGCTAAAGGCTATAAAGAGAGTGTTCACTCTTTGTTGTAAGTTCTTGTTGTATATTTACATCGGTTACACTGATACATTAAAGAGTGAATACCTCTAATATATTATATTTTACACAGATTTTCGCTGCGATAATTTTATCGTAGAAGAGTATGATGAGCACGATTATAATCTGTTGAAGACAACTATGAAACATTATTCCAACGCTGACAAACAAAAAAGATCCCTGTTTTTCGCCATCGAGGAAAAATTTTAAAGACTTCGATGTAAAACTTAAGAAAACTGAATGTATACAAATAGCAAAGGTAATTAAAGAAACCAGTGGACTTTCACTGACTGCCTGACAGCCTAATTCAAAGTGGAAGCTTTTAAATAAAAAATACAAGTCTATAAAAGATTCCAACAGTGCAACTGGACATGGTTCGGTTAACTTGCCCTATTTTGAAGTGAGGTTGTGATAACTGATTAACGGCTACAGTTAGCACATAGTGTGTAACAAATTAAAGAGGAGAATCTACAGTTTACAGTTTTTATAAAAAAAAGCTATGTTAGTGACCTTTTTGAAAAAAAAAATAAAAATAGAGTTCAAAGTAAAAGAAAAGTAAGAAAATTCGATTTATTTTTTTGTTTAGATCGGAATAACTTCTGGGGGAGAAAGTATGGGGTTGGTTGAGAACTAATTGGGGAGTCCATGTGTTTTATCACAGCTGACTGCCAATTCCACTAATTGACGTCTACACAAAAACTGCGTTCGCAAAACACAATTTAATGAAACTTGTCAATTCCAATAATTGATTTTTAAATAAACTATGATTACAAACGAGAATATGCTGTATGCTGGAATAAAATATCTGGGTGGAGTGTAGCGGTTTAAAAAAATACAAAAAAAAATTAGAATTTATCACTCAATTATTCACTCAATTGTTTATTGCACGAATATACTAATTTCTAATGTACAAGTGTTACTACTTTCGAAAATTAAATTATATTTAATTAATTCAATGGGAATGCGTGCAAATTTTAAGCTATAACCTGCATTAAATACATTGACAATTTCAGAAAAAAACCTTTAATTTCACACTTATCTCTAGATGGCGAATTTATTCAAATTATATTAAAAATTACTTGTAAGTTGCCTTTACTCGAATTTGCTTTTAACTTTAACAACGAATTACGCTAAGTTTAAATTGATTAATTTACAGGTCAAATTTGTCTTTATCTATGAATCTACCTATTTTTTGCCTTACACTATGGCTGAAAGTGAAAAGGTAATTATAATTCAATGTAAATCTAGTTTCCAATTATTATGTTGTGTAAAAAGTGACCTAATCGAATAGTTTCTACACGATGAATAATTGTTTGAAATTTCGATTTGATTGAATTGATTAAATGCAAATGAATTAAATTGCTGGAATAAAGAAAATAGTTAATAAAAATTCAATCGTTCTTGTTACTTTCATACATGTGTGTATGACCACCACCTGGCATAAATATACACAATGAATTTAACGCAGATTGAGAAAAAAAAAACAGAATAATAATTTAATTTAATTTACCTTTTAAAAATTTGACACTGTATGTACTGCTGAAGTTTTGCTTTAACTTTGTATACCAAATCTTAAACAAAATGATACACCAGAGGAATATTCCTTTTATGACACTAAGTTCTGGTTATGATGAAAATTCTAACTATGCCTGATGTTACTGTTGAAAAAAATTGCAAAATGTGGGAGTAATGCTAGTACATGTGCTCGCACTTTGACAACTTTGAAATTAAGAAACAGGAATGAGCGAATGAACCCCCTTTTTATACCGTAGATGAAATCATAGGGGTATACTAAGTTTGTCATTCCGTTTGTAACACCTCGAAATAATGATGGTAGAGCAAAATGGATTGGACACCCATTCATAATATTAAAAGTTATTTTGATTTTTGCATGTCCGTCCGTCCGTCCGTCTGTGCGCACGATAACTTGATAACGCGTATACTGAGAGAGCTGACATTTTGTACACGGACTTTAAAAAAAAAAAGTAAAATTAAGTTCGAAAATGAGACAAATCGGGCAACTCCTTCGTGGGGTTGCCATATAAAAGTTTCGTTTTCCGCTATATATTTGGACACTGCCTGAGAACGCGTTGACGTAGAGAGCTGAAATTTCGTTCATGATGTTTTTACTACATTAGCAAATAAAATGTCCGAAACGGACTAAATCGGGCAACTTCTTCTTGGTGTTGCCATATAAAAATTTCGCTTTTTTACGTATACTTTGAAAACGATCAGTCCAAGACATTTTTATTGTACTAAAAACTTCTGCAGAATACGAAATCCTATAAAATTGGTTATTACCAGTTTTTCTGTGCGACAAACTGTTCTAGAAATATATGCAAAAATCAACTTCAAAATCAATACTTGAATAGATCGGTGACCATACGAAATTTAATACGGGCATTCATCTAGGGCAGGGGTCTCCAAACTACGGTCCGCGGGTCAACATCGGCCCGCGGCAACAGGTCGGACATGCCCGATAGCCGGCCCGTCGTAGTTCATTTTGATAAATTTTACAATGTAAGTAATCCTACGAAATAAAAATGAAATATTTTTATTTATCGAGCAACTAAGAAACGTATTAACTGACATACTTATACATATAATGAAATCGGACACTTTAGTTGTAATTAATAATATGAAATCTTTCCTAATAACTTACAATAAGTTACGTACATAGTAATCGACATCGGTAACCGACTTCAAAAGTTCATCAGTCAATTTGGATCTGGAAATATTTTTTGTATATTTTTCACACAGATAAGTAGTGCCGAAAGCGGAAGAAAAAGCCTCGAGCCAATTTGTGCAACTGATCAACTGATCAATTCTAGCAATGATGACTTTGAATATTTTTCTTTAAAAATATCGCTACACAGCAAATGAAGGATTTTGAAAAATCTTGATATCGTTTGCAATTTCATTAAAATCTGAAAAGCGAGACTCGAAATTTATTTCCTGCAACCAAAGTTTCAATTGCGAAATCTACCGGAAATGGAGTCTCTGTTTGCTGACTAAATGTTTGCACGTGTTGAAATGCATGAAACATTTTATATTTAGGGCGGATCCGAATCCAAGTCTTCGTCTTCGTCTTGTTAGTACAGCTAGTGACGTAACATCGAGTCAAGCTCTATCCGAATCCATGTCTATGCCACCGAGCTTTGCTACTTTGTATAACAGTTTAGACATTTGGTTAGCTTGATCATCGAGTCAAGGTTCGAGTTGACTATTTTAAATAGACGACATATTTTGAGGTTTTATTTATTCGCTGGCTATGGAGATTAAGCAAGCTAAGCAAACGAAATCGGACAGGTTAGCTTCGTCTTCGTCTAACTATTATAATAGCTGAGCTTGTTGTATTACGTCACTAGCTGTACTAACAAGGCAAAGACGAAGACGAAGACTTAGATTCGGATCCGCCCTTAATTAAGATTAAAATAAAATAATTCTTTGTCGAAAGGACTTAATATGAGTGTATAAATCAGGCAGAAACTGGTTATTCGGTCATTCATAGCCACTCATTATTTCGTAGTTTAGCCTTTTTTTCATTCAGGAAAATTTCGATTATTATTATCGCGTTATTATCGCGTTCGAACTTTTCCGCAACTAAGCCAGCGTACTGCAGTATAATACGGCAGGTCATTTTCTCCAATCCATTCAATAAACTCTGGGAATTGATGATGATTGAGCTCAAGTGATCTGATATAATTTACAGGTAACATGACTCGCTTTGAAGCTTCTGACATATCCATGCATTTTCCGCACAAATACTATTTATGAATGATACAGTGTACGATTAATGGTTTTGATACATCGTCATCTTCTACGACATTTGATATGATAGCAGCGACACCATAATTTTGTCTATACATGTCTTTGCCACCACCAGTAGTGATACACTTCAAATCTTACCATTGAATATTGTTTTTTTCAACAGGATTTTCAACTCCTTTAAAAATATCTGCTCCAGTGGTCGTGCCGTGAAGGCTATGAGCGTCAAGAAGCTCTTCATTCATTTCATAATTTTTACCTATCCATCGAATATAAGGTAACACCTGAGCAGAATCTGAAACACTTATTGACTCATCCAGAGCCAGACAGAACCACTCTCGATTTTTGTTAGACAATTCAGTTAATATATGTTCTGCAATATTACCTACCCTTTGCTAAAAAAGTAATGTTTTGAAATAAATTAGCTTTTTCTGAACACATTTCTTCTTCTGCTGCAATCATGCAGTCCTTGATTCATTCGCTGTCAGTAAATGGGTTTCCATGTTTAGCTATTAAATGAGCTACATACATAGAAACTAGCATGAACTGCTGTATCTTGTTCAGCATTTACTTTCTTAAACATTTGCGAAGATTTCAACCCGAGTTTCAAAGATTCACATTTTCAAACCGTAGGCTCCCTGTAAATTTGGAGTAATTCTGAAAATGTTTAATCTCTAGTATTCATTGTAGACTGTTATTGTTTCGTTGCAAATTATACACATTAACTTATTGCTTGACTGAATCACGAAATATTGATGTCCCCATTGCTCTTTGAATGTTCTGTACTCATTATCTATCTTTCGTTTGTCTTCCATATTTTTACAAATCCACAAAAGAGCGCGTAACTTCAAATCAAAATAATGTGTATTTTCATTAATACTAGAAAACTAAAATTAGAAAACATCATATTAGTTTGCTTTTCAGATAGCACTTGTCGATCCAAATTCAAACTTTAGAACTGTCCAACTCTAGGTTGTCTTTCGTATTTATACATCTCCTCAATGTTCGAATCTGGTCGAATTATCCTGACAAGCAATCGCGCAGCACAGAACTTTTCCATCCCATGCTGTTGCTCTGCTACTCGCTAAAGATGGCATTGTATACATGCCAGTCGTCGACATGTGGTAAAACGAAAATTTGCGTGTAGTTTAAAAGTACAGTATTTTGGTATGATAAGCTAGCTAGGTCTTGGCCCCTGCGACTTAGTGAAGGGATCAATGTGGCCCTTAGGCTAGAAAGTTTGGAGACCCCTGATCTAGGGTATCATAAGAATTGCTCTTAGACCAATTCTAGCTTTTTTACTTGTTATAAGAAAATTTGTTCCGATTTCATATCCATAAAATCGAATTCTTTGATTTTTTTAACTAAATTTGGATATCTTGAATAATTTTATCATTCTCAATTGATGTCAAATTGCAAGTTGCATTTTTTGACACCTTTCCCATAGAAATCCTTTTTAATTCTGATACATTTTCTCATTTTTGCCATAACTTATCGTTTTCGCCATGTTTAATTTCAATTTAAAGAATTCCTCTCAAAATTCATTTTAGTTCATCTTTATCATGTCCCTTTCACACATTTGTGTGTCTCTCGCACTCATTGGTGTAAAGGTGAGTTTGAAAATTCGCGATTATCCCGCGCCCAGTTGATTTGTCGTCTCGTTTTACCCCGGTATGACATTTTGAACGTCGCGAAACTATGAAGTACACGTCGGTGTTTATATGCGAAGTGTCAGTCGCGCGCGAATTTATTTTTTGTTAGATTTTGTGTAACAGAAGTGGTTTTATGTTGTTGAAAGGTGCTCATCGTGCATAGGTTTGTATAAAAATTTGTTAAATTTATATGTAGGTTTTATGTAAATTCTCACCTTTTCCAATACCGTGTTTACCTGTCAAGGTGAGTTTTTTTTGTTTTGTAAAATTCTCATCTCAGGTATTCACGAATCTATTGAAAAGAGGTTTATTGTGTGCCCTGGCATGGGGATTAACATATTCTTTATGTTTTATGTTTTGTAATAAGAATTTTATTTAGTTTTGCATGTTTTGTTATTGTTTGTATGTGCTTTGCATATCTTAACTAACATAGCTCTCTTGTGATTTGACTTCTTTATTTTAATTTAGTTCAATTTTTTAATTCATTTTTTTGTTTATTTCAGGTCGTCGTGGGACCATGCATCTGTGTAGTCTCCAGATTCTGGTGAGATTTTTTTGTTCACATTAATCTAATTTCTTCTTTTCTTTTAGGTTGGTCGAACACCATGAAGTTATGCATACAATCAGCTTTAGCAGGTGAGCCTATACCTTGTAATTTTTAAGCTCCAGGGTGTTTTGTTAAAACCTAGCATAATTTTTTAATCACGCTGTAACTCCGGAACGGTTGATACACCCCCCACCCCCCACGCACCACCGTACATTTTTTTTGTAGTACTTTCACCTCCCGCTCTATGGACCACCATGGAGGAAACCCCTTGTATAAATTATACTTAGTTTCGATCTCACACTTAGAATCTAATTCCAAAATATGACTATAAGTGCATAGTAAGCAAAGAAAGAGGAATATAAAAACATCTAAAAAGCATTCGGATTGTGCATTTGTTTTCCATTTCAAATAGGAAGTAAAATATTTTGGATAATTTTTTGAAGTTGAATTATATATAAATAAAAAAATATATAAAATAAAATATTAATTTTTTCAAAAAACTCCATTAATTAAATATTTTGTACTTTCATTTTTGTAAGGGTGAGGGTGGGTCATAACCCGCTGCTATAATCACAACTATTGTTATTTACTACATTGAATTGAATGGAATTGAATTTCAAATAAATAAATCTATCTTTTACATAAACACATATAAAAAGGAAGAAAAAATAAAAGTTTAAAAAACAAAAAAACATAGAATTTATGGAAAACCTTATTTTTTAAATTAAATTATAAAAAAAAAAACTCTTAACGGAACACAAGTGCTTCCATTCTACGCTACACACGTGACGTGAGAACACAGAAATACGGCAAAACAATAAAATGAGAGGAAGACAAAAATATAGGTTGGGGCAAAACTTTTGCCAACATCATCATATTTACGGTATTTTTAGAAAAAAACTTTGAGCACGAGGAACCAGCAAAAGACGAAACGTTAAATGGCAACTTTTTTGATTGCACTTGAGAGCAAACTGAAGTGTATCTTGGCTTTTTGCAGTGCTGTTGCTTGTGAAAACATAGAATCTGACGGTCCGAAAGAAAATGTTTATGATGGGAATTGCCACTTAAATTTGCTGTGAAGTGCATTCATAGATGTCAGCTGAGAAAATGTTCCTTTGAACTCTTCTCAATGTATGCACTTCGGTATTCAAAAGGCATATTGTACGAGGCATATATAGTATGTATATAATATATGCACATCTAAAAGCACCGGTGCAAAAACGAGAAGTGGTTGATGAGATTTCCGCGCCTTTTGCCTTAAGCATGAAATGTTGCAAATTTCTCTGCACTTACATACACATATAGGGTAGAAAGGAGGAATGGAGGTTGGTTAGAGGATGCTTTAAGAAGTTTCATTAAACGATTGTGTGGTAGATTGGTTTTAAAGGTTATTAAATTACATTTTGCGCATAATATTTTTGCTTTTTTGTTTTTGTATAAGTATATTTCGTGAAAGTTAATTTTGATGAAGAAATTAGAGCAAATTTCTTTAGAGAAAGTGCGAAAAGTGGCAACATGTTGACATTAATTATATTTAATTATGGCGGCGTTTTTCAAAAAGATGTGAAATATTTGGGTTATTAATGTTTATATTATGTATTATAATTCATATATTGGCAGAGACAGTCAAACTATTCTCCTGAAGAGAATAATTTTAAGATATCGATGAAATGGTCTAATCGACAACTATGGACCAGGGCATAGTGCTTCCGCATCATACTTTCGGCCGCTCGAGATTAAAAAAGGAAGGTACACGGAGAAAAATCAGTATGTCAAGTTGAACGAAATGATTGTTTAAACCAAACGATTTCGAGTTTAAAACGGCGCCAATGGCGCTTAACGTTTGTTTTAAGAATTTGCAAAAGTTCATATTGAACGCATGTATCCTGATTGTAAAAATATTTATTTTTATTTTTTATTTTTATTTTTTATTTTATTTATTTCTAGTCTACAGAGGTATAAATCTTACAGACATTTCATGTACTTAACTATAATCTTAGCAAGTGACAAATACTTTAAAAATAATAGTAACAGTGTAAAAATAAAAGGAAGAAAAAAAAATTGAGTATAAATTATGCATACATAATTCAAGAGTTATAATACTCATAGATGACTTTTTTGAAAGTTGCACTAGACATTGTCAAATCAACAAGATGATACAAGGAATTAAATTGAGAAATACAATTTGAGATTACTTCATAACTACCATAATTAGTTCTATGATGTGATTCATAAAGCAAGTTCCTCGGACGTATAAGTCTCTCTGGAGAGTATATAAAAATTAATGACAAGAGCTGGGGGCACTTTATTTTATATGAGAGAATATCTTTAATAAAAAGTGCACAGCTTACTTGTCTTCTAAGTTCTAAAGTCGACATACCCAAAAGCAGGCATCTTGTACGATACTGAGGAGTAGTATTAGTTCGAAAATGAGATCTAAATAAAGCAAATTTAGAAAATGATCTCTGAACAGACTCAATTCGGTCTATATGACTACCATAAAACGGACACCAAATAGCGGATGCATACTCAAGTATAGACCTCACTAAAGAAAAATAAAGGACTTTTAAAGTACCCAAGTCACTAAATTCCTTAGAATTCCGTTTTAAGAACCCCAGGTTTCTGTTTGCTCTAGAAACAATCGTTTCAATGTGGGGTACAAAAGATAATTTTCTATCAAATGTAACCCCCAAATCCTTCACCTCACTTACTCTCCGAAGAGGATTATTATTGATTTTATAATTAAATATGACTGGATTTAACTTCCGATGGAAAGACACGATCTTACATTTTGAAATATTAAGGTCAAGTTTATTATTAGCACACCAAACAAAAAAATTATCAATGTCACTTTGAAGCAGTATAAAATCATTTGTAGACGTTATTCTAGTATAAAGTTTAAGATCATCAGCAAAAATTAGCAAGTTGGAAAAATGAATATGATTAACTACATCATTAATAAATAGTACAAATAGTAAAGGGCCCAAATGGCTACCCTGAGGAACACCTGAGTTGACATTGATTGTTCTAGATTTAAGGTGACCAATTTTGACATATTGTTTCCGATCGCTTAAATATGAGGAAATCCAGTCAAGCATAGATGAATGAAAACCAAGCAACCCAAATTTGAAAATCAATACCGATAAAAAAACCCTGTCAAATGCCTTGGTAAAATCAGTGTAAACTGCATCAACCTGATTACCATCTTCTATTTCATTTAAAGTGTAATTCGAGAATATGGCTAAATTACATGTACATGATCTGCCCGAAACGAAACCGTGTTGCTGTGGCGCTATAATTTCTTTAACTAAAAAGAATAATTTCGAATTAACCAAGGAATCTAACACTTTCGGAATATTATTCATAATGGATACTCCCCGATAATTGGATACCAGGATTTTAGGTCCAGACTTATGTATTGGAGTTATGTAAGAAACTTTCCATTCATCTAAAAATTGACCAGTACTCAGAGATAAATTAAAAATCTTGGTTAGACCGCAAGACAAAGAATTAGCGCAATTAAGAAGTAAAGATGAGCAAAATCCTTCAGCATCAACCTTAGAACTACATTTCAAATCTTTAAGAGCATTAAGTACATCAGCATCATCAAGTAAAATGTGGCCGATTTCTAATGAATTACCTTCAAAAGAGTGGGTAGCATTATTGAAAGAGCTATAAGTAGTATTATCATATATAGATTCAAAATAATCTGCAAAAAGGTTACAGCTGCTCTGAAGGTCATAAGATTTATTATTGTTATAATGCAAAACTTTAGGAAAGCCCGATGTTTTTCGTTTCGAGTTTATAAAAGACCAAAATGTATTACTATTAGATTTTATACCAGCCTCTACAGACCAAATATATTGCCTATACAAAAACCTATGGAAAAATTCATATTCTCTTCGTAATCTTTCGAAGTTAGTTAAATCTTCTGGACTTTCAGACAATTTGAATTTTTTATGTGCACATCAAATAACCTTGTATTCATTTCAAACATATAAAATGTTCAAGAAATGGAACATTTTTCTCATGCAGATTGAATTTCATACACGTTCAAAATTGAAACGTTTGAAAATACACTCAGAGAAAAATTGATATTTCAGTTGAATATGTCGCACGTTTAAATGCATTTTTAATTATTTCCATTCAAACCAACAATTTTTCTTTTCATTCAAATAAATCGTATTTGAATTAAATGAAAAATTAAAAGTTCAAGACTTTGAAAAATACGTTTGACATCAAAGCTATTTAAAGTAAAACAGTCTAGTATTTATCTTAAATAAATTAGTTTTTGACAGTTCATTAAACAAACAGTTTTTTCAATCAAACTGCTTTATTATTTGAACCAAAATTTCATAATGTTGATTTAAATAATTCAATTTGTTTCGAATGTACGAATTGTTTTAGTAGAAAGTGGGTGCGTTTGCAGATACACGCTAAAACATGTTCTGATAGTTTTATTTCTATTTTTCGGACAGAACTTACAAACACACTCAAAATTTTTGACGAGTTATATGTTCATTAAACAAACAGTTTTTTCAATCAACTGCCTTTAGTGTTTGAACCAAAATTTCATAATATTGATTTAAATAAGTCGCCTTTGCGTCGAATGTATGAAGTATTTTATTCAAAAGTGTGCGCGTTTGATGAACCTGGAAATGCAGGTTAAAACATGTCTGCAAGATTAATTTCTATTTTTCTTATAAGTTTATCAGAAATTACACTTACACTCAAAATTTTGGCGAATTATGCGTTGTAAACTTGCAAAAAACATTCAATTAGGCAACATGGTTAGTTAGTTCTTTCTATACCACGAAAATGAACGGTCTTGAGTTATTCAAATTGTGCGTGGATATTTTCAATTGTTATTTAATATGCATTGAGAACGTTGCCCCGAACAACGTTGTTTCGCTGCAACGTCGGTCAGCTATGATAACCATACCCCACTGTAACGTCTTGTTGCTTCGATGTAACGTTTTTTTTTAAACCGTTTTTTCTATACTAATGCTAAGCAGGCGGTGGTATTTGAAAATTTGTTTTTGTACATTAATTTTCATTTGTTTCCAATTGCTGAAGTTTGTTTTAATTATTGTTTGTGCAAGAATAATTTAGCTACTTGTGTTTTGTGTCCTTCTTTTCATATTTAGTTGGACATATTTTGTTTAATTTATATATATTTTACTGTGACTATTCACGTAAGTATATTTTATATATGTATGTAAGTAGTCACCACTACTTAGTTTCATATTTTATTGACAGTATATATCATGCCCAACAATAATGCTGCTAGTGCGAAGAAAATGAAAAGAAATCATTTAACTTTAAAGGTTAAACTAGATGTCATCAAACGGGTTGAAACTGGTGAACGAGTAGTGGATATAGCAAAACATCTTGGTATTCCACCAGCATCTATAAGAACCATTATTAAAGATAAGGACAAATACAAAAAATATGTTATAGATGCAGTACCCATTCAATAAAAATCGATAAAATCTAGAAGCACTATCATGGTAAAAATGGAAAAACTTTTGTTGATATGGATTGAAGATCAGACTCAACGTAACATGCCTTTAAGTCAAATGTTAATTCAAGAAAAGGCTCTTCATATTTACGATGATTTAAAAAAAATAATAGGGGACACTTGCGAAGGACAAACGTTCAGTTCAAGCCGTGGTTGGTTTGATAGATTCAAAAAAAGATCTGGTATTCACAATGTTAAATTGTTAGGAGAAGCAGCTAGTGCTGACAAAGAAGCTACATTCGACTATCTGAACAGATTTAAAGAGATAGTCGAAACAGGTGGTTACAGTCCCCAACAAATATTTAATGTTGATGAAACTGGACTATGCTGGAAAAAATGCCAACCAGGTCCTTTATTGCGCAAGATGAAAAGATAATTTCTGAACATAAGCCTGCAAAAGATAAGCTTACTTTACTGCTTGGAGGTAATGCCACAGGTGATTTTAAGCTTAAACCAATGCTGGTTTATCACTCCCTAAATCCTAGGGCTCTGAATGGGTGTATTAAGAACAGATTACCAGTATTTTGGAAGGCAAATAAGAAGGCTTGGGTTACTAAATCAATTTTCTAGGAATGGTTTGTTGAATATTTTTGTCCTACAGTCAAAAAGTTTTGTACCAATAACAATCTGGCAAATAAAATATTACTAATACTAGATAATGCTCCTGGCCATCCAAAAGACTTAGATGAACTGTCTGAAGGTATGGTTAAAGTTGTATTTTTACCCCCGAATACAACATCAATATTACAGCCTATGGATCAATGTGCAATTGCTAATTTTAAGCATTATTATCATAAGTTTTCATTTTCCCAAGCTCTAAATGCCACTGACGGTGACACTGGCATGAATCTCAAACAGTTTTGGAAAGAGTTTAATATATTAAAAGCAATCAATTTAATTGAACAAGCATGGAATGCAGTTTCGCTAAATTCCATGCACGGTTCTTGGAAAAATCTATGGCCAGAATGCGCGGATGATTTCAGAAGCTTTGTAGAAACTACCGATTTGAATCAAAATGATATTGTGGAACTAGTTAAATCTCATAATACTGAATTAACAAATGAAGAACTAATTGAATTGGACAAAAGCAATTTGGAGGATAAAGAAGATGATACGGATGGAGCTGAGGCTAAAATTATTAAAATGGAGGAACTTAAGGATGCATTAACATTGAGAAATCTAAAGATATATTTGAAAGGTGTGATCCAATATTAAAACGATACTCAAAAGTAAACAGAGAAATTGATAGTGCGGTAAGATCTTATAGAGAGTTGTACGATAACAAAAAGAAGCCTTCAGTACAGGTTATATTGCATTAATATTTCAATAACGCGCCGAGGAACGTTGAACCAACGACTAGCCGTGTGTCATCCGCAATAACTATTTTTAGTTATTCATGCGAATCGTCTGAAGAGAGCATGTAAGCTCAATAAATGTTTTTTTTATTACTTTTAATTAAATTAATAAAAATTTTGAATTTTTGAATTTTATATTCTTATATATTTTCCCTATAATAATAGTAATCAAGTATTTCTTCAAATGAATTTAATAATTTTTTAAGGTTTGAATGTACATACCTACTAGTACATACTATATATTTTGTATTTTTATATTTAATTAAACAAAAAATTGATTTTATTATAAAATCATTTTATTCTAATAAAGAATTAAAATCTAATTTTCACAATCTTTATTTTTTAAATCTCTAATAAATGCTCTAATATTTCTTAATTATGTAAATTGGTATATTAGCAGTATTTTTTCTATCAGGATATTTAATTGTCCCGTATAACGTTGTTTCGGTTAACGTCGCATTTTTCTGGAACCATTTAACAACGTAAACCGGGGTATGACTGTATATCTTAGATGTGTTTGACTCAGTGCTGTTATTGAAAACCGTGAATTCTACTTTTATATCATTGGTTGGCTTGGCACTAGTTAGTATATGTTGGAGGTGGTTTGTTCGAAGTATACACATGGAAAAAGCCAAACAAATTGATGACATTCATGTGATTTACTTAGAAAATACAGTTGTGGACAGTGAAAAAGATAAAAACGTATTGAATTTATTGAAAGGTGCATTTTATTAAAAACTTATAGTTAACTAAAAATACTAGTGCGCAATCGATATATTTACACAGAGGCAGGCGTGGGTGTTGAAGAACTTCAATATCTTACCGACAACAAATCTAGTTGAAGTTACGATTATTTAATGATATAAATATAAAATAAGAGAGGCAGTCTTTAATTTAAGAAAAAGTATTTCTATTGATATTCTAATTGTTATTAATTTAAAATGATTATATGATTAATATTTTCAGTCCAATACTGATTACATCTTTTCTTGATTCCGGTGTATTTAATTGGATAAGAACATTGCCAACTGCGCCTACTTCTGCCGTTTCATGTACCAAACCGAAATTTGAGGTATGTAGTATTTCGATGTTGATATGTTCTAACTATCGTTAAATAATTGAAGAAATATTACAAGAAAGCTCGAAAGGCAAACTAGCGTTTAACAACTACGAGATGACGAAGTGTCCATCTCCAACAGACCAACAAAATATCACAAATGTTTTAATTAATGCTCTTTTAGTAAAACACGAGAGGCTGACAGTTAGTGAATTGATTGAAATTAGTGCTAAAATAGCTGAAACCTTTCCTGTAAAAAATCCAATACGTTTTAAAATGCGATTTTTCAATATTTCAAACCTTTTAAAACTTATTTTATAGGAAACTTATTACGTATCTACGGACCGATAAAACAAAAGACCTGGTGGTAAGCATTATGACCACCATTTCAATTTAAAGAACAAAATTAGAAAGACGAGTCATGCTCAGTCAGCCTCAATGTCAACTACATCACAGAATCGATCGGGAGAATTAGACTAAACTATTTCAAAAAGCCTTCAATTGTGGCTTAAATATAATAGTAAACCTGACGAGGAAGTCATCGATAAATCGCGTAAAACAACTACATATCGTCGTTCGCAAATACTCACTTCGTAAGATTTGGTACAGGGCCTTTACTATATAAACACCTAAATATTATACTAATTATAAACATAAATAGTGAAATTTTTCATATATGTAATGAAATAAAAGTTCTTTAATTTAATGATCATTATTTTGAAATAGATCACAATGTATTAAGCTGATCCTTCCGGATTTTTTTTTATCTACAAAAATGTATAACATATAGTAAGTATATAAAAGATTTAAAGATTTTAAATATTACCTTAATTTGAGTCCCTGATTTTTATTATTTTAGCATAAAATGCAAACAAATAATATGAAATGCTTTCTCTTCAAATTAAAAACAATAGACCTTTAGGGCAAATGATAATTAACTTTTATCTTGATAATTCATATTATTCAAAGCAAACGTTACATGTTATTGACTAAATAAAATGAAAAACTTTTGAAACAAATAAAATACCATTAACTTCTTTGTATTTTGATTCAAATATTGTTTTTTTTTCAATATGAATAAAACGAACATTTCGATATCAAACTTTTGAAGCAATAGTGAAAAGCTGTCGGATTTGAACGTTTTTACTATTGGCGCCTTTTTGAACGTGAAAATTGTTGGTTTCAACTGGTTTTTTATTTATTTTAATCAGCTCTTTTTTCTCCGTGTATTAACATCAAACAACCCTGCGTTAATTTCAACAATATAAAATAAATATAAAAATATAAAAAAACAAAAATTAAATATTTTCGAGTTGTATTTAAAAACTTGTTTATTTATGATAAAAATATTTCACTTGTCAAACTTATGTATGTACATTATATACTTCGGTATAAGTATTTCACTAAAACTATGTTAATGATGAAAGAGTTGAAGGTAACGGATTAACTCAACTAATGGCAGAGGCATACCCGGTATCATCACTTTGAACATCTGGCTGTACTTTTTTGACGAAGAAATACACAATATTATTTAATATCTAAGTTCCAAAAAATCACATAGGTAAATACTCACAACTGAACCAAATTATGTTTCTGTCACAATTTCAATTTTGCTATAATTTTTATGATAACTGGGAAAAATTTTGACAGTGTGCATTTTGTTAATGTAATCTATTCCAAATTCAGCCAAATTCAACCAAAATTAAAAGAAAACCTTTAAGTTGCGAAAAGCAAACTGCAGACTCGAAGTGTGAACGAACGGAAGTAAAGTTGCAAAAATAATACTAAATTTAACTCTGTTGACGATTAAAGTGCAGGCGTTTTGTTTTCAAAACGAACAATAGACAGGTTATTGAAAATCCAAATGCATTTAGATATCATACTGAATGTCAAAGTACTCAATACGAATTATTTTCTCATTTCAAAGTGAATTGCTTTTTAAACGCGCAGACGTTTACGCGTTTTTGGAAAATCTTTCATTTTCAATATGTTTTCGTTTGATTTGATAGAAAAGTAGTTGAATGAAACGAATTCAATCGAATATGCATTTTAAACGCGACATGCGTTTGATATGAATTTTTATTTTTCTCTCCGTGTAGGTAAGGAATATAACAAATTTATACATGGACCATTAATCTAGATGAATTGAACATCTTTAATCCGTTATTACTTTGCCCTAACTACCTTTTTTTGTGACAGAAGGATGAAAGATCGCAAGCACGGAGGCCAGAGTGGCCCATTGTAAAAACCTACTAAGTAGGAGAAGCTATAAACTATACAAATCGACAGGAAACTAGGTATGAGGAAATATCGCGGGATCGTGTCTAGATGGGACTCGAACTCAAGGCCCCTTGAGATGATAGTCAGCGCGCTTACCAACCGAATTACCGATGTCACCTAACTACCTTGCGATAATCTTTAAGAGGTGATTCAAGATAAGTTTAAATTGGTACACTCGAAATGCATCACGATCAGTTGATCTATCCTTGAAGGGTATTAAAATATAGCTTCTTCATTAATTAGGTAATCTATTAAGACTATATGGAGCTGTATTATACCAACATGTACTTGTTCACAAATGTATCATACCAAAAAACGTTTACGGATTAACATCTGAACAATAATAATTTTATATTGTTTCTTTCTTCTCTTATAAATTATCCCAAGCCTACTTAGCTACGACTTTCTACGTTGAGCAAAGTATTACTAGTATGAATTGTGGAATGCGCGTTACCCGGTTTATATGGTGTTTAGACAAGAGTTCAGAAATGATCGAAACGAGCGCGTTACCCGGTTTATATGGTGGTTAGACAAGAGTTCAGAAATGATCGAAACAACACAGACGCGTCGCCACATATACACTTTAAATGAAATTCTGATCTTGCTAGCTATCGCACTATCGAGATCAACTGATTAACTATGATTGGCTGGCTTGCCTTGTATAGCACTGAGTACCACCAGCAGGCAAACAAACTAGCACTGGTTACAACAGTTGTAATTTTTTTTGCTTCTACCACATTTTAAAATTTAAAACATTAACATTATCGTTGAAATTAGCAAGTTCTTTACGTCAATTGAGGACGTCAATGGAAATGGGAGCACTATTTCATGGTAAAAAAGTTTTGAATAAATTTTGGGGGGCAATTGAGGCTTATTTAATGCTACTTCTCCGAATTTAATATTCTAGAATTTTTTTACAAAAATCCATGGATAATCCAACCTTACTAAAAGCTAGGACCACCACTACTGAAAATAGGTTAAATAGTATTGTCACAATAGTGCGTACCTACTGCATAATATTTTAGGTCATAACAACGGCTATTTTAATGTGTCTTCCTCGACAGTCAAAAAGTAATCGTGGCCAAGAAAACATAAACATAAATATTTAAAAATAAAATGCTTCATCGAGCTTGGGCCTATACATTATAATATTTTTGTGTGTTTTCAATAGCCTTAAAATCTGTGATTAAAAAATAATACTGGAAATGAATTGAATACTCTAAGCCCCTCTGGATTGATAGAGGGTAGTAAGGCCTTATCTATAGAGATGTAAAAAAATATTATTAATTGGAATTTTTTCTATAATATTATTGCTAATCTCCCACAAATCAGCTAACAAACCATGAATTAACGGTTAACCATTTTTGGGTGAAACCGCGAAAAGGGAATACCCATTTTAGGCCCGACACCTCCACACATGAAAGATGTCTTAAACGATGCATTATTATAAATTGTACATATTTTATTAATAATGTTTATTTCGATTAAACGGAGAAAGCCAAGGGGATCAAAGTTTGATCTAGTACAATTTGGAAAATCTAGTACAGAAACGAATTCCGTAGGCCCTGAGAAGAAGTTTGAGTACCCACACTCTTATACTCGGAGGCTTTAATAGCTAATTATAACCATCTCATACCCACTTTTTTAATATTTCGCTCTTTTTTATTCGAACTAAGGTACTAGATTTTCGCACCTTACATACATAAATAGGTAGTTTCACTGCTCATCTCAGCTCATCACAAACTACAATTCGCAGAAGAAAATTTTTCTCTAAATACTTTTAGGGTGAGTGAAGAATCCTTCGGCAGGGGTGGGGGTACAGATGGTTCCAATACAGCATGTTGCATATCAAATTAAATGTCCGCTGAGTACTATAGGGTGGTCTTGTTTTTTCTCGAAAACTATCTCGGGACGTTTTTGCCGCTGGAAAACCCATTTACATGCACTTGGGTCACGTACACCCCAGCTATTACTTTTTGCATGTATTTTTACAGTTCTTTTTTCGTGGTCGTTTTCCTCGACTCACCAATTTCCGCAATCCCAAGAAGTAGAATCGTCGTACTCCAACCATATACCGGATTTCCAAAGACAACATGCAGCATAATGGTTGATTGCAGACATTGGCACGAACCAAATTAGCACGCAGGTACAGGACATAATTGAAGCAATAAATTAGACCTAATTAAGCCCTAAAATATTATGCAGGGCACGCTAATGTGACAATACTAATTAACCTATTTTCAGTAGTGGTGATCCAAACTTTTAATAAAGTTGGGTTATGCATGGATTTTTTTACAAAATACTGGAGCATTAAATTCTGGGAAGTGGCATTAAATTAGTCCTAATTGAGCCCTAAATTTTGACGTATTCAAAACTCTTCTACTATGATATGGTGATCCCAACGTAATTAAAGTCTATTGTGGCTCAGCTTAGTGGTTCATCACTGGATATGTGCATGTGTATGTCTCGGTACATATATGTATTGATAAATTATTTATTTCAACATTTGCCTTCTGTATGCTTTAAATGGAGTATTTTGTATAGAAGTTAAAATGCATTGCGAATAAAAATCGACTTCATTACATCATTTCCATAAAAAGATAATCGAGAAGACTTAACTCTGAGATCTTTGGAAGTAGTTACCTATTAGAGAATAATTCAATTATAGCCTTAATCGACCGATCATATGTGTGGGAAGTGGCTCCATTATACTAGAACCATACTACTGAGTTAAACAATTGTACTGTTGTAAATATGGCCCCAAAACGTTGCAAAAATGGAGCTTAACGTTGCCCAGTATATCGGTCCTTACTCACAGTAAGCGTACGACATTTTTCATCTTCGAAAAATTAACAACCATTGAGATCTTTTACAGATACCGCAGCATACACGAAATTTTTTTAGGCCTGTGAAGAATGCGCTAAAGGCTATCTTCTGACCAAATTTGGTAATTCAGTTATCGGTTTAATTGAAAGTAGTGGTGTGTGAGTCAAATCAGTGAGTCACGCTTGTAATTTGTTCCGCGTTATACACATTTTTCCGCACAATTCGGACAGTTAATCAAGTGAATAACTACGCTATCTTCATAATAAGTGTTCATTCTTTAGTCAATATTTAACAGATAACTGAAAGTCCAAGTTAAAGCGCATTTTTTGAGTTACAATTTGTTCCGTCTGGATAATTTGGCTTAGAGTTATCATCATGGCTCCTACTAACACTCAAAAATCTAAAGTTGTAAAGGGCACAGATAATGCAAGTCCTACTGCTACTGTGCACACTCGAAGCACTAACTGGGCGCTTAAGAGTAGTAAAGCAGCAATGTTTACGGACATCTGCGACATCACCAACACTCAACTAGAAATTAGACTAAAACAGTACAACAGCACAAATTGGTAAACGAATCATTCTCTACCAATTGTGATGGCATCGTTGCGACCTTCGCAAGTCGAATTGATAGCTTGGAAAAGAAATTGAATCTAGTCAGGGCTGACGTTGATAGAATTGAAGGGGAGAACCAACAGCTTGTAGAGCTCAGGCCTGACGTTGATAGGATTGAAGGGGAGAACCAACAGCTTGTAGAGCTGAATGAGAACTTAAATCGCACCCAGATGCCATTTTAAGCGGCATTTCACAATCTGATAATGAGAACGTTCCCCAATTTGTGAATAAAATTTCTGCTGCTGTTTTCGATGCTTTTCGTCTACAGCCTAAACGGTCTCAAACATTGGAAAGAAGATCTGATCATTCGCACTGCATGCCAATACTGGTTAGGTTTACGTGTCCCAGTGAGAAGATTGCTCTATTAAAAGCTGTACGTGCAGCGGAGGGCCTTTGCCTTAAAAACATTGATGGACTCACAAGTGAATCCATTATATATTTAAATTAGGGCTCCACTCCTAAGAATAGTAAGCTTTTCTATGATGCTCGTCAGCTGTTCCGCTGGGGTTTGGTGAAGCCTGTGACAACCAGACTGATCCTAATCATTTCTTTTAAGTTTTGATTGTTGTTACCAATACATGTGCTCGTCTACTGAAGGTAATGCTAATTTTTTTAGCTTCATCCTCTTGCTGATTTAATCATGTCCGTGACAGTGAGGCTGGTGGTCCACTCGATTGCGTAAAGTTGCTCGACTATGGGTGAAAACTTCAGTAGAGAAAACAGAGTAAGAACTATGATGAACATACTGAATGGAAGTGTCACGGGCTTCAATGGGCGCATTTAGGCGGACATCAAACCGGTCAAAATTACCGATTTTTCCTCCGCATAATTACAAACCATACTGAAGTGGTTGGCACTTTTAAATGGTTGCGACCAAACGCTTCCAAATAAGTTTGTTACGTGCGGATAAACTGCACGCAACTTAAATTACCGAAACGTAACCTCAAAATACATCTCGAAGATTTGACAGTAAGCATAAGAATTTTACATTTGGTGGGTGAATACACAAAAAGGTAACATGAATCGTTGGGGTTTTGAAGAAACAGCTGCATTACTGGACTTGTGTATTAAGCAAAAGGTACAAGAACAAATGGATGGAAAGAAGTATGGACTAAAGGATGATACTCCAGGTAAAGTACCAAATATATTATCAGAAAATTGCTCTCTAAACTAGTATTAATATTTTCAGATGATATAAGAGATGTATCCAATTTAGATGAGGGCGAACGTAATACTTTGACACAGCAAACAAAAGGTCGCGGTGGTACGTGAAAGTCCTACAAAACGCTGTTGAATTTCCTTGAGAATATTTAATTACATTTTAATTTTAGACAAGGATAATTGATATCGCATTTTTTGGTTAATATTCTCCAACAATTCTTGAGGTGACCAAACGCTATTTCAACCTTAACTCTGGCTTCATTTAAGAAGAGGTTGAAGTTTTCTTTATCTGGTGGTCTTTTTTTTTCGATTCCCCAGTTTAAATAAAATTTCAATAAGTTTTCAAGATTAATTCTAGTTGTTGACAGCTGTTGAATTTACAATTTGAGGTTATGCTACTGGACTGCATAAATCGAAACCTTATGCATACCAAACTAGTGTGCGAAAACTGGTTTGGTCTCCGCCTAAACGCGCCCAATGTCTGCTATTTGAATGCTAGGAGCCTAAGGTCGAAAATGGCTGAGTTACGAGGGACGTGCTCGAGGATAGACCTACATGCGATTCTGATCAGTGAGTCATGGCTTACACCAGGTATCCTTTCAGCTTTTGTTTCAATACTTGGTTTTAAACTCTTGCGTTGTAACAGCGAGAGGAGGGAGAGGAGGTGCTGAAATTTATATTCGGGAATGCTTTAAAACCAATATATTATGCCACTCCCGTGATAGTGCACTGGGATTCATTTGTGTGGAGATAGATACGGAGCTTGATAGGTAATTTTGTTATTCTACTTAGTGTTTAAAAATGTTAATGTTAAGAGGTAATAATGAAAAAACTTTTATCTTTCTGTATACTCCTTAAATAAGTACGTACTTACCTACTTTATTTCGTTATTAAATACAATTGTTGTAACTCAACCCTTCTATCCCTTGTCTCGTATTGATGGTCATCATCCTCCTCTTCTCGTTGAATTCAAAATAAAGAAAGTACCCCAGCTTCCTGAAAAAATCAATAAGCGCTTATTTAAGCGGGCTGACGATGATGCTATCAGCAACTTTCTCTCCAATATAGATTACTCGCCGTTACAACATCTAGACGTGAACCAAGCCTTGCAAATATTTTATAGTCATCTTAACAACGCAATTGAGAATTTCATTCCCCGGAAAAACGAAAAATCGGAATAAATATCCTGTATGGTTTTCTCGTGACTTAATTCATGCTATTAAGCTTAAGGAAAAATATAGAAAAAAATACTCAAAATCCAAGCACCCTGAAGACTATAGAACTTTTAGTTTCTTGCGCAGTAATGTAAAAAGTAAAATTAGAGAGTGTTATGATAAATATGTTTTAGACACTGAAAACTGCATATCCTCGAACTCGAAGGCTTTTTGGTCTTATGCTAAAAACATGAAGCTCTCTGGCTCCTAACCTAGGGAAATGCATTACGATGGAGCGTCTGCTGATAAACCTGAAAGTATTTGTAACTTATTTGCAACTTACTTTCAAACTACATTCAATGTTCAGCAGAGCTCAACAATCCCTCCTGCATACGATGAAATCCATTATAACAGCTCTGCACATATTCCTCTGATACGTCATAGTGATGTTGAAATAATTCTTGTATCGTTGGACGAAAATAAAAATGTAGGTCCAGACGGTATTCTCAACATATTTTATAAAAACTGCTCTCTGGTCCTATCACATCCTATATCCATGTTAATCAATTCATCTGTTTCCAACCATGCTGTTCCTGATGTTCTTAAGGATCATTTTGTTCATCCTGCTTTCAAAACAGGGTATAAAGGGCTGGTAAAGAATTACCGCCCCATTTCTACTTCCAATGCTCTAGCCTTGATCGTTTATAATGCTCTAATACAGCAACTAAAACCCTACATCTGCCCTCAACAACATGGCTTTCTACTAGGCCGATCTACGGTAACTAATCTCTCGATATTCACCGACTCTGTTACTCTGGCTCTTGATGAAGCTAAACAGCTGGATGTTTTCTATGCGGATATATCTAAGGCATTTGATAGAATAAATCACAAAGTAATCATAGATAAGATAAGGAGATTCGGCTTTGATTCTAACAGTACCCTTTGGTTCGAGTCATATCTCTCGAACCATCATCTAACTTTTGTAATTAACGGATTTTCGTCAAATTCATACATGCAAACCTCGGGTGTACCTCAAGGCTCGATTCTTGGACCACTTCTCTTCTTATTGTATATTAATGATCTCCCTAATTAGTTATCCTCGGCTTCCTTAATATATGCTGATGACACCAAAATTTATCGCGTTATAAATGATCCATCCGATTGCCAATACCTACAAAATGACATCCAGAAACTACTCTCTTGGTGTAATAAAAATCAACTATCCTTAAATGTTGATAAATGTGAATACATATCCTTCTCAAAGAAAGCAAACCACGTTGTACTGGGACTATAAGCTGGACACCGTCTCTATCATGCGCGTATCAGAAATCAATGATTTAGGAGTACAATTTGATAGCAAACTTCTCTTCGACTCGCATATTAATCGTATTACCAACAAGGCTTTTAAAACCTTGGGGTTTCTGTTAAGGTGCGCTAGGCCATTTAAACAGCTTTCTTCGCACATTACCATGTATAATACCTTGGTTAGATCTATACTGGAGTACGCTTCCGCAATCTGGAACCCTTTCTATACGACGTACAGAAACAAAATAGAGAGTATTCAACGTAGATTTACTAGGTATTTACTTTTTAAACTTACAGGCTTATATGTGGATTATGATGACAGACTGGTCAGATACTCCATGTTATCATTAGAAGCACGTCGTTCCTATCTTGACGAAATGTTCCTGTTTAAAATTTTACATGGTTCTATTGACTCATCTCACCTACTATCTCTCTTAAAAATCAGCTTTCCTAGTCGCCTCACCCGCCAGCCACTTACTTTCCATATCGATGCTCCCCGCACTAACTTGGGCTTCAAATCCCCTTTGGTTAGAATTAAAAAGGCCCACAATGTCTTATATAACAATACAGATATGCTTAGTGACAGCTTTACGGTTTTTAAACGCAACCTCTTGGACGTAATAAAACATTTGGATAGGTTTTCCATTTTACGTTAGCTAGATCTAGTTCATCTTTATTTTTCTGCTTTCCTCCTCCTTGCCTTCATGCTTATTTGTTATTTTGTATTTTAATTTTATCTTATTTTACTTTTTTTCTCACTCTCTATTTTTTTTTTTTTTATTATACTTTTTAAGATATCGCTATTATCTTTATTTGTTATCTTATTTCTTATTTTTTATTTCTATTATCTATTTTTGATCTGATATTGTTATTCCGTTTTTTGTTTAGTAATTAAAAAATTAAAAATTTTATAGTTCTCTTTCCTTTTTTTTTGTTTTTATTTTTTACTTCTAGTTTGCATTTGTTTAACGATAGTAAGTAAGTGGATTTATCTGTTTACTATCGCATCAGTTTCTTAAATAAATAAATAAATAAATAAACATTATCGAAGTTGTTGTAAATTTT
This sequence comes from Dioctria rufipes, assembly GCA_963924295.1. Classification (NCBI taxonomy): domain Eukaryota; kingdom Metazoa; phylum Arthropoda; class Insecta; order Diptera; family Asilidae; genus Dioctria; species Dioctria rufipes. Next base: position 74,714,930 of record OZ002743.1, on the reverse strand, counting down.
TATTCGATGCGCATAGTTCGTTCACTGTTCCGCCATGCTTTCAGAAGAATGTCGCGCTTTAAGATTGAGTACATCGACTATTTTCTAATGTTTTTAAGGACTTCACTTCGGTTGAATATTGACAGGGTGCTAGATTTTGTCTTACCAATTCATCCACATCTTGGACTGCTTCCTCAATGTACGGTCTATGCGCGCTGCTTCTTAGTGTACGAATCAATCACAACTTAAACAACACGAGCTGAACAGAAACAAAACACACAAACAATTCCTGGATATCCTGTACTAGAAAAAACAAACTGCCCAGATAAAACCGTAACCGAAAATCAAAGAACGTGACGGTAATCAATTATTATCTAACTTCTAGCCATATTTCTTCTACTCATTTGTTTTTGTTTAACTTTCAAATGTAAGCACAAAAAATTTCACCATCACAACCAGCGGCACACTGAAAGAGTGCATCTTTTCCAGATTAAATTTTCCAGACCAAAATTATACCTCAATCAACCTTTAAATCTTTAATGTCAACAAATGATTAAAAAGGACAGAGTCAAGGATAATTACGCGCCTTGTGCACAAGGCATTACAAGAGAAGAAGAACCAGCTAGGAAAAGCACAATGTTTGCTTAAAAGAGGGTAAGAGTAGGTACGTACATAACAACGCCTTTTACGTTAAGTTTGCCATACTTAAGGATAGAGAGTGCTGTTGGCATACAAAAAAAATAAAATAAAATAAAAAAAAAGAGCAAAATTTTTTAATTAGAAAATGACCCCATCATTTTCCATCCCATACCTCAATATATTTTCATGAAAAGCTAAAAAAGAAAAAAACAAAAAAAAAAAAGGTATTTTGCTAGCTTTCTCGTCACTTGTTAGAAAAAAAAAGGGGGAAAATTATTAGCGCATTTCACGGGTCTTCTCAAGTAAATTGACTTCAGCAGGTGAGGAGCTTTGCACGCCCAGACCTTTTAAATATTCATTTGGATCACTTGACAGCGAGACAATTTCTGCCTATTGCAGATTTCAGGTGTTAATACGGGCAACTTCATTCAAGAGATAAATTCATTTTGAATCATGACTTGTGAGGAGCTTTTTAGGGAAGCCGGCAAGATTGAGTTGTTAGAAGTAGGAACAGAAAGGAAAAAAAAACATGCTTAATTGAATTGGAGGGAAAAGGGGCGGCAAAGTGAATTTTCCGTGATTAATGGAGAAATTGTTAGATTAAATCATCAAAGAGAATATTTAGGTTTATTTTCGAATTAAAAAAAAAATTTGTAAGATGCTTAGCGATTATCACGTCAAGGTGATTAGTCCAAAGCAAGTAACTTAGTAAGGTAGTAGTAAGGTAGTAATTATAAAAGTTTTCTATCTTTCATTCAGTAAACTATAATTCATTAAAGCTCTCTAGCAAGATGTTTGGTAGTTCTGTCTTATGTAAGAACTGAAAAAAAAAAAAAATTTAATTTAATTATGAAATATTTTCTAAAATTAAAATTTGATTTAATTAAGTTCCTTTTGGGTATTAATGAGATGGCTAGCCGCGGTTTTGTTGCAAATTTAAGATAAGAAGAAAAACAAAATTATCTTAAATAATAGAAAACACAGTTGCTCAGCACAAGACATCATTTTGTCATCTCAATGATCAAATTTTGTTTCCTAAGATCGAGAGTTTAGAAGTATTCTCTCCAAATCTTCTTTAACCTTACGCTTACGCGGGTAATTTTAGAGGTTTCTCTCTCCATATTTTCACTATTACAATGTAACCACTAGATCCTCCCGCTTAAGCTAGTTTCAATCTGGGTTCATTTGAATCTTTATTGTCTTTGTTAGAATTTGACTTAGTTATGGTTTAGCCGGTAAACACCCGGATGACGCCACACTTGTTTTCCTCAAAAATGTATCTAGTGAGGATCCTTTTGCCCTAAATAATATTTATGTCAAAACTTCTTACAGGTTCACCTGTGGGAATTGAAGAGACTCGAATTGGCCTTCCTAGAATACTTTTTATGGTAAAGTGGGTTGTGTCGTAGTTTTTGATCGCGGCCTAATATCAGAGAGTGCTGCTTGTTTCGATAGGTCCTTGAAAAAAAAACCGCCTTGCTTCCTTGCATCCCTCCAACTAAATAAGACGGACTGCTAATTATAAAGTTAAGTTTGCTATACACCTAAAATATTCCAGAACACTGTAGCATACAATTTCGGTGACGTACCTACGTTTCACGGTGTATGTTCCAAGCATTTTTTTCATGAAATCAATTTCACTTTTAACAGCATTTTTATATTTCCGGCTTTCTCTGCACTTTTCATTGAAAAAAATCCTTAGTATGGATGCCGCGTCGTAGATGGGGTTAATACGATGTCAAAAGACTAAAGAAATTCCTATCAAAGATACCAAATCAAACAGATCTACTGACAGATAATGATGGAGTGCGGGCCTTCTCTTTTTGGGAATCATTGGAAGTCTTGCTAGGTGAACACTTCCGTGATAGTCCAGACGAAGGCTGAAGGCTTTCCATCTCCGCGTAACGAAACTTTTCATTATGGAACCGTTTCTGTGAACAGAGAAGTGTCCTTCATCACGAACGAATCGGTTAAATGGGTGGTTGATTCGTTTAAAGCTTTTAAATCCCCGGACAAAGACGGCACTTTCCCAGCCTTTCTTCAATACTCGGGTGATACCTTGATCAGCAACCTAACCCTTTTCTTTAGGACATGCATCAAAGTAGACTACACACCGAAGCTTTGGCAAGAAGTCCGTGTTGCGTTTGTACCAAAGGCAGCTCGGGTAGATTACTCAACTATCAAAGCATATAGATCAATAAGCCTGACTTCTGACTGCTGAGACGGCCCTATAGGAGCTGATTCTTTCAATAGAAAAGGGTTTTCTCTTTAAACAATCTACACTGGCTGCCTTCTCCGATGAAAAAAGGTACCTCCAATAATTTTCTTCTGCATAAGTATACTGAAATGCTAACAAAACATGGAGTGAACCGATCTTATCATCTCTTTGATGGGTGCCCATCATGGACAATCTCTTGCAAACACTCACCACGATGGGGCACAAAGCAGTATGCTACGCAAACGACTTGACTATCTTAGTCACCGGGAGTAACGAAACCGAACTCTGTGAACTGGTGCAAAACACGGTCTGACTAGTCATGCAATGGGCTACAGACTGGGACGGAGCATCAATGATCGGAAAACTGATTTATACCTCCTCACCCTGAAAAGGAATATCCCCAATTCGAACCTGTCCTCGATTGGTTCCACGCATTTGGAAATAAAAGACGGAGTAAAATACCTAGGTATTTTATTAGATAAAAAGTTATACTGGAAACCACACCTCAAGGACAGGGCGACAAAGGCCTTAGAGTCTTCGCCTTGTGACGCAGAATGGTACCGAAGAAATGGGGACTCAAACCACGCATGATCCTATGGATATACACTAGCGTCATCCGACCCATGTTTACCTACCCATGCTTACCTTCGGCTCTATGGTGGAAAGCAATGCACTTCGACAATCATCGGAAGATATTGGAGAAGATTCAGAGACTGTGCCCTCTCAGCGCAAGCGGAGCTCTTAAGTCAACTAGTACTCGGGATTCCTAGGTTTGCATACACTCTGTGCAGCGCTAAGACTGCATCTTAATCTTAGCTGCCTCACTGGAACAATAGCTCCACAGGAATCCATCTATAAATCCGTGCAGTGTATCACATCTGGCATAGACAAGGACAGTGACCACCTCCTCGAGATTATGTTGAAAAGGAGGAGTTGCACGATGCTAAGTTGGGGGCCAATACTTAAATTTATAAGATCGTCCGATTGAGATATATGAGCGACTGCTCTGGACGGTGAACAATGAGTCTTGAGTTGGCCTACGTTCGGGGGATCCCCGGGATCCAAAACTTCGTTTTCAATCAATCAATCAATGGGTGCCACTTAATTTTTTTTTTTTTGTCACATACTTTTTCGTTGAAACCAAATTTGGTTGAAAACCTTTTCTCTGGACGACAGCATCTCATTCGGCATGTAGCTTTATTTTAAATTTTTTTCAGTGTCCCTACAAGAGAATAATTGCAGGTTGTCAGAAAACAAGCTAGTGGTAGCGAAGTGATGCGAAAAAATTTTCAGTGACGATCCACTGACCACAGCCCTTAAACCGATCGTACAAAATTTTCGAAAATTTATCCAGATAAATTTTTTTCTTTGATTATTTACGTATGGCGTTGTGTTTTTTTTTTTCTTCTGACGATAACTTGAGAAAAGTTTTAAGGAGTTACATGAATACATATACAGGGTAGCCCAAAACTCTCGAGAATACTTCACAAGTCATGAAACAGAGTCCCTCATTACCACATTAGAACCCCAACGGAGTCCTAGCATTATAAAATATTTGCAGTGTGCTTATGGAAAACTGACAAAAGTTTGATTTGGATAGCTCCTCGGTCTTTAACTACTATTCATACAAAAAAATGGTGTTGTGATAATCTGAAGCTTGCGTTCCTATCATACGAATCGAAATAAAACTTTTATACCTTTCATAACACAATGACTACGATTCCTAAAACAAAAACTCCCAGCTGAGTAATAATTGTAATGTCGCTGTGCCGTAGTCTGATGAAATCGAATGTAGCTGCCTACAAATTCGGACTCCGGCTGCACATACACACATACAATTATTATTCATCCAGGGGCGGATTTCCCTATAGGCCGAGTAGGCCCGGGCCTAGGGCGGCAGATTTAGGGGGCGGCAACACTTGGTGGGAATATTTTTTTTTTTTAGTAAATAAATAAAATAATTCGTTGGAAAGTGTTATTTTTAATTCTACTCCATTTTTTTCAAATCTACTCCGATTTATGAGGCAGCCTACTCCGCTAATTCTAGCCTGGGGTCCCTTCACTGGATATAGATCATTCAATTTTTCGTGTTTTACAGGGAGTAGGGGGGCGGCAATCTTCCATAGGCCTAGGGCGGCCAAGTGATCAAATCCGCCCCTGTATTCATCTGAGAGTTATTGAGCGCAAAATAGTAAGGTTACTTTGTAGTCAAAACTATTTTATTATTTTGTTAAATAAGATGTATACTAAGTGTAGCCCTTGGAAAGACAAGGAACCAAGCTGTAAATTACTAGAAGACCATTTTCCTGTATGGATAGTAGCTTAGGCTTTATAGCAAATATAAAGCCGATGTTTAGCACTTTTCCCTAAACATCTATATAGAACATTTTGGAGAACGGACTCCAAACGCACACATATAGATTTATATTTCAAGGCTTGGGAAGTATTTTCGAGGGTTTTGAGTGGCCCCAAAATTGACGTCCAAAGGTAAAATTGAGGTGCCTAATAGTAAGGTGTATCCGAATCACCCCATGTAGGTTATGCGATTTTGCGTATTTTCGAGTTAAGGTTTTTTCCGTAATTTTTTATCAAACTACTAATTTGAACACATAGTGACTTGACTAATTGAGATAAATTGTTGATTTTTTTTTTCAATTTAGCTGAATTTTAGGCCCATCCAATGCAAAAAGACTTGATAGAAGCTCATACTATTGAGCCAAAAGACATTTTTAAATTACATAAAGTTCAAAATAATAAAATGTACAAAAAACTTTGAGGACGATTTAAAAAAAGTTACTCAAATTTTTTCATCCAAACCTATTAAACCTCATAATTTCATTGGCTATTTACTGTGTGATTTTTATTGAGATATATCTATGGCATCATACTTAAAATTCAGTTCTAGTCAGCGCCGAGCGGTCGAACGAAATTCAGGTAGAAATACGCCGTCGGCCCCTATTGTAACATCGTCTGCGTCACCGGGCGTTATATCGAAAGTTTTCGTTCGGAAATAATATATTCGGTGAAAAATGGATAAAAAAGAAGGTTCTCGAAAATCTTAGAACCATTATAAATATCGGCCGATGTGAAGTGGATGATTCTATGTAAGTTGAATAATTTTACGATTTATTCATTGCTCAACTTTCAAACGCGTTTTTCTCGAAATCATGTTTTTGAAGTCGGTACGCAAATATCTCGAAAACTACTTAACCGATTGCAGTTATCTTTTTTTGTGCTTATTCTAACATAATTATCTAGTCTTTGTCATATTGATTTTTTTTAGTAGCTTAGTTTTTTTATTAATCGGCGAAATAAGGTCGTATTTTTCTCTAAAAATCGCTGTGTAAATTCAAATGTCCGCCATTTTGTCAAAAATCGATATTTTCAAAATCGCATATGACAAAGACTAGATTATACTGTCCCTTTTTTTTATTTGGGTGATTACAGATGAAGCAGGAGTGCGTACCGCGGAGGGCCTGTTTTGCGGTACTTTACGGACCAGAGGGTTCTCAGCGAATATTTGATATTTTTCAATAAAAAAATTTTGATGTATTCTTAAAAAGAGAATTGGTTTGATTACTGCTATATATTTCCTTCAAAAAATCCAGAAAAATGGCTTTTTTTTCGCGCTTTTCGGTGCATTTTCAATGAAAACATAATACTAGAGTATCACAAATGCCACAAATATTCTTCAAAATATTAATCTTGCCCCTCTATAAGTTGATTGATAATACACGCCACTACTGAACTCTTAACTTCACAGGCCACAACATTTAAATGACCAATCAGAATTTCTCTACGCTATTATCATAATAAATACGTGAAATCAGTAAATAATAAAAATAAAATTACAACTAAAATCACCGAACTGCATCCGTTTCGATTAATAAAGGTTATCTGAACCAGAAATAATTCAACAAGTTCCATACAGAATCTCGGGAAATTTAAGAAGTTATGAACCACTCATGTATCCCATGTAGATGACTCAAAGAACCTTATATCTGTGAGATGAGAAGAGCTTTATTTAAAACGTCTATTATTCACGCCCCATACATCCTGATAACACAGCGAACTACTATGAGAAACTTTACAGCAAATTTGCTGCAAAAAATGGAAACGAGTGAGTGCGAGAAAATATGGAACTCGTGAAAATTCCTCGTAATAAAATGGGCCGCGAAATTTACAAGTACGGCGAAAACTGAATTAAAAAGCGGTGCTAGCTAGACCCTGGTTTATCATGCCAAGCCGGTACCCCCCAGAGCGGTTGAAGTTAATTTGCGCACATAATGCTATTCCGGGGAGTTTTTCGCTTTTTTTCCCGCGTTATTTCTTCCTTGCCAGGATGACGAAGGGCATACTGAATACCATTACTGAAAATTCGATTGAGATTAATGTGCCCCCCCCCCCCCTCCACTCCCTGCCTTTGTTGCTGTTAGCTGGAATAACTTGGAGTGCGGATGAATACACACATACTCCAGAGGAACTTGTTTCAAGGAATAACGAGATAATGGTGTTAATGGTCCTAATGCAAATTGCTGATGAGTAAAATACGTTTACAGTGAAATTTTGAAAAGGGCTCCCATCACCAACAAAAATTTCTATGGTCTGGTGCCAATATGATAACATTTGGGAATTTTCCTAACATCTGTATAGAAGATTTAACAGGTGCACAGTTATGGAAAATGTGCGTATCGAATAGGGCCTATATACATGTATATTTTCGAATCATAGTATTTTAGCGACTAAATAATTTTCCAGTTTGTTCTCGACTCGATTTAACTGTTTGCTCTTGATGTGAAACAATGAAAGTGGTTGAAATACACAACTGAGTAGCATGTAAAGTCATAGAATTATAGTACAGCATACATTCGACTATAACTATATTCTGCAGAAAATGTTTTCTTTAATGGGAACAACTGTCTGCAATGATCGTTCTAGAGATAATAATCCCGTCCCAGCTGTACTCTACGTGCAGATGGTACTTTAAACTTTCATAAAATTTCCATGAACAAACAAGGCGAAAGCTCATTTCATGGACATAAGCTAAACCATTTTACACTATATACGTACTGTGCAACGCCATTATTGCAACAACACAACTTTTACTACTTACTCCCCCGACAATATTTGAATGGACAGATGTCTCGTCGCCGTGGGAGGATATCCTGTGAAAGATTTCCTTTTTGAGTTTTCGCATGGTAATTCATGCAATAACACTTACGGTTAATCACCTATTTCGTCGTTAGGCTCTGGTACTTGGTTATTTGTAGCTGTAGTTGTGCTATGCAGCTATATCGAGTTAAATACAAATAGTTATTATATGAAGATCTGACTGGAACGTTTTGTAACAAGGATGCCCGACTAAGATATAGGTATGCCCATATAATCCTGGAAAACAAACTTTACCATATCCTGATAAATTACATACATATACTATATAGATCCACTAGTTGCTACTGCTTCTTTATGTCGAGTGTAATAGCTCTATGAAATGTTGTTTTACGCAAACATAATAAGAAATGTTCCATGAATATGAGTGAGGTAATAAAATTTATTTTAAACAAAATTAAAGAGATTTTGTTTTTTTTTGCTTCTACAACTTCAAACCGGGATTTTTCAGGTAACCCACTTTTGTTTACAGCGAATGTGTCTGGGTATCTGAAAGTTATATATTTTATGTGGCAAGTTAATGTATGTACTAAATAGAGAAACTACAAAGTAAAAGAGGAAATTTTTATTTTTATAAAGGGTATTCTATTTATTTGGGTCTAGGTCTAGCAATAACGAAGTCTTGTTTTCTTTTATAGGGTTTGCATCTATTCTTTTTATACCCGAGGTGAAATCTATAGAGCATAATAAGTTTGTCATTCCGTTTGTAATGCATAGAAATAATGATGGTAGATCAAAATTGATTGGACAACAATGCATAAAATTAAAAGTAATTTTGATTTTTGCATGTCCGTCCGTCCGTCTGTCCGTACGCATGATAATTCGAGAAGGCGTTCACATAAAGGGTTTTCCAATAAGAGGTGTTATTTTGATATTCAAAGAAAAATGCCATTTCTTGAGATAAATGATCGGATCTTTATTTCGTTATAAAGAGGAAGGTATGCCGTTAACAATGGAAAATAACATCAGCCAAATGACTACCACGACCACGCCTACAGGACCATATCCTTTTCATGAAATTTTCCATAACCAAATCGCAAAGTGGCTGCCCTATGCCCTCGATAGCCTCACGAGTTCCATCTTTGAGGTCTTGAATCGACACTGTGCTGTTCGCGTAGACCTTCTCTTTCACGTGGCCCCAAAGGAAGAAGTCGCAAGGTGTTAAGTCACAAGATCTCGGTGGCCAATTGTGATCACCTCTTCGAGAGATAACACGGTCCGGAAACTTTTCCCGAAAAAGATCAATGGTTTCGTTGCTTGTATGTCAGGTAGCGCCGTCTTGTTGAAAGTAAAGGTTATCCAGATCAATACCATCCAATTGCGGCCATAAAAAATCATTAATCATCTGTCGATAGCGCAATCCATTCACAGTAACTGTTGCTCCAGCCTCATTTTCGAAAAAGTAAGGTCCAATGACCCCGCGGGACCATAAACCGCACCAAACAGTCACACATTGAGGATACAGAGGCTTTTCAACAATAACTCTTGGGTTTTCCGAGCCCCAGATGCGACAATTTTGCTTGTTGACGAAGCCATCGAGGTGGAAATGGGCCTCATCACTCAAGATGAGTTTTCGATGGAATTCCGGATCATTTTCATGCATTTCAAGGACCCAATCAGCAAAGACTCGACGTTGTTGATGATCGGCCGGCTTGAGTTCTTGTGTTAACTGAACTTTATAAGCCTTAGTACCCAAAATCTTTATGCAAAATACTGTGTAATGACGTTTGTGGAATGCCTAATTCCAAAGGACGACGAGGAATGGACAAACCTGGGTTTTCTTCAACACTTTCGGCTACAGCAGCAATATTCTCGGCTGTTCTTGAGCGACGTGCACGGGTTTCATTCTTCACATCACTAACTTGTCCCGACAGCTCGAATTTTTCTACCAATTTCTGTATTGCCGTCCGACAGGGTGCTTCACGACGACCCAAAAATGTTCGAGTTTTACGAACCGTCTCTGCTCACATTTTCACCATTTTTATAGTGAATTTTAATAATTTCAATGCGTTGTTGAATCGTGTATCGTTCCATTTTTATTAATAGCGTAGTTTCTACTTGTTAAATGTCAAAAAATGACAGCTCCAAAAGTGACATCTACCGAAATAGCGGGCTAATTAAAATAACAAATTCGAAAAGTGTACTGATAAGCAAATCAACTGTGAAATTTTTGGACATAGAAATCGACTTTTATTACAAAGTCTTTTAGGAAATAAGTTTTTAACGCGATACATAATGTATCGCATCCAAGTATCCGTACCATTAACTAAATGTTAACCACCAAATATTGTTGGTCTTCAATGAATAAGGATGTTTATTACTGTGTTCGTGAATGTCAGTAATGTAAAATCAGTCGTCACTTAAAAAAACCTTTGGACTCCTTTCCACCTAAGTTCTAGTCGGTTCGAGGACATTCTTATTAATATAATCGGTCCCCTCCCACCTTTCAATAGTTTCAGATATTGTCTCATCGTCATTGCTAGATTCACGCTTTAGCCTACGGATCAATTTAAGTCAGCACTTTTTGCACTCTAAATTGCTAGATTTTGCTCGTAGCCGAACTACCGCATATCATGCTCAAGCAAACGGGTTCATAGACCGATGGCGCATAGGACCCTGAAAGCTACTATTACGATCTACAAAAACAGGACTTGATCAAAGATTTTACCATTGGTATTGTTAGACCTCAGAACAGTGTTCAGGGAGTAATTTTTAACAATTCCGGAGGAGTTAGTTTACGCCTGCGTGGAGACTTCAAAACTTGCAGTTTGATCCCCAGCCTGATTTTTGGGTTATTATGCGATTCCTGGTTGGTTGCCCCCTTTAAATTCAGAGTACACAAAATGTAAACGTTGAGATACATAATCGTTTTTGGTAAATTAAAACATCTTACATACAATTATATCTAATGACCCCCCCCCCCCTTTAATTGTGGCCAACGATTGTTATGCATTTCAAAAGAACTAATTATTCCTGATATTCCTGGAAAATAATTACATACTACATATACTCTGCAACAGTGTGATACTAAATTTGGTTATATTAATTCAAAGTTTGCATTTTATTTTAAACAATGCAAAGGAATATAAATTTAATAATATTTCAAAGGTTTATTTTTAGTGGATTTTACTTCAAATATAATCATATAAATAGAATTTAGATAAATTGTGCTAAGCACCCATCTTATTTAAACTTCTTATAAAGGGTCCGCCAAATAACTTTTTTTTTTTTAAACAGGGCGCAAAACATCGAGTGTAGCTTCGGCTGTGTGGCACGTAGCGCCGTCCTGTTGAAACCAAATGTTGCCAATATCCTCCTCTTCAATTTTCCTGAACAAAAATTCGTTCAACATGGCCCCATAACAATTGCCATTGACTGTAACGGCCACTCCTTGCTCATTTCCGAAGAAAAATGACCCAATTATGCCTCTGGACCAAAATCCGCATCAAACAGTGACTCGTTTTGGGTGTATCGGCTTTTCAATGTATGCGTGCGGGTTTTCTGTGCCCCAAATGCGACAATTTTGCTTGTTTACATACCCGCCAAGATCAAAATGAGCTTCATCCGAACAGATGATTTTTCTGGCAAAATCGGCATCTTCTGTAAGTCGATCCCAGGCCCACTCAGCGAAGCGAAAACGCATTGGATGGTCAGTTGGCTTCAACTCCTGAACCAATTGGACTTTGTATGGCGTCTATCTGTCAAATCAGACATGAGCTAAGTGTTACCTTACCATTCATGAAATAAGCACTAGTTGAAAAAAAAAACGTTAGATGGCGGACCCTTTATAAGGAATAGGAATCACAAACAGGTCTGACTCAAATGATTACAGATCGAAAAAAAACTACCACACGTAGGTAGATTAAGTCAACTATAGAATTTATTAGATTATTTTGGTACTTTGATTTTGGAATAAGTACGTAAACAAAATTGTTGATTTTATTAAAAGAATTCGATACTGTCTCCGAAGATTATATACCTAGTAGTATCTTATAGTATACAGAGTACAATTAGGTATGCTTAATAATTTTTTTGACAATTAAGCCGTGACGTCACTCTATCTAACTTTTTTGGTGTTTTTTAAAGGAAAAAGTGAACAAAAATACAAGGATTCAGAAAAACCACATACAAGGTAGATTATCAAGAATGGCGTCATATGCGAATATCATATATGTCCACTAGAATTTTATACTTTTATTACTCTGAGCATGAAACTTTCCCTGTCAAGTCAATCATATCTTTAAGCTAACAGGATAGTTCTAGTGTAGATGAAAAAAGTATCCTTGAGAAAAACTTCCATTCACATATATGTATGTACATACGCCTAAAACCAATATCTCCATAGAAACAACACCCAGGCTTTTTCCTTAATTGAACATTTCCAAAGAAGTTATAAAGAAAGCAGAAGTAAATGCGCGCCTAAGAAACTGATATCGAAAACAAAACAAAAAAATCGTCTCTCGATTATAAAAGTGTATATTGTCTCCTTAATTAAAGTCTTTGGATTCAGGCTGAGAAGACTTGTTGCTTCCCCTCTACCGCAATTCTTGACATTCACCATTATGCGGGTGTATGCATAGTACTACTACCTACTACTGCCATCCCACTTTTATACTAGTATATACGAAATTGGTTGGGGTAAGTTTGATGTTATTTTTCCATAAAGTGGACGTTGAGCGAGTCTACACAACCTATGATGGGACTTTAAAAAAAAAAAAGTAAAATTAAGTACGAAAATGAGATAAATCGGGCAAGTCCTAATTCGCGCCTTTTCCTTTTTATCAGCCAGTTTTTTATCCACCCCAGCTAAATAGCCAGACCGACTTGTCACTCTGTGTCGTAACAAGAAAATTCTATCTTCTTTTATCTTTATCAAGTGCGAAATGTCAAACAACTTGCCCAAATTGTTTGAATCTTATTGGCGCCGCTTGAATACATCTTGTGCTTTATTTGCATTTTTTTGCAAGTCTCTCCAAACTTGGTAAAAGTCAACACGTTTCTTTACGCAATTAGGTAAAGTTTTAGTAAGAATCCGCGTCTTTTCCTAGAAAATCGTACATTCGCGAATAGCACAATTGCACTTTCATTCACTGTTAACTTCACTTCTCTGATATTATAAAACAAAACAGAGAGGATTTGTCCATTGGAGGGAAGTTTCTATCCTGTTATTTGATGTTTGTTTCTCCTACTAATAATATATTAATAAGACAAAAATAATACTTTTATTAACAATTCAACTCGATCTAATGTGCTCATCAACATGAAAGCTCGCGAGTTACGATACTTCACCTTAATATAGGAAACAGAGCTTTAATTACAAATCTAGAAAGTCTCGACATAAATAAAATTGTAATACGAACCTGATACATCCCTCCAAGCTACATTTTACACATTTTCCCACATTCCCAGACTTACCTGCAAAATAAACAGAAAAAAAAACAGTTTAATGAAAAGCTTATCAAAACTTAACGTAGAAACAATGATTAAGTAAGCAGTTTTAACTATCAGAATTTTAGTATTAAAGAAACCAGAATGCAGTCTTAAGACCGCCGTGATTTAGTTCGTCACTTTTTAAAGAGAAGCTTCAGTAAAGAATATATAGAGGAGGGGGTACAAATATGAGATGTGGTAGCAATTTGAGTCACCGGGGTTTTGGTCTCCCTACGCTACTGATATTTAAAGCGTAGCTACATAGGTTAACATTGCTGTTAGTTCTGCGAAGGTTATGAAACAGCCGGCGGACATTTAGTTATTAGTGTTGACGCGTGCTGAACGTTTACAGTTAGGGCATAAGTGAAAAGTTTTCTTTCACATATTTTGCTTTCTAGTTTATATCTGTATATTTTCCTAGTTTCGAACAAGAATGCGGTAAATTACATTATATTTACTTTAGTTTTAGAATATAATTAAATATTATAGAAAAAAGCTTGAGTATTTCTCACTAAATTACTAATTTTACTGAAAAAACCAATTGGTTGCAATATGAGACACTTGGTTGGTAATAATATCAGACTATCTCATATTTCTACCAACTATTGAAGCGGTATTCTAGATGATGATGACTTTTGTAGACCTATAATAGAGTTACACAGTATATTAAAAATGTTATATAATATTAACGAGTTAAGGCCTGAGCACAATGCAACGCGACGGAGCGCAGCGTAAAGCACCGAAATGTCAAAAAATGCTACCAAACGGAGAAAAACGTTGATTGCGCACAATGCTCTAAACACCAGTTGCGTTATGTGTCAAAAGAAGTGTCAACATTATGAAAGATACGAAAAAACTCTTTTTAATGCTAAATTCAGTATACGCTATGTATCGTATTTTATTAAAAATGAAAAGTAGAAGACGAGGAAATAGAAGAAGATGGTGGGTCCGTGAGATTAACAAAAATAGGGATATAACGGGATATTACAATGTCGTGTTCAGAAATATGAAGGAGCCAGATCCTGAGCAGTTTTTTATCCACACGAGGATGAAAAAACCAGTTTACGAATTACTGCTAAGCTTAGTAAAGTCGAAGCTTACAAAAACTTCAATTCGTAAAGCAATTGATCCTGAATGCCGTCTGCCTTTGACGTTAAGGTAAGGTAATGTGAAAATATAGAATTATTGCTCCATTCCCACCATTTGTAGTTTCGTATCACAGGGAACCTCTCATCAATTTTTGGCCTGGTCTTTTCAAATGGGCAAGTCTACAGTACGGAAAGCAATTTTAGAGACCTGCGATGCTATTTGGGAAACTCTGTCACCAGTTTACTTGTCGGAGCCAAGGCAGGATGATTACGCGGAAATAGGAAAAGAATTTTCGGAATTATGGAATATGCCAAATTGTATCGGGGCATTAGGTGGGAAACATATTACCATTAAATGCCCCCCTAATTCTGGAACGCAGTTCTTTAATTATAAGCACCTTTTCAGTATTGTACTACTAGCAATGTGTGATGCGAAATATAAATTTACCCAAGTTGATGTTGGTGCTTATGGGAGTCAAAGTGATGGAGGTAATATAATTTATTATCCTAACTTCACCGTTTTATTTAAAAGGCGTTTTAAGAGAATCAGAATTTGGGAAATATCTGTTCAGGAAAATGCTTCCTATACCAGATCCAATACAACTACACAACAGCAATACTGTATTCCCACATTACTTTGTTGGAGACGCAGCCTTTCCGCTAAAAAATAATTTAATGAAGCCATTCCCAGGGAACAGACGAAAAACAATCTTCAATTACTGATTGTCAAGGGCTCGAAGAGTTATAGACAACGCTTTTGGGATCTTGGTCACAAGGTGGAAATGTCTTCGAACATCATTGGAATTTTCTCCATCAAACGCCGACCGGATAACCTTAGCAACATTAGCATTACATAATTTCATTATGCATCAAGATAAGTTTTCTTATTGTTGTCCTACTTTTGTTGATTGGGAAGACGATGGCAAAGTTTTACATTCTGGTGAGTGGAGAAAAGAAATAGAAGGCAATAACGGCAATTTCCGTCCACTTAATGTGCGATATCGCAATGCTTCTGTTAGTGCCTTATTAACGGATACGTTGGCAGATTACTTTATAGGAGAAGGAAGTGTACCATTTCAGGAAGCAATTTAAACCAATAATATTTTTATTTAAATAATAATTCTTTAATAAAATAAAATATATCACATGATTTGGTACTTGTCATTGTGTTTGAAACTCAAAAAAACAAAAAAACAAAAAATGCACTTCAACTTTTAAAACGAAAAGTTAAAAACTAGGTTAATCGAGGCAATTCTTCTGTCAGGTCCACTTGTAAATTTTCGAGTTTTATTACATACTCGGTTATATCCAAAACTGCATTGTTTTGAAGTACCGTAGGCAATTTTTCTAACTTCAGTGCCATCGACTTCATAAATGTTTGTATGAAACTTCCACCAGTATCCGTATCACACGCCTTTTTAAAAGCCTCGACTGCGCTTTGAAGCGTTTGGGTAAGATCTTCTGTGGTGCCGCTTTCAAATTTTTTTTTTAGGCTTAGGTGTAGAAGCCATGTAAGATTGGGAAGAGGAACTTTCCGGATAAAATAAATTTGCACTTTCTGTTGTGTCGCTAAGCTCCATAACAACAGAACTAGTAGCACCCATACTTTCACTCCTGTGTGTACCTCTAATTCTATAAAGAAATATTTATACCATAATCGCTTTAAAGAAAACACGACTCACTTTCGTGGAAGCATATGATCTTTTAAATATTTCAATGGTTCATATAACTCCCATATGGAATGCTCAGAATAAGCACTGCCAGACGGAGCAGAGAGCTTCCGAGTTTCCCGAACAAACCTATCCCGCAATCCTTTCCATCTTTTCATACATATTTCATCTGAAAACCGAATCTATAACTTCCAGGATTAAAAATATTTAATATAAATTACCGCTAGTGCCCAGATCAGTGGCTATTTTTCTCCACACCTCTGCTTTAAAATGAATATTTTTATAACCAGTCTTCGACTTATTATACAGCACGTCATTTTCCCTCACAGCCAATATTAGCCGTTCCTCAAAATTTTTTAAATTTATTTTTTATTGCGGATACAAAGAACAATGTCTTAACAGGCTCAATATAAATTACACATTAAATAAACTGTCAGATAACAATTCGAGGTTATGTCAATCCGTTTGAGTCCGTCGATTTTAGATTTTAATAAACTTACAGCGTTCAGATGCAAGCATCTGCGACCTGATCCGTTCATTGTGTTCACTCATATTTGAAATTCATGTTATGAAAACTAATTTGACATTTCGGTGCGCTGCGCTGCGCTCCGTCGCGTTGCATTGTGCTCAGGCCTTTAGTATCACTGATACTGCATATTTTTTGCCACAATTTTTCGTTTGTTTTTGATATTATAATACAGTCTCATATTACTACCCTAGTTTGGAAATTTGTAATTTTGATATTTTTTGTTTAAATGAATAAATTTTGAGCGTGTCGTAGTCTACATTATTTATGTTAATATCACTGATATGTAAACAAAATTTCGTATCTGCATACCATTTATTTTTTGGATATGTCTATTTTGGGGCCTTTTATCATTAAAACTATAATAGATATCCCATATTTGTACCCCATCCTCTAATTGTGTTAGTTTACTATAAAGATAAACCAAAGATTATAAATTAATTATTTAAATATTAACTAAAGATTATAAATTGATAATTCTGTAAATATATAAACATAGTAGTTCAGTTTACAGTGGAAATTTTATTTTTTATTTTCCGAAATCTATCCTCCGTTTTTTTTTTTTTTGTTACAAATCCTAAAGGAAAAAGTTAATTCGCGCTCAACTAAGTATGCAAGTACTGACAATGTCGAAGCAAGTCGGCACAGGTTCCCGTAGTCTAAACGTCACAAAATTTTATTTATACATGCTTTGACATAAGATAGAGAAAATAAGAGGGTAGCTATGTGTTAAAAAAAATCACTTTAGGTTTTTCTGGGATATCCTAGTATACACAGTGTCCTATAAATTCGAATACAAAAGTGATTTACTGTTTAAATATGAAACAAAAATGTTTAGTTCCTGTAGTTACACAAAACACAAGCCCCTTAGCAGTCAACAACGCTAAAACAAAAAATACAATTTGTATCAGTCTTATTTAGATAGCGGAGTGCTAATGAAACCTTTTGAAATTTTTCGGGACCTACGAAAGGAAGAAATAAAGCCGGACTTCATAGATAAAATAATTAAACGGTATAAGGAAGCATCCTCTGTTAAGGATCGTAAGAGAAGTGGACGTCCATGCACTGCGCGTACTAGTAACGCATTATGATCGTAAGAGAGCAGATTCGCAGAAAAAAGGTCGTTCGGTGAGAAAATAACTGCGAAATTGCGAATCTCAAAGTCTTCAGTACAATTATTAAAGATCTAGGAGCAAACCCTTACAAAAAACAGAAAATTCATGGAGTTTCAGCCTCATCCAAGGAAAAAAGAGCAGAAAGAGTTGGAACCATACTTGCTTGGCACGGTGGTGATGAGTTCGTATTTTCCGAGGAAAAACTATTCATTCGGAAGCAACCACACAATCCACAAAATGATCATGTTTTGGCAGTGAGAATGGAGGACATTTCCGAAAATGAACTTGTGCTATCAAAATTCATCCTCAATCATGGTTTGGGGCTTTTTTTGTAGAAGAGGCAAAGTTCCCCTTGTTTTTCTTGAAAAAAGGTGTGAATGTCAACGCTGAATACTACCAGAAGCAAGTTCTTGAAGCAGTTGTCCTTTCAAGCAGCAAAAAGTTATTTGGAGATGATTATTACTGCTTTCAACAGAGGAGGGAGCGCCTTCGCACACCGCGAATGTAGTTCAGAGGTGGTATGCTGATAACTTTATCGACTTTTTACCGAAGGAAGAATGACCTCCAAGTAGCCCTGATTTAAATCCTTTGGATTTCTTTGCTTGGGGCTATATGGTAGCGAAACTCAAGGACCGAAAAATCAATCGTTTAAAGCAGTTCAAGCAAGTTATCTCCAAAATTTGGAAGGAAATGCCCATGGAAAACGTTCGTGCCGCCTGTAACTCTTTCGAGAAGAGATTTATATTGGTAAAAAAAGCAAAAGGAGGTATTATCAAAAAAAATTTATTGTAGGTTTTTAACTATTCATGTACCATTAAATTGCAATAAAAATCTTTTTGTATTCAAACATATTGGACACGGTGTATATATCTGAATATAGAAAAATCCAGTGTCACTGTGTTTATACACGCTAATCTCCGAAACAGCCCAACCGATTTCATTGACATTTTGTAAATGTTTTTGGTTCGTTCGAGTTTGAGAGATTGGATAATTTTAAACACGATAATTGGCGCTGTTGCCGAGACGTAAAAAGCTGCCTGACAACGCGAAGATGTGGAAAGCTGAAATATTGTACACGGCATTTTCATAAAATATGAAAATACATGTTCAAAAATGGACTACATCGGGCAACACCTTCGTAGAGTTGCATACAAATATTTTGTGTTTTTTGGTATGTATTTGGATAGTGTCTGACATTGAGTGCACATAGCGAGCTGAAATTTGATACGCTGTGATCTCATAGCAATAGAAAATAAAATTTTAAAAACAGACTAAAACGGGCAATCCCTTCTTGGTGTTGCTATATAAAATTTGGTTTTTCACTATATATTTGGAAACTGTCTAAAAACTCGTCGACGTTGATAGCTCAAATTGTATGCACAATACAAAAATTTCTTTTTTAACTATATATTTGGGCACTATCTGGGAACGGGTCGCGACGTGGAGTACTAAAATTTGGTACATGGTGTTTTCATAGCGACCCATTCTTGATGTAGCTATACAAAACTTTAGTCTTTCACTATATATTTGGACACTGCGTACCACGTCTACGTAGAGAGTTGAAATGTTGTACATAGGCCTTTTTTTAAAAAAAGGGAAATTTAAGTTCGAAAATGGGTCCAATCGGGCAACTCCTTCATAGGGTTATAAACAAAAATTTCGTGTTTTAATAAATATTTGGACACTGTTTGAGAACGTGTCGACGTAGAGTGCAACACTCTCCCACCCATATGAGTGTACGCACAAACACACTCATACATACACAAACACGTACGCGCGCAGGAGCGCGCACTTACACACATACACACAAACAGAGTGAAACCCTAGAGTACGGAATCGCATGATGGAGTCAGATAACAACTTAGATATTATGCATCTATGACAACCCCACCCCCACCCGCACCCATCTAGGTATCTATATTATCATCAGGCGAAACCGACGGGCTCCTTCTGATTCTAGTATATTATATACAGGGTGTCCCAAAAAATAGTGATAATCGGAAGCCCGGAGGGAGAGCGTCCCTCGGGGAATCCAAATCACCACCATATATGTTCTACGGTTTTTTGTAGTTTTCGAGTTATTACAAATTTTCGAGTTTTTTCGCTAATTACATGTTGTAAGGTAATTTTGGTCATGGTGGTCGAAGAAAGTGAGATAGGCACTCATTTTTTTTCCGAAATAGCTTAACAGTGCATCCAGTGGCGGATCCAGGGGGGGGGGGTCGTGGGGGTCATGACCCCCCCTAAATTTGAGAAAAAATATTTAATTAATTGAGTTATTTGAAAAAATAATTTTTTTTTATTTTATACTTTTTTTATTTATATAATTCAACTTAAAACAACTTTATTCCAAAACTTAAATAAATAAAAATTTATTTCAATGAATGCTATTGTATGCATGTGATGTATGTGTATAGGTTTTTCTCGGAATTTGGGTTTCGGACCTCAGAGAAACACTTCCCAAGCCACGAACCAGACTCCCTCGCTACCACATCAGAGCCCTAACTTAACTTAGTCCTAACTCCTGTTATATTTCGGGGCTTAGCTTAGTCGAAGGCAATCACTCTACGCCGTTTCAGGAAGCTATGATTAAGACAACTCGCACACTTTTATTTTATTTATATATATATTTTTTTTACTTTTGCTTTGTTCACAAACTTTTTCTTTCACAAACTTCCTCTTATGGTTATTTTTACAAAAGGTTTATTTTATTTTTTCTTATCGCAACTTCTATTTTGTTTACCTGTTTACAATTAGTGTTCAGCCTACCGCGGCGGACGATGGTTGACATGAAATTTGATATTTTCATAAATATCAAACCATCGTCTTGCTATCGTGCATACATTGTTGCACCCAGAATGTATTCCGCTCGCGACAATTTGCTGAAAGGAGGCTTTTTGGTGAAGACTTGATCGTTTAAATCTTCACCGAGTAAATTTTTTGCGCCCGATATGTATGTAGGTATATATGTACATACATATCGTATTTTTATTTTCGACAAATCTTACTGAAGGTAAGATTTGTCGTGGGGCTTTTTTTCTATTGAAACGACTTGGGTTGAAATTTAAAACTTTTATTTGTCCCAAGTCGTTCTATGGGAAATACTTTTTGTTTTTAACTGAGGAATTTGAATCAATTGCTGATGGCAATTTCACACACTCTAACACTCCTAACATTCTAAAATATTTGCAGCGTTCTTATGTAAAACCACTGACATTTAAAATATGGACTGACTACGTCCATAGAAATACACTGCAGAAAGTGGGCTCATTTCTATATAGCGTTCTCTTTCGATCTAAGCACCAACTACTAATTCGCACGTCACATAGAAATGTGACCTAACTCAAAATTTGTCGTTTTTGAGTTAATTACACCATGAAATTGGCATAATTCTATCTGATTGTTTTTGCCGCTAGATAGAGATCGTATCACTTTTCTGTTACTTAAGAACAGAGATATTCTTCATAGCACAGTGTGTCAGTGTCACTTTTTGACTTGTGACGATCTTTATAACAAACGTAAATAAGGAGTGGTCCAGAAAAAATTGAACCAATAAGTTATTTTTATATCTGAAAAATTACAATAATCCAGGTCTGGTTTTTTTTGTTAAAATATTCCATAAATACTGAACTCTGAGTTAATATGAATCATTCGTGTATTGGAAGTGAAATAGTTAAAATGTCTCGAAGCGAATAATAAGTGCGTGAAATGATTTTGTCCAAATATTTGGAAAATCCCACAATTTCATTATTAAAAATTTCAAAAGACCTGAATACAAGTTATTCCACGGTAAAAAGGACAATAGCCAAGTATAGGCGAGGCTTGTCAATTTGTCAATAGAAAGGATACGTGGGTCAGGTAGAAAACCAGGGCCATCCCGTCCAGACGTCATAAAACAGATGAAGGGTACTTATTCTCGGAAATCGGGAACTTCGGAAAGAGATATGGCGACATTGGCAGGAACATCAAAGTCTACAGTGCACAGATATAAAAAAAATTGTGGATTAAGGAGCTATAAGGTTCAAAAAGTGCCGCTTAGGAAGGAAGAAGAAGAGAAAACAGCAAGAAGAAGAGCGAGAAAACTTTATGAGAACTACCTGACGAAATACGATTGTGTCGTCATGGGTGATGAAACCTATTGCAAAGCTGACTTTTCGCAGATAGCAGGTGACGAATATTTTACTGCAAAAAGTCGGAGCGGAGTATCCAGAAAATTTTCAACAAAAGGAATGACAAAATTTCCCAAGAAGTACATGATTTGGCAGGCGATCTGTTCTTGCGGTTTACGAAGCAGTGAATTTATCATCAAAGGAACAATAAACTCAGATGTGTACATCAAAGAGTGCCTTCAAAAAAGACTTCTACCTTTTATTGAACAGCATCAAGGGTCTGTTATTTTCTGGCCAGATTTGGCCACCAGTCATTACGCAAAAGCAACGATGGAATCCAGCGAACTGCCTCCAACTTCGTCCAGTAGAGAGGTACTGGGCATTAATGAAAAAGGAGCTTAAAACAACAAAGAAATTTGCCAAAAATGATGTTGATTTCAGAAATAAATGGAAAAGAGCATATAGAAATGTTACTAATATAACTGTTCTAAATCTAATGCGCGGCTTGAAGAACAAAGTTAAAACATTCCTCTAAAACAAAAAATGTATTAGAAATAACTTTTGTATTTTAAAGTTTAAGTTGTAAGAAACAAAATTTAGAAATTTTATAAAAAAATTGCCATTAGAATTTTTACTGCAAACAAAAATAAATGGGTCAATTTTTTCTGGACCACTCCTTATGTTTTCGACATTTTAACAGTATTATTTTAAATTGTGTCACTTTTACACAAAACAGCAATTATTTCTTACAAATTATATTATGAGTTATGACATTTTCCCACAAAGTTCAAAGTACGGAATTTAATTCTTAAAAATCGTATTTTGAGTTGTGCCACTTAAAAAAACTTGTAAAAATATTTATTTCGCAACAAAGAAAAGCGACACAACTTAAGAGGATGCGGGATTAACAGCTAACCTCGCCAACTGCGGTAACAAAATCTTAAAATTTCTTTTATATAAATCTTCAGAAATATATTTACTAACAAATTTAAGAGTTCAGACTATTTTTAGCAAACAATTACTACGTTAAGCTAGAATTAATTCTATGTACAGCTTTTCGTTTTTTCGCTCTCCTGAAAGGTTGCATTTTTTGAGTTGGTCACTTTCCTATGTAACGTGCGAACTGAGAAAGGGCTGTAAACAATAAATAAATAAGTGGGTTTGTCGAAATAAATGTTTTTAAATTAATTATTTGGGTTAATAGAAATTCGAGAGGATTCACTTTTCAACTTTCCGCCAATGGATTTTTCAATGTTGGCACCGACGTATGAACTATTTTTGACACAAAAAATTGTACCCGCATGAAATAGCATATCGAGCAGTCCATATTATATATGCCAGTGTGTAAAACTGAGAAAAGTTGGGCTTGAATGATTCCTGCAGTTTGCACCCTATTCTATTAAAAAAATTAGTTTTTGTAAAAAGAAAGAAAAAAGACACATCATCCGCACCGTTTAATGCCGGACTTCCAAGTTCCAAGTACTGCAGCAAGTACTGCGGTGGCCATGCGAACCCGGCATGTTTTTGTTTTTTTTTTTTTTGTGCTCGATGATTTAATTTGTAAAATGACCCCCCCCCCCCCCTAATTTCAATGCTAGATCCGCGCCTGAGTGCATCTGTTGTATTTAAAAACATTTATTTCAGTACACTTCACCTTTGTCTCAAAAAGTAATGTTAAATTTTTTCTTTTACTAAAACAAAAACTAACTTGAATGTTCTATGGCAATTTTAAGAAAAAAGTTCCATGTTTTTGTTTTTTTTTTAACTAGTTCAAAAACTTCCTTAGTTCATCGACTTTACATGGCACAGATTTTATCAAGTTATCTCAACGGCATCATACTTAAATTTCGATTCATTGTACTAAGTGTAAAATTTAACAATTTTGATTGGGAAGTAAAAACAAGTAAAACTGGAAATTAAATAAAAATAATTATTTTATTGTGTAAAATTACCTTTTCAACACCTAACCCACAACGGCGGAAAAAATTCTCTTTCAGTCGATTGAATGCTTGTCTGTTTCTTTTGATGTTTTCTTCCGCCTCTCTTAATCTACTCGACAAATTTTCCAAGTTTTAGTTTTAACATAGCCTGAATAACGTTGTCTATACTATTTCATAAAACTTATAATAAAGCTATATAGGCAAGCCAAGAATAATATGACCGTAAAAAACCTCTTACAAAACTAAAAGGGCCCAAGCTACAATAAGCTGTGAGGGCCTATTTTTAAAGATATACATACAAAGCCTTACTGGTCTTATCTGGATTAATCCTTGCGATGATTTGCAGTCCTCTATAAAACCTTTCATAAAACTAAAAGCGTAATTTCAACTCATCAACCTGTCCGCATAACGTTATCGAAACCATCATAAAGCTATTCCTGAAACTTTTTTAAGATAAAAACGGAGTGGAAATACTATTTCAGCAAATCTTTTAGACTTCAAACTTCAAATGAAAAGTGATTTTTAAATCCATAATTACATAATTACCGTAATAGAGCCAAATAGATTTATATGTTCCACTTTACAATAATTTAGTAAAATGTTGACATGTAATTCAATTTGATGTAGGTTATAAATATTAAATAGAAGTGCAGTTTTAACAATTTAATGTAGCAAATTTTACGGCGATTGAAAATTTACTGATTATATCACAATAGGATAGCTCAAAAAATAATAACGCGCCTCAGAAATAATTAAAATTAGGAATAGTTTAGAAATATTTGTAAAATAAATTTTCTTTGTATTTAATTTTGATATTGTTTAAAATTCGTTCAGAATTGAAAAAAAAAAAGTTTGAAATTGATATCTCCTAGTTCTAAAACATCTTAAATTCTTGAAAATAATATAATATAACCGAATAAAACAATTCATTCTATTGTAAATCTACTTGGTTTTAAGTAAAACCTTTCTGAGCGCTCCAAGACTGATATAGTGGAATTTGCTATTAAATAAAACGACTTAGTTTTGTATCAACGGATTATAAAACTTAGTGCACTTATGACAGTTGTATATGTATTTGAAATCAAACAACGATCTTGTTTCTGACATTTACCGTCCTTTTATACTATTTACAAGGCTCTTAGTACCTACATATATGCATTTAAATCCATACATTTCGGATAATTTTTAGTCTCTTGTTTTGAGGACAGCCATTCCCTTTAACCCTTTAATGCCCAAGGTCATAAATATTACTAAAACATCTTATTTTTTCGTTTACATTAGTTTGAACCAGTAAAGAGAAATGAAAAATAAATTCCATTAAAAAATTAGCTAATTATTTTTAAGTTTTCGGACGTTGGTACTTTTAAGTACCGTCGGGTTTTAATTATGGTAATGAATGTGCAAACAACTGTAAAGAGTTTTTTTTTATTTATTTAATATAAAAAAAAAACATAATTGAATTGCACAAAATACATAAATAAAAATTATTCAACATTCAGAGTACCTAAATGAACCAATACAGTTAAATTAAAAAATAACACAGCAAATAAATTCAAATATGTAATACAGATAGAGGCATCCAGCAAATGTTGGCATATCAATCCATTTGAAACATGACTATGATAGTTTATTCAAAATTATGAAATTTTGCGAAACAGTTTTTTTTTCATTGCAACATAAGAAAATACCGTAATGAGCACATTTACAACGGGGCCTCGATTGCATTTTGTTGACACTACATAACTCGCATCTCCCTCTTTGGCCTACAAATGTGGGCCAGTGTATTCCCTTATTTCCAAAACGGACATCATTAGGTACAGAATAATTTTTTCCCCTACGTTTACTTGGAGGTGTTGCTATAACAGTTTCGCTTTTTCTTTTTTTGGTTTCAATAGGTTTTTTATATGTAAGTAGTCCTTGAACTAAGTTGCTTCTAAAATCTAATACCGTGCTCTTTCCGAACAGCTGACAATATATACGTAGGCGTTCACAAATGATATGTCCAAAACCCCCCCAAAAAGTCTATGCCACCATTTTCTGGACTTTCGATCTATTCCATAAATAGTTCTGAGTTGATCCGCGTGGTCAACGCCACCCATAAATTAGTTATAAGCAGTTATGGGAGTCGTACATTTATACTCAGTCCTGCTACCATCCTTTCGTTTCCTAAGTACAGAGGAGTCCTCCGAGCCATGAAAACTTGGAGCTACATATACACTTTTGAATCCATCCATTTATATACGCCAATACCGGTATTTGTATGTCGATAGTCCCATTCTTCTCTTTTCAAAGCTTTGTCTGCTGCTAGCTTGGGAAGTCCCTTCCTTTTTGGTTGTACAGTGCCACACGCCAAGGTATTTTCCATCATCAATCTTTCTAAAAGATTCAGTGACGTAAAGTAATTATCCAAGTACAGCTTTCTGTTCTGGTTCCATACATTTTTGGTAATATGTAGAACAACCTGTTCACCCAAGCAATATGTTTTGAATTCTTGCTGTACCATTTCATCCTTGCCTTCATATATTCGGAATTTTATTATGTAACCGCATTGGTCTGCTAAACACAATATTTTATAACCGCGTTTGATTGGTTTCATCGGATTTTATTGTTTCATGGAACTGCGCCCCTTGAAAGCAATCATTGATTCATTAACACTAAGTTCCCTTGTTCCGTGATAGACTTCTTCAAATCGTTTGTTCAATTTGTCAAGCATTGGCTTTAGTTTATATAATTTATCCTTTTTATCGGCAGGAATCTTAGAGTTGTCATTCACATGAATATATCGCAGAATTTCATCAAACCGATTTCTACTCATAGTTTTCTGGCTATATTACATTCGAAGTCTGGACGGCAAGACCAAAAGTGTTTCCAACTGGGCCGTGTGTTATAACCCATCATAAAATTCAACCCAATGAAAGCTAGTAATTCATTACTTTTTAGGTTCAATACCTTGTTGTTCTGAGTTGCATATAGGTTACTTTGATAAGTAATATCGTCGATGACATCACTAACAATAAGAAGGAAAACTTGCTGTATTGCATGAGTCAAACACCCCATTTTTGGCACCTAAAGGCATTGTGTATTCGGACTCTGTGGCATCAACAATCCTTTTTCTCCATCGGCGATCAAACTCCTATATTCTTCCTGTTTCAGTATAATCTTCACTTTCAACTGAACTCACTCCACGAGTGTTATACTGGGAATCTGCTTCTGTTCCTTGTTTAGGAATAACTACTTTATTTAAATCAAAATCCTCCTCCTCGTTAAGTTCAGGAAGAATTGCATTATCAATATCAAAATCCAACTCTTCGTCATCATCCGTCTCAATATCAGTCCCGCCATAGTCAGAAGGAATATTTTCAAATAAGATGTCCACCAGCTGTTGCTCATTAATTTTTATTCTAACCATAGGTCTGCAAATAATTTAAAATATATTCTAGAATGTTGCAAAAACATTGCTAGCTATACTCACAAAACTTCTTTTTCTAACGGCACTTTCAATCTAAATGAAAAATTAACTAATAACCGAACAGTTGGACCAACGGTACTTTAGAGTCCAATTCAGTAAAACAGCCGCTGCACAAAATTTTTCCCAGAAAAATTCTTTGTATCACGTTCAATAATCCAATAACCCTTTAGTAAAATCCAAATGATAAATTCACCGAAATTTTCGGATGCGCTTCAATTTACGTATGAGCGAATCTATCTCATGTCAGCTTGAAAATTTATGAAGAACGAGTAAGCAAATTTTATAAGAACAAAATGAAAAGAGAGATGGAAAATTGGGAATACAATTATATTTGAGAGTGAACTGGTACCGTAAAGTACCTACGGTTTCCAAAAATTGAAAAAGGCCCTCTTTGATTTCATATGGATTAAACAATATGGTGGTACTTAAAAGTACCGTCGGTCAATAAAGGGTTAACTCGTACACGAATTTGTCTATTTCTTTACTATTTTCGACACTGTCGTAGACCCACTTTTCGTCATCACAGCGAGCTGAAATTTGGCACACAGATTCATGTCGCGTGACAATTAAATCTATCAAAATTTGAACCGGAAATTTCCATGGAAAACCCGGAAAATAGGGAAAAATCATTTGAAAATTTGGTCCAAATTTGATTAGTGATAAATCTGTTTCAGGAAAAATGCAGAGTTTTCCGATTTTTCCGAAAAATTTTCCGGAATTTTCCTACTTTTCCGGATAATTTTCCGGTAAAAAAGTACATGACTTAAAATGTCGGTAATGATAAGCTGAACAAAAACTTCCAGGCAACCACGGTGCTGACTTCCAATCATCTCATCGTAACTGCCTTCGAAATTTGAATGAATTTGAACATGATGGTGAGACATATGATTTCAAGTTTTTGATACACACAATTCTAGGCGGCATCAAACACTTTGTCTGCTATTGCAAAATTCGCGACAATATTTGGTATTTGAACGATTTCGGAGAGTTTGGACCCATTGAAGAATTCGTGAACGATCCTCTGAATACCTTGATAAATCCAGTGGTACTAGTATACTTGAATCGAAAGTTAAACACCTGAATGAAATGTATATATCAGAAAAACCATACACACGGAATGTCTTTTAAATCATTTTCATTACAGACACAATCTGCATCGTCCAAACATATCATCTCGAGAGCATCACTAAGCATGGCGCAGTGCGTCGCAGCCGTAAAGATAACTCAGGCAACAACTAAAATTTAACTTACGTTGGTGTATTTAGCAAGAATAATTTTCAATTATAAGCTTTTGTTCTTTAGCGATATTTTGACGCAAAAGTGCCGTAAATAAAAATAATTTTTACTCGAATAAATTTTTTGAAAAACTGGTAAATCAGTGTCTTTTCAGCCGCCATAAAATTGTTTTATAATATCTCCATGCAGCACGTAATAATAATTTAGTTAACGTGAAAAAGGCAGAAAATAAAATAAGTAAAAAACGAGTTTTCAACAAAAACTGAAGCCAAGCCTCATGAAAAAGTAGAAAATAAACTTTTCTTAACACACAGAGGTGGACTCAGATTTTATTCGCTGACAATCAGTGGGATATATATCAGTATGATCAGTCAGAGGTGGACTCAGATTTTTTGATTGGGACATTTCTCTTGAATATTCTTTCTCTTCATGAATCAAATCACTTATTACCTCTGATTGATCATACTGATCGGTGATTGTCAGTGAATAAAATCTGAGTCCACCTCTGTGTGTGAAGGAAAGTTTATTTTCTACTTTTTCATGCGGCTTGGCTTCAGTTTTTGGTGAAAACTCATTTTTTACTTATTTTATAGTCTTTTTAACTTATAAAGGCAAAATAAATTTGTTTGACTTTAATTTAGTTGCTAATAAAGCCGGTGCTCCTTTTCAAACCTATTTGATCCCAGTTAGAACCTATTGATACTCAAATACTAATCTTACTTATTCTTGCATAAATCTATTATGTATCCACGATAAAACTTATTTCGACTTGTCGACTTCTTCGTCTAACCATTTATAATCTAATTTATAATTTCTAATCAATCACCCCAAAGCTGTCTTATTCTTTAAAGCAAGATCGTCAAACAATTCCATTTATTTTTATGGAGAATTATTTTCCGATTCACCGTCATTAAGCATTCTTGGCATTAATATTGCCAGTAAGTTAAGCTGCAGATCACAGCTTCTATATTGCCGAAGAAGCATAGAAATATTTTGGATTTATTAAAAGGTGTAAGAAATATTTCGACCCGTCAAATCTAGCGCTACAAGTCTTATATCAGACCTAGAATGGAATACAATTTTCTTGCATGTCACATGACGAAGACACTTGGAAAGACGTACTACGTTTATAGGGAGTTTGACTAAATCTCTTAATATTAAAATGATTTGGTGAAAGAATTTTGAAATGTATTCTTAAAACCTCTGCGTATAATAGTTTTATGGTGGATGCCTACATAGCGCAGTAGCTCTCTAGACTAAATTGTCCCTTAAATTGGATTTAAAGTAGCCCACCGTGCTTCTTAATATAGTATAACCTTCATGAGTCTTATTTTTAAGTTTTATCAAAGATTAATGCAATAGTCTTCGAGGATGCCATAAAACCATAACAAAATCAAGCGGTATTTAATTCCTATTTGGCTGCCTAATGGTTTGATAAAACTTCTATAAGTACAAATGGACTTAAGTACTAAATAATTTTAATAGTACTCTCCAGGATGTTTTTAAAACATCACAATAAAATCAATTGGTCTAAAAGGATAATTGGCATGACTTACAATCACCAGAAAACTATTTAGCAAGTTCAAGGCCTTAATAAGACAATTATTAAACCTGAGGAAAACTAAGTAGTATTTAAATTGTTACTTGGGACGAGTCTGCTCCTTTGATTTTCGTGGATATTTTGGGCATGAGACGGCTTCCTCCAAAATAGCTAAATTTTTTTTCAAGAACAACACGGCAAACAAATCGCTGTAAATTGCGACAAACAAGTCATGAAACGCATCATATCTGGTGACGAGACATGACTTTATGAGTGTGACATGCAAACAATTCAATAGTCATCAGAATGAATTCGATTGAAGCCATAACGCAAAATAGATTTAAAGGCTACACCGGAAAATGCATATTCGAAGACTGTAAAAATGTTGGCTTTGGTATGTCATATCAAAAGGACTTTGAAGGCGTCAAAATAAATATTGATGAATAAATGAAAATTGTACGTTTTTGTACGTACTTTTTTTGACATAATGTATATAATGTTCATGTTAAACCATATTCCTTCCGATGGTTGCTTGAAGATGAAATTAAATCACGTTGTTTATCCTAAGCCATCGGCCTGTAGTGGTTCGTAGATGATGGAACGAACTCGCTGATAAAGCTCTTCTCGCTGAGGACTTGAGTGTGTTAGTTTTCATCGAGTAAAATTCCATCAGGCAGCCAGGTCCTGAGATAGTTTACTTTTTTAAATTTTAATGATGAATTTTACTATACGTAAAATATCATGGATGTTGGATGTTTTTTTATCTTCCACAATGACTTTGGTTGAAATTCAAAATTTTTCATGTTACTCCTGAAGGAATGAAATCTTCTCGAATGTATTTCTTTCGATTGCTTGAGATAATTAATATTTTATATATATGTAAATGGCGGCATCGCTTACTCTTTCATTACAGGCATGCTGAAAGTATAACGCTAATATTTAGAATGATACTGTTGAACGCTTTATAATTGAAAAAAATTGGAGCCATCTTTAAGGCCGGAACACAATGTGGCGCGGTAGCTCGTAGCTGGCGCGGTAGCCAGACCTGTCAAAATTTGAAAGCACGGAAAGTCTATGATGGCTTTCCAATGTGTAGCTGGCGCTGGCGCAGTAGCTCATTTTTGCAAAATTTTAATTTTTGGCGCGCGCCAAATCTGACAGTCGTTGGAAATTAATATTTTTATTGAAAAGTTCGTCATCATTCTCCTTTGATATATTTAAATGTTTTTTCGTAGAATCCTGAACTCATCCTCTGTTGATATAGAGGTCTAACCCACCACTTTCTGCGTTTTTTGTCTTTAAATATTTATAAGTGAAAAAGCACAATTGCACTACACATTCTAAAAAGGCCATTTCTTGTAATTCTTCCATATTAAATAATACTTTCAAATTCCATAGATCAAGTAAAAGCAAATAATGATGTATTTCACCGTCCATACCATTGGCTACAAGCTGCATAATTGCAACCAATGTTAGCTGCATGGCGCGCGAGTTATATCATCATCTACACCTGACATTAACCCCATATAGACGATTATCTGAAAACCATCGTCATCATATATAACCAGTTCATTGAACCGAGGTCAACATAATTCAATAGGAATAACACGCCAAATCAACAATTTGAAACCAACGAAATTCAGAGAAGCCGTTCTACTAAAATTACTTAATCAGCAATAGACAGGAAGAAGTAAATTCAATTTCTCACCTGAGTAGTTAGTTATTAATTCGCAGTCATTCCGTTAAAATCGTTTTTTTGTAAATTCTTACCTAAAAAGAAAATAAAGAGATCTTTTACAAAGTAAAATCTGGTTTAAATCATATTATTATTTTTTTTTCTTGCATTTCGGGACGAGATAGATATTTTGCGCCAGTGCAAGCTACAGCACCAGCTACCGCGCCACATTAGCTTTAGCTACGAATATAAAATGACTTCCATTTTTTTCAGGACTTTATATTTGATTTTTTGGATTTCTTTCTCAGACCGTAGCCATAATGTAATAAGTTGGGAGAAAATGTTAGTCCAATCAATTAACAATGCTATATTATTTATCTGTAAAACATATAATATAGTATAATATTATTATCTTATTTTATTCATAGCTATGTTCAATATCGCAATAATTATCGCTATCTGATGGAGAAGTTGAAACTCTCTATTCTTCATAATTTGGCGCTTTTACTAGAACTAATATATCTTCTCGTTATAGTTTCTTCCTCAGACATATCATACCGAGTATAAGGCCAACATACTTGTGTCTTATCTGCATTGCGGTGTATTATCGAAGCTTTCCTGAAGTGTCCTCATCGAACTTTGCGAAATTCTTTGTGGCAGGATTCCTGAACTTCTTCCGCCAACTGTCTAATTGGTACCAGAAATTAGCTAATGATG
This sequence comes from Dioctria rufipes, assembly GCA_963924295.1. Lineage (NCBI taxonomy): Eukaryota > Metazoa > Arthropoda > Insecta > Diptera > Asilidae > Dioctria > Dioctria rufipes. Next base: position 74,682,410 of record OZ002743.1, on the reverse strand, counting down.
CTTGCCATGTATGAATACTTTATGTACTGTCACTGACACAGGATATCAGACATATGCACGTATAAATCTGCAGTTTCATTTGTATAACTAATTCCCACAATAACACCGAAAACCTCTCAATAAAGTTTCTATTGATTCCTGTAATATTCAAACAAAATTTAGGATTTGGACAGAACTTTCGGGCAGTAGTATCGTCATTTATGTTTCTGCCACCTTATTTTGGAATGTCTGGTAAAACATCAGTATCTGACCTAAATCTGTCAATTATCGTTTTCTTCCTTACTTTCCTTCCTAGCATCAGAATTTTCTGTATCGGCTTTCCATTTTCTTATGCCGAGTTTGTATGACACATGCAGAATTCATTCAAAGGAACCCATGTGAACATGGAGTGTTGATAACCCATGTGGAAAGGTTTGAGTACCATACTTTCTTGTTCTTAGATCTTTAAGATTATTAATATTTTTTACTTTTACTTAACAAATTTAACACAATTCTGTGGATTTGTTAGATGACAAAACGTTACTGACCTGGGCCGTCTACCATAGTTTCTATGAAATTGTGTTGGATTTCAACGTCTAACCTTTGTACTTAATTTTTGTATTCCGAATTTCAGCTATTCGTTTTTTATGTATTTCGTGTATAATTTTTCGATAAGTTATAAGATATACTCCCGAGCAAAAGATAACAAAAAGAGATTTAGAATACTTAGCAGTAGAAACTGAAGTTGCCATAAATAAGTTACCCAAGACGCAAGATAAAATTTGTTAAAAGAACAGTGCGCCCAACTTATTAGAAGCTGCATTAATAATACTTTTAATTTGGACGAGTTCAATACCACTAAAACGTTAAATAAGAAAATCCGAGAATATAATCTAGTTATAAGTAAAGCAGACAAAGGAAATTCATCCATAATAATGACAGTAGACATATATAATAGTAAAATTAATGATTTTTTAAACTGTGATAATTTTAGTAAACTGAGCTGAGATCCAACCAAAACGTTTAACCGTGATATTAGAATAGGCCTTGACAATAGTAAACACTTACTGACAGATAAAAAACTTGTATATTTAAAAGAAATGAACCCAATGACACATAAGTTAATAGGCTACCCAAAAATCCATAAGGAAGGTATACCCATTCGTCCAATAGTATCTAGTATAAATAGCCCAAACTACAAGCTAGCTAAAGAGTTAAACAACATATTAAAAAACGCTACACCCCAGTTTAACTACACAATAAAAAACTCTTTAGATATTGTGAATAAAATTAAAGATGAGAAAATACCAAAAAATGCCAAATTAGTTTCATTTAAAGTGATAAACACCTATTTACAAATGTTCCAATAGAAGATTGCAAATTGGTGTGTAAGGGAGTTGTTGAGAATTCACACTTGAGCCCGAACCAACAAATAGAGCTTTTATTATCTTACTGACTTAGCCTTAAAACAAAACTATTTTGTTTTTAATAAAGAATTTTACAAGCAAATTGACGGATTGGCTATGGGCTCACTTATATCTCCGATAATGGCAGACATGTACATGAACAACCTAGAACAAAGGATTTTCAATTCAAAAAATCCTATGCTTGAAAATGTACAATTCTGGTGTAGGTATGTAGACGACGTACTATGCCTTTGGAAAGGTAGTTTGCGTCAACTCAATAATTTTTTAAAGTTCTTGAATTCCTTCAACAGTAAAATCCAATTCACAATGGAAATTGAAGAAGATGAACACATTAATTTCTTAAACTTTACAATAATGAAAAAACAGGACAAACTCAAATTAAGATTTATAAAAATGATACATATGCAGACATAATCATACACAAAAATTCTTTCAAACATTTCAAATATAAACACTCAGCATTTGATAACTTGGTACATAGAGCAGTGTTTATCCCAATGGATAAAAAAGATAGAGAAGAAGAAATTAAAACAATTAAGAATATAGCAAGCAATAACGGGTTCAATGATGAGTTAATAGTTGGAATTTTAAAAAGGAAATTAAGAAATAAACTTATGGAAGAAATTACAGCAGTATTTTACCAACTGAAAAAACTTGGGCCTCATTACCATATTACGGAGAGATATCGGACAGAATAGCTAAGGCGCTAAAGAAACGTGATATACACGTAGGTTCTAAAACGGTAAAAAATCTGAATAGCCTATTGCCAAGTGTTAAAGATACAACCGATAAATTAAATAGAAATGGCGTCTCTTGCTTAAAATGCGCAACATGCCAGGGGGTACACATTGGGCAAACAGGACGATCTTTCAAAGAAAGAATAAATTAGCACTTCAGTTCTCTAAGAAATAATAATTTCAAATCGAACTTTGCTAAGCACCTATTAGAAAATAAGCACATTCCTAACTTAGAACCAGAAATTCTGCATTTTTGTGACAAAGGTAGAAAGCTAAACTTGCTAGAATCACTCGAAATATCTCGAGCTTTATTAAATTTAAATTCTGCATGCTTCAACGACCAAACGGATCTTCATAACTCGCCGCTATGCAAACCATTACATTCGACTACATCAGCAATACAAAAAAAACAAAAAACAAAAAAACAAAAAAAAACAAAAACCAAAAAAAAAATGTACTGAAGATAGCCGAAAAGCTGAAAACGGTCTACATTCGAGGTAAATAATTTTTATCAAATAAGTGTGGGAGACAACGTTTTTAAGTTCTATTATTTATAAGTAATTTAATCTCATCCACAAATATTAGACTTTTGGCAAAAACAAAGCAAGTTGCTATATAATTAATGAAGAGCAGAAACAAAAGAGGACCTAAATAACTGCCCTGAGGAACACCCGAGGTGCCCGTTATTACATCAAATATAAATATTCCCAATCAATACATACTGTTTGAGGTTATATAAATAGAATAAAAAAACGACAATAATGATAGATTCAGTGACAAGATGCGAGTGAATTACTATTCACCTATCTGAGTAAAGCAATAGCAGCTCGTAAGCTGAATTTAGAACTAGGTATATTACGCAGCTTCTATTTGAGAAAAACGTTAAGCTACTCATCACCTGGACTTAGAGCACAGACAAGAAATACCCAGATATCGTCGGTAGTACTAAGAAAGTGATGTATGGAAGAGCTCATCGCAAACATCAATAACTCACTGATCTCGGCTAAATATATCATGGGTGCGAACCAATAATGTTTTTCTTAGAATTTCAATCGACCATATTTCTTCAAAATTCGTGTGCTGTAGACGGAAATGTATGGCTGTTGACGGTCCGAAAAAATTCTGTCTGCCGTCTTGCGAGATGAGCTGATTGTGTGGGGTGGGTTGATTGTGGGGGTTGGGTGGGTGCAGGTAAACAATGAAAGATTTACTTTTTTTAATAATTGGATAAGCATACAAAATTACAAACTTTATTGAAATTTATTGGCATGGGTACAAATCGCACATGTAGGGAAATAACGCCAAAGCGGCTATCACTAATCGGCACAACCAAATTAGATTTTCATTTTTTTAGTTTCCGAATTTAAGAAAATTGCAAATTTTAACAAAACATGAACTCGAAACTCGATATTGTTTCGCACATCAGAAATGTTTTGAATATGATTAAGTATTTGTTGAGGTACAAATTTCATTGAAATTGCATTAAAATTGCGAGTAGGGAAAATGCACGGCATACCAGTAGGAAGTTAATGTAAATCGACGATAAGATGAGAGTGCACAGTGAAAGTTTAACTTACTCCAATAAATTCAGTTCAGTACTTAAAGTCAAAGAATGAATAATTGCAAGAACGTACAGCGGTTTCGACTTCCTTTCCGTGAAATATGAAAATAAATATCGGGACGGGATTCAAATTTCAAACTAAATGTAAGAGAAAAATGTTTGTTGCTTTCTATAGAATGCAAGTTATTGAAACCATTAATGTATTAATTACCCTCCCCTCTCACTCCCGATCGCAACAATCAACTCAACCGGCAAGACGGTAGACAGAATTTCTTCGGACCGTCTATAACCACAAATAAACCACACGAAATATGGTCGATTTCAATTCTAAGAAATAAATCATTTCTTTCCTACATTGAAAATAATTTAGAAAGACCACAGCCAAAAATCCGCGCTGATGTACCTACATCTACGACCATAAATATTTTTAGTTAACAAGCCCAAGCAAGCAAATAAATCCAACTTTCACGAAGCCGAGACTGCCCGGACAAAACTCACAACTTACTCGAATCGTCTTCAGCAGCCACCAACAATACACACGAATTCTGAAGAAATATGGTCGATTTAACATCTAAGAAAGAATTGAATTTTTGCCTATATTGAAAAACATTTTTGGTTCGTACCCATGATATATTTAGCCGAGATCAGTGCTATGAGCTCTTCCATACATCACTTTCTTAGTACTACCGTCGATATCTGGGTATTTCTTGTCTGTGCTTAGAGTGAGTGCCTTTGGCCGCTATCTCTCTCCCTGTTTGAATTGGATTTGCATATATCACATTATCTTGGCCTTCTAATTTTGGTGAAATTTCTAAAACTATTGGGATCCTTATTTCGTAATTCATTCAGTACCATATTTTCAAAATCCCTTCGTAAACCACTTCGATGGAGCTATTGCAGCATCGGCCACAATCTCTTTACATTTTTCGTATTTCTTACTTTTTATAACCTAGATTATGAAATCATAGGGTATACTACATAAGCAGAAAAATACCGCTTATAGACCTAAATGGGTTGGCCACCCACGCAAATTAAGATTTATTTTGATTTTTGCATGTTCGTCGTCCCTCCATCTGTTTGTTTCCTCGCCTGTCCGTCTGTCTATGAGTCCGTCCGTCCGACCTATTGATAACTCGCGAGCACGTTCACATGTTCAAGTAAAAACAGAAGCCAAATTTACGATATTTGATAAAAAAAAAAAAAAGAAATATGCTCATGTCTTTCGATATAGTGAAATTGGATCCCAAGTCGTTACCAGCATGTTTACAGTATTCATTTGCTGACCATACTCCGCAACTCAGCAATATGGACTATTCGAAGATGTTCTACAGTCATTTCGGAGTTCCTTTGCTGGTAATCACTTATTTTGGACTGTGGAAAATCCAATAATACAAAACTGTTCCCTTAAACTGGTCCCAATGTTCTAGTATTATTTTCTCTAGAGTTGATTAGTAATTATTTTGTAATATAATTTGGTATAGAATGTATTTTATTGATGAATACATGTTTTGAACTAAGCTTCTATACCTTTTCAATTTCAAATTGAGACTAAACAATTTCAAATTGGGAATAAAAAATCAATAATTTATTCCAACAAATATAACAATTTTAAATTTGAGTAGGCTTTTGAAAAATTAAAGAAAGTGTCATTATTAATTAATTTATCCCTAATTAATTCATTCTTAAAAATGTCTTACTTCAAGAAAGTTCAATATAACAATAACGAAGATTGGAGGGTACTTGCAAAAACTTTAGGCGTGAAGAAATCAACTGGCTATCGATGGATGAAAAACCAACAAATACCTGAACAACAACGTGGTGGGAAGCGAAAAATAAAAATTACTAATGAACATCGACTGTTTATACAGGGTGGGCCAACTTGGACTGACTGATTTGAAATGCTTATAATTATTTTATTTTTAAAGTATTTTATTTTATTTTTTTTTGCAGATAATAAAGAATTTTATATAGAATTTTATAATGTCATCATACTTAGTGCAAGAACGTGTAAAAATTGTTGAATTTTATTATACTTCCGGACGATCAATTGTTACAGCACAAAGAAAATACCGTCAGTATTTTAATACTGTGGCGGCCCCCACTGTAAACATGATAAGAAGCCTAATGACCCGTTTTGAGAATTGGGGTTCAGTAGGTGATGAACCACGTAGAAATGTTGATCGACCTGTTCGCACTGAACAAGCTATAGATGCTGTACGAGAAAGTGTTAACACGGATCCAATTGTGTCTACTCGTCGACGTGTTACTCAATTGGGCATCTCCAGAACATCGCTACGATGTATTCTAAAAGTTGTTTTGAGGATGTTTCCTTATAAAATTCAATTGGACCAAGAGGGATGCACCACAACGGCTACAGTCAGTCAGTCCAAGTTGGCCCACCCTGTAGAAAGATGTATTGAAGAAAATCCTAGAATAACTTTAAAACAAATGACAGCTAAATTTGAAAATAATTATCAAAATTGTTGTTTCTGCGGAATATCTGAGAAAACAGTTACATGGATTACTGTATACACGTTGAAAGACATTCGAAGAGAGCCTGAAAGAGCAAATATTGAAAGTAATAAATCAAAACGATGTGATTATGTTCAAAAACTTTTAGAACATCAATCTAACAATGCACCGATACTTTACATGGACGAAACTAATTTCAATTTATATATACAGGGTGTTTCCCACTAGGAGGTCAATAGAGCGGGAGGTGATAGTACTCACATAGACGAACCAAAAATTGTATGGCAGAGGGGAGGCCATATCAACCGTTTAGGAGTTGCAGGGTAATTAAGAAAAAAAAACTAGTTTTTCACAAAACACCCTTATCTTAAAATCTACAGGGTGTACGGTCACAGTTAAGAGCTCATTGTATGCAGAACTTCATGGCCTTTCCAACGACTACTCAATCAGCCCCATACCCCTACAGTTTACTGTTTTTATATAAAAAAGTTATGTTAACGACCTTGTTGCAAAAATAATACAGGTTAAATTAAAAAAAAAGGTAAGAAAATCCGAAATTTTTAGTTTAAACAACCATAATTCTTGATGGGAGCAGATGGGGCTGATTGAGTAGTCGTTGGAAAGGCCATGAAGTTCTGCATACAATGAGCACTTAACTGTGACCGTACACCCCGTACCGAACATGATAATTGATAATGCTGCCATTAAAGAAGTATTCCAAGAAGATGAATTTCTTAATAATCACCTACTAAGGCCTCGCACCATATAGCCCAATGTTAAATGCAATGGAATATGCTTGGTCAAATCTAAAATCTGGAGTCAAAAGCGATTTAACTATTCAAATGCCGCAAATCCTAGCTGGTGAAGGCAGATCAAATTTGACGCAGACCGAGTTCCGTCTACTACGGCTAGAAAATATAATTCGAGGAAATATAACGACGATGATTACTGTTCCTAATTGTAACCGACACGTCGCTCATATTCAAAAATTTATACCAGACGCGATAAATATGAATGATATGACTTTCTAATTAATACAGTAATTCGGAACTGTAATCATCTTCGTTATATTTTCGCGAATTATATTTTCTAACCGAGTTCCGTCTACTATGGCTAGAAAATATTACGGAATTATCAACTTTTAATTGATTAAGATATTTTTAATAAATCTACTTTAAATTAACTAAAATAAATTATTTATGTTTAGTCCCAATTCGAAATTGTTTAGTTTCAATTTGAATTTGTTTAGTCTCAATTTGTAGTTGAAAAGTTATAGTCTCTTTTTATCAAATAGAATTTTTTGTTTGTTATTCCATCAAAATCAAAAACTTCGTCATTACAGAAATGTAATAAAAAAAAAAAAAAAACAATATTTTGTTCAATGCAGTTTTTTTCTCTCAGGTATTTCTCGTTATTTTTCCAACCAGAATATTTCCATAAATTGTTTGTTGTCTATGTATTTAAAGCTTTTCAAATTTCTATGGACATTCTCATAATAATAATAATATAAGAAACGTTCATTTCACGTGCAAATAATTTAAGCTGATCATTTGTGAGCCAAAAGGCTCATTCACTAAATGATTCCCTTACAATAGATAACAAAGAACGTCCAGTACAGACCTGTCTTCCTATAGAAGGAAAACATCTGGATCATGAACGACGGCATAGAATGGCATCAGAAGAGCCTCACATAATGGTTACGTTGTATATAATCCGACCATTGCATTCTTTCGTAGCTGTATATAGATGTCTGCAAACTCAATAAGAACGTAGCCGGTCTTGGTCTACATCTTAACATTTTTTTTTTCCTCCTTTTTATTATTTCCTGTATATTATTACTATCCTATGGTTTATCGTATACAATGGGGGCTCGCTTCCTCTGTTCTTGAATTGTTTGTGGAAACAATAGACCATTTTCCAGCCATTTTAATAAATATTACTTTCATCTGGGAAACAAGCAAAAATATTCCCCTTAACAAAAACATCTTCAAGGATTCCAATTCTATAACAATGTATAGAATAAGAATGGTCCGGAAGAGAGTGGTTGGTGCATTTTTAACTACGCTTTTATGGCAGTAATTTGCCCAACTCCTTAATAACGCATATATACAACGGAAGAGCTTCATTTTTCCTTTTTATGATCTTCCCCACGAATGTATTCAATTTGCGAAAAAAAAAAACAAAACAGTTTTCCATTTCGTCCAAACTATGATGATTCTCTTTCTTTTTCGTAGGTTACTTAATCCCATGGCAAACTACAGTATCCAATATGCAGTCATACATTTTACAAAATACCAAAACCAAGACCAATTCAATGGAGAGCTAGTTCTTCTGATACAGGTGGTGCTCTCTATTTGGCACAGAGTTAAACCCTCATCCTCTAAATATTTATTACCTTTCGAAGCTACCACAGAAAACAAAAATTGTTTTTTATCTTTTCTTTTTTTTTCTGAATTAATAAGTCAGCAGAACTTCATCTTTATTACACCTGCTGTGGGGTAAATAAATCCATTAGAATCGCTGCTGCGACAATGTTTGTTTTCTGGTTGAAACATCCCCAAAGACGCAAAATGCTTACAGGACATCAGAAAGGATTTTCTATAAATTTTCATAATATCTTGCTGACTCAGACAAATGTCACAGCCGAATGTAATTCGAAAAGACATCCCTGGAAAACATGGAATACCAACTTTTTCCTATTTGAGATGTAAATCATGATAACGTTGGCCCACCTGACAGCTGACTTTTAAAAAATTAACATCGCAAGTTATGAGGCAAATGGAACAGAAGCCTAGAACAGGTGGCAGAGGTGGGATGTGGAAAACGTGCTCATGCAAGAGCTGAAATTATTGGATATTTTGTATTCGAGTGAATTTTAAGGCAAATTGAGGATTTTTTTTTTTTTTCGTTTGCTTAATTATGCGCTTATATGCACCTGATGCTCAGGATGGTGTCATGTGAATAAATTTATTGCGATGATCACAGAATTTTGCATTTCGGATTGAAAATAAAATTAAAGCTTTTAATCTAAATATTAATCTAAAATTTGAAGGTAGTTTTGTAGTTAATGTGGAGGGCAGGGAGGGTTTTATATTTGTGTAATAATTTTCGTAAGAACATATTTAGTTACTAATTAAAAAGACAGAGAGCGGTAATTTTGTTTTATACGATGAGTTAAGATAAATTGCAATAGTAATACTTTTACTCTAACCTTAAGATTTAGATTCTGAATGAGACGATGAGAGTTCACATGTTTATAGAATTCCATTAAGCAATTTAAATATGTATTAGCAAAGTCTTTAGCACATTGCGTTATAAAACGGAACCTAAGCGGACCGCAGTTTTACTGCAAAATGATAATAAGTTTCGCGCAAAATTGAAAATACAACATTTTCAGGTTAAAATTTTTACTTAAACCAAAATTTTGGATAAAACTTCGCACGTAATTCGCTAGTTGAATGGTTACGAAGCTCTTCCTTATTTTGGAAATGAAGAATCAACTGAATTTAGTGATTTAAGACTTATGTTGAAACAATATTAACAGAACTAATAGCAACCCCTTCGAAGTTTTTCTTAATAAAAGTGTTTCATTTTTTTCCACTACGATCGTTTTTGCTGTACACCTAACCCTCGATTAGCACGGTACTCGGTTTAACACGACTGAAAAAATGCGGAAAAATTCCGTTTATATTATACTAATTTTCAGTTTAACACGGTCACAAAAATATTTGAAAAAAAAATTAAAACAATCGCGCAAACTTAGAATTCAAAATCTAAAAAAAACTACTATGTAGTACACAGTTATCTCGCCTACTCAGTTCGAATAGGATGCATTACAATGAAATATTATGGGGTTGCTTGTGCATTCATGCTTTCATTTGAATGAGCCTGAAAATATTTATGCTTGAGCTCTGAGCTTTCAAAAAAGGAGAACAAGCCCCGCAATACAACAGAACAGAATGTAGCAAGAAATAGGATAGGAATTAAGGGCTTAACATAGTTTCGATGGCCGATTTTTGCAGCAATAGGAACAATTTTCTCCAGGAATGTTTCATGGAGCGTGTATTAGTGTATTACATAGGGATGGATTGGGATTGGACTGAAACGAGGTTGAGAGGTTGAGCGTACCTGGAGTGTAGGCTACAACAAGGCCCATTGTTCATTCTCCAGACTTATGAGCAATTGCTCAGAAGTCCCAACCAAACGCTCTAACAAATTCAAAATTGGCTTCCCAACCCTTTTTTCCGGCTTCATGCAGTTCCTTCATGAGGTGTGAACCAAGGAATCTGTGACGTTTTCCTGAGAAAATATGTCACCGTTGCAGTTTACTCTCCGCATCCTCTGCATCCCGGATCTTCAACAAGCTCCATCCTATGCTGGTGGCCCCTGAGAAGAGAGTGTCAAGTGAGAATTGACGCTACAGTTCTCAGGGTTGGCTGGCTTAGTCCCAGTAAGTCTTTCGTTTTATTGGGTAAGCCCCAAAACTCCTTTGTGATTTTACCTGATGGGTCATCCAAGCAAAGCCGACTATGTTGGCAGTCGGCGCAAGTCGAGATAGTAGAGACAATGGTGTTTTGGTGAGATCAATTGGGGAAACGAGATTTCTTCCGAAGTTGCACCAAGAGCGAGCAAGTTCGTCCGACTTTTATTCCCGCTAATGCCGCTGTGACCTGGCGCCCAAAGCACCAGTACCCCGTAGTTCCGAGAAAGGGAATTCTGGGTTGTTTTACATTCAAATAGAAGTTTGGCGGTTGTAAAATGTTTTAACAAAGCCTCGACAGCTGCCTGACTGTCCGAGCAGATTGCAATCGCCTTGTTCTTAGTAGGTATCTGAGTTTATAAGATACCTCCCCGCTTCAAGGAGAGCCTTGACTTCCGCTTGCAAAACCGTTAAATGGCTTTCAAGGTGAATGGAAATTTCCATGTGAGTCTCCTCACAAAAAACACCAGTCCCGGTTTTCTCTTCCAATTTGATGCCGTCTGTATATATGATAGGATTTGTCAATGGTTGAAGCACAGAATGTGATTCCCATTCTGCCCTATCTGGAATTTTCGAATTAAAGTTGCTCCTCAGCATAATCCCGAGGAGGTACGATGGACTACACCAATTCAAAGATGAATTCATGTGGAACTCTTGTACCAGTGTGAATCCACCTCCGATTGAGATGCAACCTCAGCGCAGCGATTGACTCCCCCTTCTTGACGTGTATATAAAAGGGGTGTCTTGAGGATGACCACTAGAGCCCTCGAGCTGGTTGACTTAAGAGCACCACTTACACTAAGGAGACATAATCTTTGAATCCTCTCCAAAGGATCGTCCGTTGTTTAAGTCGCCACTTTTTCTCTTGATGCGCTCTGTGGGGTTTTCAGCTTAAATTTCTATCTTATATGATAACAAGATATTTTACTGTATCCTTGAGTTCCAAACGATAGAGAGCAGATTCAATCTGGTAGTGTTCCTTTTCTTAGTAAATAGGCATAAATCTATTTTCAATGTTTAATTCAAAGTCCGAAATCCGTAGCTTAGTCCCTTTCGATCGGTTTTTACACCAATCCGCTTCAGTTCAGAATCGACCAAAATCACCAGGTCGTCGGCATAACATACTACTTTGTACCCATCCGGGTAAGTGTTAGAGTGTTAGAGATCATCCATAATGAGCACCCACAACAAGGTGAGTGTGCCTCTCTGGACTATTTTTTCTCTGCTTACCCCGCCAAGTTCGGCAAAGACAGTTCTTTTGTTCAACATGTGTGCAATCCAGTGTTTTAGGGCCGGTTCACTCCATGTTTTGTTAACTTTTCAGTAAACTTATGTGAAGGACATTATTAAAGGCACCTCTACATCGATAAAAACAGTCAGGGTAGATTGTTTAAAGAGAAAACCTGTTTCAATAATACTGTTGATATTATTACACATGTTTGCTTATAAAAGTGTGATTTAAGAATATAAGAATAGAATATTTGGGTGTTTGGTGGGATACTACAAGGTTTAAAAAATTTTCCTTAGCACCAATTTGAGTGGTTTACAATAATACAAGAGAAAAATTAAAGTCTAAACTAAATTAAATTTTAATAATACAACAACAATAACAGCAACAACAATTTGGAGAAATAGCAAATCATATTAAGCGAAAGAAAAAAAATACATAAATAGAAATAAATAATAATAAAAAATAAATAATGAAGATAAAAAGAATAAAAACATATTATCTGCGCGTACGGGTCATTATAAGAAGAAGAAGAAAAAACTGCTTAATTCTTGACGCAAAAGAGGTGCCCTTATGTGCGTTTGCGGACATACAAGGAGCGTTCGATAACATCTTCTTCGATACAATTAAACTAGCCGCTGAGGATAGAGGCTGTGAGACATCCACGGTTAACTGGATTGACTCAATGCTCAAAAGCGGGAGGATAACCGCAACCCTGGGGAACTGTTCAGTCACGATCACTGCAGCATAAGAGTGCCCAAACGGAGGAGTTTTTCTCCACTTTTGTGGTCGATTATGATGACGATCTTCTAACGATGTTAACTAATTTCGAATTTATTTCTTCTCCCCTTTTCGAACCACAAAACTTTAAAAAGTTTGCAATTTTATACTTTTTATTTTGTTTTAGTTACATTTAATTCTTTTGGTTTTTGATAAATACTACTGTGACCAAAAAATAAGGTGACATTTGAATTTAAACTGCGCGCGTCAAAGGAATTGGCAAATTGGTTTCTCTTTTAGGTTGGTAGGACTGTCTTTGACATCCCTGCCATATCACACGTCAAAATATTCATTAATGTTTGAGATACGCTTCGTTTTATGAGCTGCTGAAAGTGAATTTCTCGTTTTTTGCAATGTCGAAATTTGTTGAGCAAAGAATTTGCATTAAATTTTGTTTGCAGAATCAGTTTTCTGCTGCGGATTCGTTAAGGATGGTGCAGAAAGCCTAAACCGACGAAGCTCACGTCCAAAAAATTAAAGATATGGTGTTTGAAAACCATCGAATAACGATTAGAGACCTTGGTGATGATATTGGCATATCGAAAGGCTCAGTCAATACCATTTTGAAGGATGCTTTGGGCCTCAAACGCGTCAAATCTCGACTAGTACCGAAATCATTGAATTTTTTGGAAAAAAGGCGTCGCGTTGATCACAATAGGTATTTCAGTCTTATTTTGCATTTTTTATCGATAAAACTTTCGTGGCACTTTGTTTAGATCCGAACTGATTTCCCTGAAATGAGCTTTAAACTAACAAATTCAAGGTATATTTATGGTAAGAAACTCATATTATATTTATTGCAACCATTTTTAATGGATTCAGTGGAATAAATTTACATAAATATTGACATTTTATTTTTCCCGTTTTAAGAGTCGATTCATGTGACGTCACACGCACTTGACAGCCCGAACAATCATACCTTGTTACTCTGCATATCGTGTTCTTCCTCTTCTGTCATCATCGTATAGAATAGAGTTTCCAAGTAAATAATTAATTCGTCCTCGGCTGGTTTGAGTTCCAGATCATTTTTGGTTTGGATCCCACATATACACTTGCTAATTTGCTGTTGTAGATTAATCTTGTTGAATACGTTCTATCTAGTGCCAATTAGACTAACTAGTACCTACTCACTCATAAAGGATTCCTAAATTTTGTGTACTTTTCCTTCAATAAACGTATTTTATTGTATTTATGAGATTCATCTAAATTAAAAAAAAAAAAAAAATAAACAAACATCTCATTGACCAATGTAATTAGTTAGTATGCACTATACCTTGTTATGCAACTCATAAAATATAAAAATTCTACAGAAAATAAACAATTCAAATATAGAGCAAAATAGTGGTAAGTATATACCCAAAACATCAATCTCTCGTATATTTGTCACTCTAAATACTTTACGAGATATAAGATTTTTAGATGTTATATCCCCGGAACTATAACTCTTTTTTAACGTGTCCCTAATGCTCCTTTATTACCGAGTTGCTGCACAATATTAATCATTTGAGTCTTTGTTTGGCGTAGCTTGATCCTGTTATATATGAGTAGAAGAGCTTCGTGTTTTACAGCAATTAATTTGGTCATTCAACCAGCAAAGTAAAATCGTTTTTATTTGACGTATCCACGTCAAAGCTTAATGGTGAGAATTAAAGATACTGAAAAAAAAAAAATGGACCTTGTGCTAAAATAAGTATACTACCTAACCAATGTCAGATTATGATGTTTCTACTAATTACTTTATTATAGTTGTTGCTGTTTTTATTGCTGTTGTAATAAATCTTTTCGAGTTAATTAAATTTACTTTAAACGAAAAATAAAATTTCATGATATACCAAAACATGGCATGTGAGCTTGTAAAATTTTCTAATCCAACATTAAATTGCACGAAAGCAGCTTGCATGGAAGGACATGACTTATATAAAAATAAAAATAAAAGCAAAAAATAAAAAATTAAAAAGGCATTTGACAGGATTTTCTGAAATTACTCGTTTGCATAGCTTTCACACATTTTATGAAACTTATAGGTAATACAAATTAAAGGTGGTTTTTTTTTAGTGACACAAAAGAAATACAAATACAAACACAATTTTTGGTTGTGTTATGGTATATTTAGCTCTGTAGCTATTCTGCTGGAAATTCTGTTTACATAAATGAAGTTAGTCCATCTGCGGAAGAGTGTAATAACTTGGGTGAAAACCATTGTAATTAGACAAATTTTATTAAGAGTTTTAATTATTTTAAATTTAACACTAAACTTACCAGTACCGGTCAAATTGACCGTTTTCAACTTTTTATATAATTTACACATATTTAAACGTTATAATATTACTATCAAACTAGGTATATGACTTTTCTTCAGTATAAGTTTTCTTTCCTGTTTTCGAAGAAAAATTTTCTAGCGGTCGATGAATTTGACCGGTGGAGAAAATATTTTATTTACTATTTTAAATTAATAAAATCAGTACAAACTAACGCTTATCTCAGTCGGATTGTAAAGAAAAAAATTCCAGTAAATTTCGAAGAAAAAATTGTGAGCTTCCCTACATCAAGTCGAGGCATGGTTGATTGCTGTCGAACTCCAATAATGCATAAAAATTCTAATGAAAAAATTTCCAGTAAAATCTAAGGAAAAATTGATGGCTGCTCTACATCAGGTCGAGGCATTGTCGATTTTATATTGGAGTGAGGCATTGCTGGCTTATCCTTTGTGTTCGTCAGCAAGTATCGTTGAGGCATCGTCGTTTCATATTCGGTAGAGGCGTTGTAAAATTTTATTCTACTTGCCCAGTCTTTGTAGTTAATAGTTTGTCTATGGTAATAATATTTTGTGGTGGATATTTTTTTTTTAATGTGTGGTGGAT
Organism: Dioctria rufipes; assembly: GCA_963924295.1. NCBI lineage: Eukaryota > Metazoa > Arthropoda > Insecta > Diptera > Asilidae > Dioctria > Dioctria rufipes. The sequence continues at coordinate 74,666,885 of OZ002743.1, read as the reverse complement.
ATTTGCGCTAAAAATATCAAAACGTTCCAAAATTAAAAAGCACTTGGAAGAAATAATGGATACAGACGAAAAGTGCTCAGAGTGTGATGAAAAATAAATTTTTGGAATTAAAAAAAAAAAAAAAAAAAAAAAACGTGGAAAGAGAAAAAGAGCTACTTACAACAAGTGAATTAGTGGCAGACAGCGATAATGAAGACAAGAACATTTTAAATAAGCGTCCAGGGTAGAAAAGAGATTTTTATTCATATCCGAAAGTGGGACAGATTTAGAGGACCAACGCATCGAAACTGCGGTCGATAGAACAGTTACAAGTGTAACTACAATTGTTGGGGCAATCCTTGGAAATAAAAGAGAATTGGAAACTTAACCAAAGAACGGAAAGATAAAATGACTCGATTTTCACGCAAATTGTATAAATCAAATCGCATTACTCTTACAGTGTATAAAAGTAAGCCAACAAAAAAGTGTTTGTCCTAAGCGCCATACATGAATCAATAGAGATCGAAGAAAGCAACAAAACGTACACCGGAAACTATTAGATTTTATAATGATACAAAATTTGGTGTAGATCGATGTGGCAGGCGAGATTGCACGGAAATGCAATACGAAGTCGAAAAGTTGTAGGTTAAACATTTTGGACCTATCTGGAGTAAATGCCGAGATTTTGTATATTTTGAGGTAGGAATTTTTATTCCAATTAGCTGCAGAGCTCATCGCTGCATATCAAAAATCAGACATAGAAAAATTTTCACTAACATCGTCTACAAGTTCAGATTCATTCGTACGAAAATTTTGTGATGGTAACGAAACTACGAAAATCTGTTCGAAGTGCAAAACATATGTGTGCGGCAAATGTACATTTAATAAGAAAATAATATTTAAAAAATGCAGTGAAGAGGAATAAGCTGATTCAGATCAAGATACCTTCCGGTATACCACGCGATTCCTTGAGGTAAGCTGATCAAAAAATTGTTCCACATACCCCCCCCCCCCTCCACCAGAGAAACCATCCTTTAGGAGTTGTGGCCCGTTGAATATTTCGCCACTATTCGTGAAGCCTGATGGGAATAAATGAGTATAACTTTTGAACCACCCTATAGATTTTGGTTATTGTTGGCATATTAAATAGCCAGGAATAGTAGCTGTCGAAAAGTGTATTACTCTGTATTTTTTAATTTAGCATCTTTAAATTATTCTCAAATATTTCCAAAATTTTGATGTTTTTAATAAGCCAACAATAACCAAAATCTATAGGGTGGTTCAACAGTTATACTCAATTATTCTCACGAATATTGGCGAAATCTTCAAGTTGTCACAACTCTTAAAGAAGGGTTTCTAGGGGGGGGGGGGGTTATGTGGAATAATTTTTTGATCAGCTTACCTGAAGGAATCGCATGGTATACCGGAAGGTATATTGATCTGAATCACCCTGGATATGTATATGAACGTAGTTCAATATAAATAAAAGTTGTTTTTTTCATAAATAATCTTAGATATGCTTAATAATAAATTTGGTTTCTTCTATGGGGAAAATGAAGTTTTAGTTTTATAAGTATATAATTGAAATTATATTAAAATAATGTTGGACGTACATTCATGAAAATTCTTTATTTGATATTGTGATGGGACCTGACTTTGAGTGAGGGACGTAGGACGGTTTGCCAGCGTGAGCTGACAGCTTACACCGTGATAGCTTTCGTAAGGTTCGGCACGCTAGCACCTCGACTATTTGCAGAGAGAGAGGGTGGGGTGGGTAGAACGAAATCCCAAGTTATCACGTCCATAATAAAAAAACAATCGTGCCAGGGAAATACAGACGAGAAACTACAATCTTACACATCATTTCTAGAAGGGACTTTACCTCGTATTACCTGAGATGATCGCTGCGATCTAGATATTGATAGTCCTGGAGCGCCGTGCCCCATCCACCCGATGTCACCAATGTCACACCATTGCCTATAACCCTTTTCCGTAGGGAGTAGTATAAGCCCCTAGAACGAGGAGAGAGATGAAAACTCTACAATTTAACACATTTCCTTAAAATGTTTTCCTTTTTCTATGGGTTGGCATTTATAATTCGCTCCGCAATATTCTATAGTAATAAAAGTTGGTTTTTCTATCTTAAATTAACCTGACCCAAGCAACAATTTATTTTATATAGTAGTAACCGTAAGGTTTCCATTACCAAATTATATAACTTTGGTTATATATACTAGTACTCGAAACCTTTTCGTAACCACTATAAAACCCTTATAGAGCTTAAATGGAGGATTATATAAAGGTTACTGTGACTTGATTTAGGTAACATTATATAACTAAAAGTTTTATAAAATGAGTAATAAAACTATTCCGATTACCTTAATATACCTTCTTATATAACCCTTATATAACCTGTGGTACTCTCGATTAATTTACTTTGGTCACAGAAGTGGTTGCGGTAATGTTTCGGTTGCCTTTATAAACTTTGTTTATAATGGTGATGGTAGCGTTTCCACAATGGTTGAAATTTTCTCAGACTGATTACTTTTAGTGACTGAAATTTTTGGGAAATTACTTTTCGTAACCTTTATAAAACAATATATGGCAAATATTTACCCAAACTATCTTGAAATAGAATTTCGATATTTTGTTGTACTGTATTTTTATACTGCAAGGGTTTAATATTTTGACATCTTAGAATTACAATTTATCGGCATGCACGTGGCGAAATTCAGTTGCAATTAAAATCTTACTGTTAATATCATTATAGATACTTCTAAAAATTACACATCGCTCCAGAAATAAGCAATATTTAATTATTTTAATTAAATATGAAAAAATTTAAAATTTTCACTTAGGTGATATCAATTGATAAAAGTAACATAACATAATTTTGAAAAATTATATATCTAAAATGATGTATTTTCTTCATATGAAATTAAAACGGAAGCCATGTATCAGCAATTTAAATAATTGGCTTAACCGACATTTTCATTTTTATCTGCAATGCACAGATAAAAAATGGCGGCTTGTACTTAAATGAACAAATTACCATTATAAAACTTCAACTACTTTTATCTAAACACTGGCTCTGTTATATGAACTCAGTTACTCTTATAAAACTTCTAGAAATATTATATAAACTAAAGCAACTACCATATATATACCCTTTAGTCATAATATGTTACCTTTGGTAATGGTATATATCTTGTAATAACAAAACACAAACGTTAGTGATCTTCTATAGCCGTTGGTTATATTGTGTTACTTTTGGTAATCTTATATAACTTAAAGTGATGACAAAATGTCTGTGTCATATTCTTTGTCATACTCTTGTAGAGAATAATTTTAGTTACGAAAAAAAAAAAATGTCTTATAAAATCGTGCAAATTAAAGGGGCAGGTAAAGAAGACTTACTTTGTGTATTCTCCCAACAGCTCGGAAAAATGCATATTGAAATGGCCAAATATGAAAAAATTGACGTTACTAAAAGTTTTCAATTTTTATAACAATCACTTTGGTTACTAAAACGCCATAAATAAATAAAAATAGTTTTATAAAGGCTCCATTCGATACTAAAAGTCATTTGTGTTTATCACGGTCACCGTAGTTACTATGTACAAGGCCACCGAAAAATGTTACGATATTTTATAGTAGGTACATGTATTACCGAAAGTTTCCAATTTTTATTAAAGTCAACTAAATTACTGAACGTTGTCGAGTGGTTACGGATACCGCAATAAACACTTATTACCAATCAATTATATAACGTGGTGATGAAAACAATTATAAAACTTTCTAATATAACTTCTAGTAATGATTACTCTAAGTTATATAGACCGATGATTGAAACATTTCCATCACCAACTTATAAAATCTTTAGTAACTTACTTCCACGAGAACCATTTCTAATCTTAAAAAACTCTAATATAACTACGTCACCAATTGGTAATATTATAAAACTATTATATAACCACTCAATTCTTATATAAACGAGTAACCATTCTATACCCCTTATAAAACTACCCATCACCTTCACTCACCAAAAATTAGAAAAATTGTTACTTGGGGAAGCACTAGATGGACATCTACACACTTTGAACCTAACTGAGCTGTGGGACGTGTATATAATAGAGCCTACACGTAAATTTCACATAAAAATTATAAGATTAGTATCTCTCGAGAAGGTCTTCTAGAGGGGCAAGATGGAATAATACACCAAGTTGCGGAGAAGATCGCCTAATTCGAATTCCGATGGGCTATCTCTAAGCCCTTAGACAGTTCTTAAAACCTCGTTACTGAAACAAATAGGACTCGACCAATAGAAGTTCATTTAACTTAAGGATTAAGAGGCTAGGACGCCTTCCATACAGTAATATGCGCGAATTACACCGTTGGATGAAAACGTTAATACTAGTACGTAGAAGTTTTGAAGTCTCTTTATGAAAAATCTTTAACGTTTATTTCAACTTGGGTGCTCCTGGATGTGGATAACGCTCTTTTGGTCTATAATATCGCGAATTCCGTCATTGGACGAAGACTGTAATAGAAATGTGTAGACCGGTTGAATAAACTTTACGCCATATGCATAAACTATAATTGTAATCTTGCCTACTACTTGTCGTTTTCCAGATGTTCAGCATATTTGCGTATTTACTCCTTTAAATATAACTTTATCACTTATCACTTCTCTTCTTATAAACAAAACTTTATTTCACTTGTCTCAATTTCGAATTTCTTCTCCGACCATAAGTCACTCAATCCCCGCGCGACTTTTTCTTTCCTAATTCCGGCATCTTCGGTCCGATTTTTTTCTGTTCCCGCACAAGCTGCACGGCGTTCCACTCCACTAGCAAGTTGTGGCTGTCAACACTAAGTGCTACGTTTTCACCTGCGATCATAACAATATACATTCAGTAAGAAATCAACCATTATCTGCGTTGAATAATACAATCGATAACTTTTTTTTAATCAGATTTTTACGGTTTCTGACGTTTTGATATATTTAATGCAGGCTGTCCCAGTCAACTAAATCTCTGTCCGGACATGTCCCATTAACTTTGTACGCCGCCATTTTGTTTTATAACTTTGTACGCTAAGTCACATAATTCAGTTAATTAGATCTATAAAAATTCAGAAAAGTCAAAAAAATATTTACAATTTTAAAAGTAATGAATCAAGATTTTAGCTGGTGTCACTATTTTTCACACAAATTGATTTTGCTTCTACAAATGAGTTTTTAAAGTAGGCAAGGTTAGGTTGAATTAGGATTAGTGACGACTAGGCCACTAGGACCCTGTGGACACCGCGACCAGAGTTGATCTATTGTGTTCTCCCCTATAAAGTAGGCAAAATCTAAACTTTTAACAAGATTCAGTATTGCCGTTGGGGCTGGACTATAGACCTCATTTGGAGAAAAAAGCGTTTCTACAGTGATTTGCGACCCAAATGCTGCAAGCGATGGACACTCACATATAATATGCTTCGTGCTTTCATATTCCTCTTCGCATAGTCGAGACAGGTCGCTGTCGGATTTGGCTATCTTTTTCAAAAACTCACAATAGTGGCCATATCCAGTGACTGCATTAATAAACAGCCTGAGCGACTGTCTGCTTTGATTAATTATATTGCACGCCTGCTGTTCGCGACGATAAAAGTTTAGGGTAGTAAACGTGGATGGATTTACATGGGATTTTTTTGATTTAGAATAAGTGAATGGAGAGCTTTCCGATAGGGTAAAAAAATTTACGTTTAAGGTGGAAGGTGTGGTAATTACCACCCTTGGGGTTGTCCAAATTGTGCCGTATATAATATCAAATTAAAGCTCTTCCTGAGTCCTGTTAAACGGCATATTTTCTTTTCTTCTGTAAATAACTTTATAGCCGACTTTTCTTACCCGAATATCGTTAAAATGCGTGATTTTTGAATTTGTGTACAGAGGGAGTGAAGGTTTGTGCATTAAAGTGCCGTAATCTTTTATACAACTTACCACAGAAAAAAGAAAATTACCCCACAACGTTCGCAAGAGAACTTAGGTGCCAATTAAAATGCATATAAATTATGTACCGTTATATTCGTATTTGTTCGTTTAGCGAAAATATAATGACTAAAAAGCAGAAAATAAAATATATTTAAAAATTTAACTTTTCTAAATGAAATGCACTAAAGGGGAAAATAATATTATTTTTTCTTAGTGATATACACAAGAAGAGTTTCATTGCAAAATAATAATAATAAATAAAAAAAAATAATAATAAATAGAACTCAGATTAAATCTTAAAAGGTTGCGCATGAGTTGCATTTAGACAATTGTGATTATAGTTATGGATGTCCAAACTTTTAAGGCTTAATCTGAGTTCTAGAGTTTCATATTTTGCAATAAGACTTTTCTTGTGTCTTTCACAGAAAAAGAAAGGATTATTTTTTACTTTTTATTACAATTTATGTAGGAAAGTTATTTATTTTAAAAGTTTTTTATATTTTTTATTAGTGATCTCTCAACGAAAACTTTGAAATATTCTTTAGTATGTTTTTAAAAACTTTTCATAAACGCTTCCATGTACGAGAAAATCTAGACATAACTTAAAAAAAAATATTGCACTATATTCGATATTATTTGTCAACGCATGCACTGCTTGCTACGTATTTAATTTTTTTTTATCTGACTCTTGTGTAAGTATTTCACTGTGAATATATAGGCATCAAATTGAAAGAACAACTATGACAACATCCAAAGAGCTTCCCCGAACGCTTTCTGTTTTTCATAATATGCGTCAGATAGAAATACCATCTTTAGTCTATCTACTACACACAGGGTAATCACGTAGCATATGTAAAACTTTATTCGAGGAACTAAAGCAGAGCCCCAAGTAACAAATTTACTTATATAGGCTCTGTAGAAGCCACTACTTGGAGTAAAAAAGTAAGTAAGAACAAATAAATTTGAAATCTGAGTGGGTCCTGAGACCTTTAGTGGATACAGTGGAGGAACCAATACTAAGTATTAAATATCTACGAGAGGTTAAATTTTTTCCATTCCCAGGAAAGGATCTGCCAAGCGCACACTAAGCACGTGCATAGTTTGCAGATTTAAATTGATACTCACATTTACGGTACCTTATCAACTCATCTTCCCTTTAGGTCTAGGAACCATATTCTCTTTTAAAGGTATATGTGATTGTCTAGAATATTACATACTTCTTAGTGAAAACAAATGACAAGATAAAGTAGAAATAATTTCAGCTACATATGTAAAAGGCTTTCAATTTTCTCCATAAATCAATCAATCAATGAATATTCTCCGTAAATCTAAAGTTGTTGTTTAACTACAGACTCCCTTTTTATTCCCTAGACGAAATCTCATAGGTGATATTAAATTTCTCATTCCTTTTGTAATGCATATAAACAATTCTGATAAAGCAAAATGGATTGGACACCCACGCATAATATTAAAAGTTATTTTGATTAATGTGTGTCCGTCTGTGTATGCAGTCGATAACTCGAGAACGCGTTTACTTAGAGAGCCCAAATTTGGCTCATGGCCTTTAAAAAAAAATTGAATTAACTTCGAAAATTGGGCAAATCAGGTCTATTTACTTCTTAGGGTTGCCCTATATAAATTTCATTTCTACTATATATTTGGAAACTGCCTGAAATTGATGAAAACGCGTCGAAATAGAGAGCTGAAGCTTAGTACGTGGCGTAATGGTAAATATGTACTATTACAAAAATGGATTCAATGAGGTAGCCCCTACTTGGTGTTGCCACACAAGGCTCTAGTTTTTCACTTTATTTCCCTATTATTTTCACTAAGGTATAATATTATTGGTCTTACAATTAGACCAATTAAATATTTGTATTTTGTTTTCATTGCATCAAGAATCTATATGCAAATAAAAATTAATTGCCGCATCATCAATTGAGAACGGCTCGACCAATTTCGCTCATTTTTTGTTGTTGCTGTGTTCGAATTGTCAGGACAAGGTTTGTAGGAAAAGAAAAATTTCAATCGGCAACCCCTTCTTGGTGTTTCCATCAAAACTTTGGTGTTTTACTATACACGACGTTTAAAAAAACTTTTAAATTCAAAACTGGGACAAATCGGGCAACTCCTTCCTGGTGTTGCCATACAAAAATTTCATTCTTAACAATATACTTGGGCACTGCCTGAGAACGTGTCGATGTAGAGAGGCAGAATTACGTGCATGGTGTTTTCATAGCAACAGTAAATACGAGTTCAAAACTAGACTAATATTGGCAACCTGTTCTTGGTGTTGCTATATAAAAATTTGATTTCCACTATATATTTGAGAGCGCGTTGACGTGGCGAGCTGAAATTTTGTATTTAAAATTTTTATATAAATTACCAGGATAAGTTCAAAAGTAGACCAAATCTGGCAACCTCTTTTTGGTGCTGCCATAAAAAGTTTTAGTTTTATAGCATATATTTAGGCACTGTCTCATGCGTTGACGTAATGAGCTGAAATTTTGTACACGGGCCTATAAAAAAAAAGTGCAAATCTAAACTAAAAAATGGGACAAATCGGGTAATTCCTGCTTAGGGTTGTCACACAAAAATTCCGTTTTTAACTATGTATTTGGGCACTGCCTGGTATATCTTTAGGTTATCCACCATGGTGTTTTCATAGCATTGGTAAATAAAATTTCGAAAACGAACTACATCGGGTTACCCCTTCTTGGTGTTGTCTTACAAAACTTTAGTTTTTCACTATATATATAAATCATTCGTTGACGTAGAGAGCTGAAATTTTGTAGATGGGAATTTAGAAAAAAAAACAAGTAAAAAATCTAGAATTGGTCTAAGACCAATTCTTATGATACCCTAGATGAATGCCCGTATTAAATTTCGTATGGTCACCGATCTGTGCAAGTATTGATTTTGAAGTTGTTTGTCGCATATATTTCTAGAACAGTTTATCGGACAGAACAAATGGTTATAACCAATTTTATAGAATTTTGTATTCTGCAGAAGTTTTTAGTACAATAAACATGTCTTGGACTGATCGTTTTCAAAGTATACGTAAAAAACCGAAATTTTTATATGGCAACACCAAGAAGGAGTTGCCCGATTTAGTCCATTTTTGACATTTTATTTGTTAATATAGTAAAAACATCATGCACGAAATTTCAGCTCTCTACGTCGATGCGTTCTCAGGCAGTGTCCAAATATATAGCGGAAAACGAAATTTTTATATGGCAGCCCCACGAAGGATTGCCCGATTTGTCTCATTTTCGAACTTAATGTTACTTTTTTTTTAAAGTCCGTGTACAAAATTTCAGCGCTCTAAGCATACGCGTTCTCTAGTTATCGTGCGCACGGACGGACGGACATGCAAAAATTGAAATAACTTTTAATATTATGAATGGGTGTCCAATCCATTTTGCTCTACCATCATTATTTCGGGGTGTTACAAACGGAATGACAAACTTAGTTATACCCCTATGATTTCATCTAGGGTAAAAAAATGGGACCAATCGCGTAATTCCTGCTTAGCGTTGTCATACAAAGATTTCGTTTTTAACTATGGATTTGGGCACTGCATAACTTTAGGTTATCCACCATGGTGTTTTCATAGCATTGGTAAATAAAATTTCGAACAAAGAACTACATCGGGTTACCCCTTCTTGGTGTTGTCATACAAAACTTTAGTTTTTCACTGTATATATAAATCATGCTGAAATTTTGTAGATGGGAATTAAAAAAGAAGGAAAATTTAAGTTCGAAAATGGAACCAATCGGGCATGTCCTTCATAGGGTTTCCATATAAAAATTTCGTTTTTTACTATATATATGGGCATTGTCTGAAAACGAATCGACGTAGAGAGCTACACTCTCCCATTTGTGCATATGAATACACACACACACGCGCACACAAACGCACAGTCACAAACACAAACACCCACGAACAGACACATACAGTTGCAAGTGGATTATGTTGTATTCCAGCTATTTGTTCCGACATTGATATTGGACTTTGGTTTAGTGATATAATGTCGGCTACAAATATTTAACCCTGGCTTGTTACTGGATTTGATATCGGCATTATTTGATATGACATTCATATCGGAATCAGAATTGTTGTCTAATGACTTTGGCTTATATATTGGATTTGATAATACTTGTTGTGATTTAATACAGAAGCGTATCACATATAATATCCGAAGTGTGGTATTCGATAACACTCTATTTGACTCGATTAAGAGGGTATCCGAGGATAGAGGCATAGAAACCTGCATTGTCAGATGGATTAGCAACATGCTTGAGAAACGCTGCATAACAGCTACCATGAACGGTGAATCCACTACAATCATGGCCACTCCCACAAGGCGGGGTGTTATCGCCCCTTCTATGGCTACTAGTTGTGGATAAGCTACTAAACTTACTCCAAGAGGCCGGCTTTAAGGCCCAAGGATACGCTGATGATATTGCCATCTATGTTAAAGGAAAGTTTGAATCAGCTTTACCAGAGCTTATGCAAACTGCTTTCAACATCGTTACCAGATGGTGCCAGAACATGGGACTATCAATAAACCCAGGTAAAACAGGGCTACTTCCTTTTACTAGGAAAAGGAGCCTTCAGATTCCACCTCCTAAGTTAAATGGAATTGCAATAGAATATTCCAAAGAAGCAAAATATCTTGGAATAATCCAAGACAGCAAGCTTACCTGGAATCTCCACCTGGAAATGATAACAAACAAAGCCATGTGGGCATTCAGCTCTTGCCACAGGCTTTTCGGGAAAAAGTGGCGTCTGAACCCCAAAATGACCCTATGGATCTTCCAGGGCATAGTCAGACCCATACTTTCTTATGGGGCAAATGTGTGGTGGCCTAAAACATTGCAGGCAGCCACCATAAGAACCCTTGACATGGTGCAAAGGATGGCATGTTTAGGCGCCACTGGCGCCTTTACATCATGTCCTCAATGAGCACTTGAAGCCATTCTTAGCTTACAGCCTCTCTACCTCATTATTCAGAGGGAAGCTGCAGCCAGTATGCTTCGAAAGGAAAGGTCAGATGATTGCACCTCCTCCAGGGTGGGTCATCTCAGTATCTTCGAGCAGGTTAACATTAACGACCTAGAAGCTCCAACATAGACTATGGCCAAGAGACTCTCTTTTGAAAAGGTTACAAGGTAACCATTAATGAAAGAAGCCAGATACTAGACAGAGGACTCCAGCTCCCGCAACGGGCCCAAGTCTGGTATACTGACGGATCCCGGAAGGACGGGAAAACAGGCGGAAGTCTATACTATAGAGGTTGGAGCTCAGGAAAGCCTAAATAAGAGCTGTAAGAACTCCAACATCTACATCTGTTCAGACAGCCTAGCTGCGCTCCTAGCTGCGCTCCTAGCTCTTTCCTCTCAAGCCTTTGAGTCGAAATTAGTTTGGAGCTGCTACTCGAAACTCCAAATACTGTCTAGGGACAACCAAGTAACCTTGGTTTGGGTCCCTGGGCACGAAGGAGTGGACGGTAATGAAAAAGCGGATGAACTGGCTAAAACCGGAGCTGATTGTCCGTATATTGGTCCCTATCCGACATTTGGCCTACCAAAAAGCCACTTTAGGGGGGAACTGCTTAAATGGGAAAACAGGCAACTGGATCTGCTTTGGCGTAGCGCGCCCGGTATGAGGCAGGCGAAGAAATTCTTCAATCCTTCTCATTTCCTGTCGCGTCAACTTATTGGACTTAGCAGACAGTCGCTGAGACTATTTGTTAACGCAGTCACTGGTCATGGCCCCTTCCGTCACTTCCTGAAGAAAATAGGCAAATGCGACCATGAACTGTGTCGACTGTGCGAAGAGGAAGATGAAACCTCGATGCACGTTATATGCGAGTGCCCAGCACTTGCACTGGAAGAGAACTTATCTCTCCAGATAATGTCTGCAATCTAACTCCGAAAGCAATAATCGAGCTCGTTAAAAGACTCGATTTTGCCTAATCACTATAGGGAAAGGCACAATAGATCAACTATGGTCGCGGTGTCCGCATGGTCCTGGAGGCCTAGTCGCCTCTACTCTTCACATTACAACAATATTACATTTAGAATGTGGTAGGGGTCCTGCAGCCAAATTTAATAAATGTAATTGTGGATGACAATGATTAAAATGCATTTATAATATTTATAAGAAATTTTTTTTACTCAATCTACTTACTTTCTATTTCTTAATATATACAGGGAAAAAAACATAACCTGCGTTACATTGCCAAAGTGAACAATAGGCTTTATTGTGGACACTGTACCAGGGATTCCGCCCGTGGTCTCAATTTCTCCTCAATCCATCCAACATTGTCACAACTTTTTTCACACACCGATTTCAAATGAGCTTAAACAATAATTATTACAGTAGGTACATTAAAGTAGCGATCTAATTACATATGTGTGGGATCTTCTTGATTCCTAGACAGGATGGCCTTTATCCACTAAAAAAAAAAAGAAAGTTCAAGTGAACTTCATTCAATTTGCACCAATTAGTCAAAACTTAAAAATTTTTCATCGTTTATCTGAATTTGGAAAAAAAAAACTCAAACCGTCTCTGAATACGTTTATTGTCGCCGTTGTTTTTACTGCTATTTCTTTCATAAATATAAAATGAAGAAAAAAACGTTAAAACATGAGGACACAGTTATTGAAAATTCTTTCTAGTCGTCCTTATGGAAGGAAGGAAAGTTATCTCGGGACTCAATCACATAGAGTGACAGCGAAACAAATGGAAAGCTCTGAAAGCAAAGCAATGTTTTGACGTGCTAATCGAAATTCAATTTCCTTCAGGCACTCCGCGCTGAATACTGTCATTGAACTATTGGAGGACGGGGAGGGAGGATTTACACTAAAGTAATATGTTGACTATGTATATACAAATAAAATAGCATATCATCACAGTGTGAGTGTATATATCTACCTATAATGGATTTTATCGCTGAAAATAATTTCCACAGAATACTAAAAGTTTATATTTCTCTTGTCAAAGTATTCCTTATATAAAATCGTACAATTTTCGGGTACAACGGAATCCCGGATACGCTAAATTTAATGAAATTTGAATAAAAGTTAATTAACAGTGCGATATTACATAAAATACCATCTCAGAAGCTATATATAGATAATCTAATAGATAATAGTCTCATGAAAATTGTACAACTTTCAGCCGCATCTATAATAAATCACGACTAAAAGTTTAATTGCATGAACTATTAGGGTAACAATACGCCCTGCTTAAAATCAATAAGAAACTTTCAAACTCAATTGTCGCCGGTATGCCTCAAGAAGTTTGTCTTCAAGCAACCAACCAACTAGCCTAGCCTAGCCTAGCCCAGACCAGCCAACCTTCACGGAATTCTATGGTTTTCATCTTGCTTGAAAATGCCGAAAGTGACTTTTCGAACCACTTCAATACCTGAAATAGTTAAGACCAGTAAAGGGGGCGGCACTTTGCAGCTCTTATATCTAACTTCTTTACTAGTATCTACCATCCAGACTTAGGGCGTATTCTGACACTTTTCGCCTATATTGAACTGAAGAGCATATTGACATGAACACACGAACTCCGGGACACTTGAAAATTATATTCCTGATCAAAGACCAGAGCAAAGTGGAAAACTTTTCGAATCAATGATAAAACTTTTGTACACATATAGCTACAAACGCGTATGTATATGTATGTTTGTATTCTTGGATGATAATAGACATCCTCTGAACATGAACATGTACCCCTTTAGAGACGTAAATGTATAGAACAGATCAACGAGAAGAAAGAATTTTCACTTGAGTTGTTTGAAACATGGAAAAAGAATTATTTGTTAAATTTGCAGGAAAATAAATGGAGTTGCAAGTTTTAAGGTAATTCAAAAGGTGAAGTAGATACATGTAAAGATAGTTTACCTTTACATTCACTGAGCATAAAAGCACACAAGTGTTATGAGAACGGTTCGAATTGATATTAAACTGGCATTTATGTATGAAAAATGGAATAAATGCTTGAGATATTTACTGGATATCTAAAAGCTAATTCAAGATAAGATAGGACAGGAAAAGTTGTAACAGCTGAAGTTGAAAACAAACCACTGTCTGTTTTTAAAGAGTTTCAGCATTTGTCTTAACTCGAGCCAGTGGCGTAACTAAGAGTACGAGCCCCCCCCCCCCCCCCCCACCCAAAATTTATGAAAGCGCCCTGCTATTTTTCACCCGTCTGGATCCTTCGTATTAACATTTTGGTAAAAAATTTCACTCGTAAGAGTTTTTGAAATGAAACGTTTAATACACTCAGAGAAAAAGATTGTCAAATCAACTAAACTGATGTAAATTCAACAATTTACGGCATTGATTTTCAGCCAAACGGAAAATTGTCAAAACTATCTTTATCTATTATAAACGAATATATTTCGATTTTATAAAAGCAACAATTAATTTGTTAATTTGAATAGTTCAAGATTCTAGTATATTTTACAATTTTGTTGTACTTTCTTCAATTGTAAAATACAATAATAAATAGCTAATTTTACAATCCAGTTATCTTAACAAACAACTAGTAATTATTACTATTGAGGTTTATTTGGTTAGCTTTTTAAGCCATTTACTAAAAATTACAGCGAATTTCTAGCCGAGGTGCTCCGTTATATGGTATTTCGTCTATAGACGATTTTAGTTTTCGTGCTTGTAAACAGATTTCAACGAAAAAAGTAAGTATACTACGCCATAAAGGAAGTGGAAATAAAAGTCTATCAAATAGTTGTATTTGAATAAAGAAAAAATCACAATTTTTGTATATTTAATCACATGTTATAGTACATATATACTTATATTTAGAAAGTGCTGATACATAATTAAAAGTTTAATTACATAAAGAAAAATGGTACAGTAATGGTAAATAATAAATTGTAAAATCAATACCTATAAAAAGGTTGTAACTAGTTTTAAGTTTAGTCTTTTTTTTTTATTACGGTTATACAATAACTATAACTTGAACAAAAAAGAATTTAAAAATGGTAAATGAAAACTAATAGAACAAGAAACTTAAATTTTTCAAATAAACATAATTAATGAAACAAACATTTTCGATTTCAATTATTTCAAAAGGTCTTACTCTAACATATAAATCGCCATTATTAATTCTATGAATACAAGATGGTGGATATCTAAATTCTTCCACATTAAATAAGTGAAAAGAATTATTTATTTTTTTACCAATTTTGTCAGAATTAAAGTGTTCATCGTTACCCAATATCTCGTATGTAGAACAAATTATCATTAAATGCTTATTTAAAATAAATAAGCATTATATTTTGTTAATCGCTTCTAATGTAATTTCTTTAAAAATGTAGTCATTTTTATCGTATATAGTTCCTTTATAATCAATTGATAAAAGTTCAAGAACGGATACATCATTACCTAATATTCTTTTCGATGCAGATGTAAGCAAAATAAAACAAGCCAACTCCTTGACTTTGCATTTGGAAAGATGTAAGTTTGACATAGAATTTAAAACATCCCTATTTTTTATCAACCTAGCCGAGAATTTCATAATAAATTTCATTGCAATAGAATAAGAAACATTAATACGGGATGTTATTACTTTTGCGTATGCTTTCGAATCGAAATTACCACAAATATTTACATAATTGGACCTGATTCTGTTATTATATGACTATAATGTGTCATAAAATGATGTTTGGGCTTTAGTGTTTGCTAAAATATTTGGCAGAAAAGCTCATTATGACGGGAAACTAACATATTCAAATGTGTTACCATTCTAACTGGTATTGTCCATATGTTGTGCAAAATTACTGCTCATCGTCATTGCTTCACTGGAATTTGAATCCATTTGGAAATTTGGTATATTCACAAAACACGATAAACTGATCACTTTCACAATATTCTGCTTATAAAGTTTGAAGGTATACTTAAGTATATCAATTCTAATAACTCTTCAGAAAAAAAAAAATAACTTTTTATAATAATAAACTCGCGGCAGAGCGTACATTCGTATTTCACTGGCACGTCATGATATGGTTGCGACATGATCCGTTTTGCAAAAATAAAAATAAAAATATAATTCCTTGACCGAAAGTTGTAATGCACTTGCTCACGTTCAAAACTAGAATGCGAATGAATCTCTATAATTCTTATTTAACTGCTAATGCAAATACCAAAAAACAGTTAACAAAAGTTGAAAAAGTAAAATTCAAATGTCTTAACTAATGCGGATTTATCAATTTTACGATTTTGTAATTGATTCTGCCTTTTCAATACAGAGTCGTGTTAAAGGAAAATGAAGTAATTGTAGGAACTACAAGCCGATATATGTAAATTTAATATTTTATTCGTATTTTTCGTGCCTCGTGGTAAATTTGAGACCCTTTTACAATTAAATTGTAGATCTTATCAGTGGCAAATAAACTCAGAGTTTAACGATTCTGTAATTAAATTTACAACCCTCTAAAATGAATTTTTATTCAAAAACGCTAATGTAAAAATTATTCTGGTGTTCGATTCTATTATTTCTTATTATTTTTTACAAAAAGTCTTTGTTAAAAGTGTTTTTCATACCGATGTAGCAAAATAATATTACGTTCCTTCGTGTGACTCTGCCAGGGGAGTTATCCAAAACACTTTTCTTTATTATTTTTTATATTTTATTTCTTTTAATTTTTGTTTTCTGAATCTCCTTCAGGTACACTTTCACTCTAACTTTTCTTAACATTCACGATTATTTTCTGTGCACACTTTTTTTTTTTTTGTGGTTTCCAATAACACCTAATTAGATAGCCCGCGAACCGACCTTATTCAATTCCCTTTTTTTGTTTTCTCTTCTAGCCAACTCGATATAAAATTTTAATTCACAACTTTTCTTCAACTCTATTTCTTGGATTATCCGTCGACTGCCGATTTTTTCTATAGTTATCACGATCCGCCGCTTTTTAAATTCAGAATTCCACTCTGCTTTTAATAACTTTTGACGCGATCAAGAGCCCTCGTTCAGGGTAGAAAATGCATAGTTGCATTTTTACCCTGAGAAAATTTTCATTTATTCTGGACTTAATTAAACAAGTCCAGAATATTTTTCGTTGGACGGAGGCTTGGAATTTGATGCTTTTATAAACATCAGCCACCGTTGCGACGATTGAAACTGCGCGCGCGTATACATATAATGTATTTTCGTGGCGCGCGGTTTTGAGCGTGAAAGCTTTTTTTTTATATGTATGTACGTTCGTACATAATTGTAATTTTCCCGACAAATCGTACTGAAGGTACGATTTGTCTTTCGCTTTAAATTTTTTTTTTTATTAAATATTTCCTGGGAACATTTTTGTAAAAACGAAATGGTATGTGAAGAAAATTGCTGATGCAATTTTCTTCACTGATTAAATTGATAAGCTACTCATGCTTTTAAGCATGATTAGCTTATATAAAAATTTAATGATTTTGAATAATTATTTTCTACCTTTTTTCAGGTATTTTTTAGGTATGTAACACCATTTTGCATCAGGTTGCATTCCTACATTACCGCATTACAATTAAAATCTAAATTTAAAGATTTTAATAAAGTAATGAAAACCAGGTGTGTTTTAGGTATGTAACAATCCTTCCCCCTGAGAAAAAGAGAATTATTCTTTGAAGAGGAATAATTCTCAAGGGAAGTTTTTGTGGGTGTTATTTTGGCGTCTTATCTGAGGTATCCGATTACTGCATATTTCATAGTTTGATTCTGTATTGAAAATGTGCTGAATGGATATTTTGTTGCAGTTGGATTCTTTCAACATTCTCGTGATTTAGCTTCAAATGGATCATTGGCGTCTTATATTCAGAAGTGTCGGCCTCGTTCCTTTTTTCAGCGATTTCAAAGTTACTTTCAACAATGTTGTTCACTGCTACTGTTGGCAGTACACCATACACGTGTCCCCCGGGTCTCACTAGCGTGGCTAGTCTCATATACGTGGTCCACGTGATGACCAACTGGCGCGGACCCGTTCGACTGCTCCTGCATAGAGCCGGCCGGCAGCCTTTCACCATGTTGGGGGTGGAGGCTGTTGTTGGGAAGATGTATTGGGTGGACCTGCCATTGTACCCTCACCAGGCTCAAGTCTGGGTTGGCGTTGGTAAGCTTTGTGTACGCGTTTTCAATAGCCTATTTATTTTAACTTTGTGTTTTGTTCTTAGGTGCCACATTCCATATTACTGGGCGGTACGGACTGTGCGCGTGTTGCCACCCGGTCTTCAATGACCCGCTGATGGCCATTATACGCCGGGTCATGGCCACCCCCCCCCCCTCCAGGATCAACTGGACCAGCCGAGGATGAGTAGGCCTGTCACCTTTACCATTGTATTTTATTTCTATTCTTTTAGGTATGTAACAGTAGTCTAGTTTTGTATCTTTAACAATTCCAATCTGTAATTTTTACAATTATTTTTCTCTGAGTGTAAATACTGTATAAAGTAATTTTTTGTTGTAAAAATGATAAAATTTTAAAGATAATATACTGCAATTAAAAAACATTTTAATGATTAAAACGTAAGAAAACGAAGGGTTAATATGTGTATGGAGGGGGATTGGGATTACCTGAAAATTAGCAATTGGATGCGTTAAAATTATTCATTTATTTATACAAGAATATGATACAAATCGTATAAACATTATTATTAGTTACTTTTAGAGTAAAACTTGTGACTAACTAAGCAAACCGCGGCGGTTTTTGGCGTTAGCAAATTCTTTCACAACGTTGTCTAAATCGAGTTTACACGCCAATTCGTGTACTACGTTCAAAATAGCAAGTCCTCTTAAATGCAATTGGGACATTGTACTGCGTAGATATGTTTTTATCAATTTGAGTTTTGAAAATGAAAGCCCTGCTAAAGCTGAGGTAACAGGTGACGTCAAATACAAAACAAGCGCTGTACACACATTCGGTAAATTCGAATCTAATATTTTATAATCTATTAATAAAATTTGAGCAAGATCACGGATGGTTTTGAAATTTCGGCTTTTAATCTCTTTCAAAACAGTACATTTTAAATTTATCATTTCATCAATAAGATAATAGGACAAATCATTTTCATACTTATCACATAATTTCTGAACTGATTTTTCAATTTCTTGTTCGCTTGAGCCGATCAATTTCAAAAGATTCAAAAATATAAAATTATTTTTGATCGTCCGCATACTCTCGAAACGCGTTTTGATTTGAGCTAAAGGGTTTTCCAATAACAGGTGTTATTTTAATTAGCCCGCTATTTCGGTAGATGTCACTTTTGGAGCTGTCATTTTTTGACATTTGACAAGTAGAAACTACGCCATTAATAAAAATGGAACGATATACGATTCAACAACGCACTGAAATTATTAAAATTCACTATAAAAATGGTGAAAATGTGGCAGAGACGGTTCGTAAAACTCGAACATTTTTGGGTCGTCGTGAAGCACCTTGTCGGACCGCAATACAGAAAGTGGTAGAAAAATTCGAGCTGTCGGGACAAGTTAGTGATGTGAGGAATAAAACCCGTGCATGTCGCTCAAGAACAGCCGAGAATATTGCTGCTGTAGCCGAAAGTGTTGAAGAAAACCCAGGTTTGTCCATTCCTCGTCGTCCTTTGGAATCAGGCATTCCACAAACGTCATTACACCGTATTTTGCATAAAGATTTGGGTCTTATGGCTTACAAAGTTCAGTTAACACAAGAACTCAAGCCGGCCGATCATCAACAACGTCGAGTCTTTGCTGATTGGGTCCTTGAAATGCACCACCTCGATGGCTTCGTCAACAGGCAAAATTGTCACATCTGGGGCTCGGAAAACCCAAGAGTTATTATTGAAAAGCCTCTCTATCCTCAAAGTGTGACTGTTTGGTGCGATTTATGGTCCCACGGGGTCATTGGACCTTACTTTTTCGAAAATGAGGCTGGAGCAACAGTTACGGTGAATGGATTGCGCTATCGACAGATGATTAATGATTTTTTATGGCCGGAATTGGATGGTATTGATCTGGACAACGTTTACTTTCAACAAGACGGCGCTACGTGCCATACAAGCAACGAAACCATTGATATTTTACGGGAAAAGTTTCCGGACCGTGTTATCTCTCGAAGAGGTGATCAGAATTGGCCACAGAGATCTTGTGACTTAACACCTTGCGACTTCTTCCTTTGGGGCCACATGAAAGAGAAGGTCTACGCCAACAGCGTCGATTCAAGACCTCAAAGATGGAATTCGTGAGGCTATCGAGGACATACGGCAGCCACTTTGCGATTTGGTTATGGAAAATTTCATGAAAAGGATATTGTCCTGTAGGCGTGGTCGTGGTGGTTATTTGGCTGATGTTAGTTTCCATTATTAACAACATACCTTCCTCTTTATAATGAAGTAAAGATCCGATCATTTATCTCAAAAAATGGCATTTTTCTTTGAATATCAAAATAACACCTCTTATTGGAAAACCATTTACGTAGAAAGACTTCCGGTATTGAGAAAAATTCGTCACCATTCATAACAATTTTCTAAGTTAATATCGGCATAATCATGCTGCTGGAAGAGAATACAACTATTATTATATTACTTTTCGTGTTATAATGTTGCCAACAGAAATCACCAAAAGCCAATTAAATAAGCTTTAGTTTTCTATTTTTTTTTTTTTTTTCTAGAAATTGTCTGTACACTTTTTCAGCTGTAACTTTTTTAAAAATGGCATTTCTTATATTATGACATGTTATGACATGTGAAAGATTTGTTCGTAAATTATTGTGCTTCTAAGCCACGTTTTTATACGCCTCATAGCAGAAAAACCTATGTCCCAGTCGGCGGAGGTCACTGGGAGTACTATGTGTTGCCGCTGTAATAATCTTGTAGGGCAGTACTTCTTTTTAAAAAAAATTCTCAAATTTTCAGCATTCATCTCATTTTTTAATTGAAGCATGTTTTTCATGACCATCGCTTCAGCTTCTAAGGCTGATGTACCAATTTTTAAGATTTTTTTATAATTACTGATGAAGTTGGCGGTAGTTTTTGAAATCGGCGTTTCAGATTTATAATGATATTATCTATTACTTGATAGTAAATGTTGATCTTCCACTATTCTTCTGGTTGTGTATCGTAATGCTTTCGCCTACTGTCGACTCTGTGCTGACTCCTTTTTCAGAGACTCTAACCGGTTTTAGCGAAATCTAGTGCTTTTCAGAAACTGCTCGATGTCTGTTCAAATAGTGAACTGATTTCTGCATGCTTCGAAAGAACTAGTACTTGCTATGAGATCACTATCCTGAATAAGGGTTGTATTTTAGATATGGAAAAGTTTACTCAGTACATTTTTAGTGGGCTTGGTCACTTTTTGACGAGTAAGTCGTCCGCAGTCGACGTATTTAACGAGATGAATAACCTGAGAGGCTGTCGTGTCGACCTGTAGGTCTGACGTAGCTGATGGAAAGTGTAGACGTCTAGCGTAGTTGTTCAGTCCTACGAGGAGATGTGTTTCAAGAATAATTCTTGGACTTGACGCAGACTTCTTAAAGTTGACTTGAGGTAACAAGTAATAATATAATCGGTTTAGTCGTAGATTTGACGCAGACTTCCTAATAAAAGCTTGAAATTGGATAGGATGCCTGAGACTGTTGATAGGCGTGTGTCAGGTAGACCAATATATAATTTGCAACTGATAGACGGATACTAATAAAGTATCTGTTTCGATAGAAACAGTACCTTGTCCTCCTAGATTGAGCAAAGGTTATAAAGATACCGATATGCAGACAGAGCGGTGCACAGAAAGCGCTATGTGATACTGCCAGACCGACACTAGATTTGATCAATGAGATGCTTACTTACTCGGGCAAGGAGATGCTTGCTTAGTCGGGCAAGGAGATGCTTGCTTACTCAGGCAACGAGATGCTTGTATATTCGGAAAGTGACTTCTTCCAGTAGTAGTGTGCGTGTGATAATGCTACACTGAGTGTAGAAGTATAAGGATACTAGTTGATATCTTCTACCTTCGTACGTCGTGTAATGGCGATGGTGGCAGCACTTTACCTCGACCTCACGCTAGAGTAACACACCTAAACGGAATTCCTAAAAATGAAACTTTGGGTATCCTGTAATAACACGTCAATATAAAAGGGGACTCTCATCAGCACGTCTTCCTCGAAATAAAACCAGTTAATTGCTTGAAGTGAAAATTTAACTATTTTATTGGAGATAATTTCTATAAATTTCTTTGTAGAGGAACTTGTTGTTCGCTAGCTGACATTAGACATACTAAATCAAGACTGACTAATCCTTTTTTTCTAATTTCTAATTCCTTTTTCATCAGCAAAGTATTTCGCGTGGTTTTACTAATAATTTTTTACAGCGGTTACAGCGGTTGTACGGCGTCAGGCGAAATAATGTGTCGCGTCGTCACACATTCATTATAGCGAGAACTGAGTGAAATGTTTTTAAAGAAACGACGAATTCTGGATTCGTAATAATCTTTAGCAATCCAAGTGCTATGTGCTATGTGCTTGACACAGTTCCCAGGGATCCCCTTTTCCAAAATTAATTTAATTGGATCATAATTTGCCAGTTCTTCTTTGGAGTTTTCGTAGCTACAACTCTATCTGGTAGTACTGAAACTTCCCATTTCATGGCTGATATAGATTCTAAGAGTACCTTGTAATTTTTGTAGGCTCGCATGAAGACCAGGTTGTGAGTAGTGAATATACAAAACTTCGAGGCCGTAAAAAAATACATTTGCTAGTGAAAAATTGGCGCATGAGTCAAGACTAACGAGATTTAGTTTGTATGCTAAACAATGGATGAACATTGTCTAAGGGTGAGTTTCTTTTATAATAGCTTGCAAGCCCCTATTTTTAACAGACATGACGCTAGCGCCATCATAAGGCTTTGGAAGAGTTGGAACTTCACCCAATTCATCCAAAATTAATTTGACAGTCCTTGTGCATCTCTGGGGGTGGAAAAATCTTTAAAACCTAGAAATCTTTCGACTGAATCGAGACCTTTCGCATATCTTCTGATTATTGACAATTGTTGCTTTTTAAAGCTTCGTCCACACTAAAAAAAAAAAAACAAAAAAACGTCACTTGCTTTAGTATCTTTAAAATTCTCCTATAGGGTGAGGTTCGATATCAATTCAATCATTTTATTTTGGTTATTTGGGCTTTAGTAGTTGTAGTGTTTTCAAAGTTGAGTGAAAATTTGTAATCATATTTACAAAAAAATTGAGCAATTTTCAAGAAATTATATTTTTAGAACATGACTCCTCCCAGTGCCCTCTCAAAAAGCAAACCCTGGCGAAGAAGTGTCAGTATTATATCAAATGACGAAAAACTTCCAGAGTTGTTTTTGCATTTGCGATAAGTTCTCCTGAGCTTTTAAACACATTCAATATATCTGTTCCTGTGCGTTCCTTGAGTAACTGTGACTTCTTCGTTCTACCTCAGCATAGCACAAACTATGTCATGCACGAGCCGATTTCATAAATGTCTCGCCTCTTTAACTCTTGATTGCATTGACTTTTCGTAAGTTGTTTTCTATAAGTTGTTCCCTGGCATATTCCACAACTACTCTCTATGGGAATATTCTCAGTATTTTACAGACAAATACATAAGGGATGTGCAGGACAATTTGGGGACTTCTAAGTTTTTCATTTTTCCCTTTTCCAGAATTTATTTCAGTATGTTCTCTGATTCTCGTGGTTCGCCTGGTTCTCTGGCGAAAGCACTAATTTGTTGTTTGGTCTGCTTTCGTGTGTCGTTTTGGAGATCAGAAAGAGAACATCAAAATATGTATTGAAAGAAGCCATATGAAAACTGACTCAGCAAACAATTTTTATCTTCCGGACGAAAAATCCCCCTGGTGAAATGGTAGCGATCTCTTCCATACGAGAAATTAATCGCAAGTTTGTTGTAATTTTATTGCTTTGGAAATATTGCATAGATGATATAAATTTAATAAGAATTCAATTCGCGGTAGGGATAAGAAGAAGAGATGGAAGATACGTGTCTCTATTGCTTCTTCCTTCTAATAAAGATTCGATATCTCTTTATTGCGAGTTTATCAGAAAGAAGACAAGTATATGTGTTTTATCTTCCTTCTCATAAATCCGCAAGAAGAATATCTCCTTTTTTACCTGAAGGCAATATGTGGGCAATAACATAGCGTCACTTGAAATCTCTTGGCGGGGATAATTAGAAGACATGGATAATGCATACCCCTATTTTGTCTTATTTCGGATAAAGTAGGGATATACCTTTGTTGCGAGTTTATCAGAAAGAAGACAAGCATTGCTCCTATATCTTCCTTCTCATAAATCCACAACGAGATTATCTCCTTTTTTACATGCAGGCGATGAATTATCAATGACATAGCGTCACTTGAAAATTCCTCCCATTTTGTTTCAAAGTTCTCAAGTGTTAGCAAGTTATTTATTAACCGTGGTGCTCGAAATAAAAGCGAAAACAAAACAAAAGTTAAATAAAGTATATTGTTGTTCAAAAAGTACTCCTGTAAATTTTGGAGGTGGATTCATACGCGAAATAAAAGTAAAAACAAAACAAAAGTTTAATCTGGTGCGAAAATATTGTAGTGCAAAAAGTGCTTCTGGAAATTTTGGAGGAGAATTGATACGAGTATTACTGTTCAAAAGGTTAGTAGTGTAGCGTTAAGCTTTTGTTTTTGGTTTTTTGTTGCATTTAAAATATTAGGTTTGTTCACGTACCTCTTGAGTGAATTTGTTCTTTGGCGTTTTTGGGTTACGTTTTCTCTTTTCAGAGTGCTGGTTTTGGGTGAAAATGTTATAATGCATTCACCAAAATAATAAAAATAATAAAAAAATAATTACTGCCTCAGAAATAACGAAATAGTAAAAATAAAGAAAATTTTGCAAAAGCATGATACCCCGTACATTGAGGGCGTTGTTATTGAAAATTTGCAGCCATTCTTTAGTGATCCAATTGAATCTTCTTTCTTTAACATATTCAGTACTGGAAATGTAAACGGTGGACGCTCTGTGGAATTCAATCACAGTGAAATTTCCTACAAAGTTATTTACCTAGCGGATAAACATTCCAACCAATATTTTCTAGCTCCTCTCATTCATCAATAATGAATAAATCGCCTATTGGTCAGCAAGAACATGAAGAGGAAGAGGACAACTTATTTAGTCAAGCGTGCAAAGAACAAGAGACTGACGTGCTCTCTCAAGTGCCTGAAGAAACACAAGGCAGCTCATTACAAGCTGAAACACAAGAAATTTTTGGATACAGCGAGTTTCTGAAAATTAATCCAGGTAACTATTAATACTTATTTGTAAACACGCATTTCAATTACATTAGTTTGTCACTAACAGATCAACCACCACCAGTAACATCAACACAGCAATTCGAGCAATGCGATGCAAGTGCCGCTTTGGGCAGTGTGGTACTTGTATTAGATCCATCATAACTTCAACAACAACCCTCTCAACCGCCGGTTGCAACTAATTACGTACAGGACTTATTAAATGAACTCCGTGAACTGCGGAATGATTTAAAAAGCGAGAAGGAAAGCAGGAAAAAAATCAGGCGATAATCCTGAGATTAACGCAGGAAGTTGTCGCTCTTACAGAGGAGATAAGAGAGTGTAAAAAGATGGCTCCCTGGAATACGGCAATTTTGGAGGAAGACAATCTTTTGCCGGAGCTTCCAATGAACACAATGGCCGTATTGTCAGAATTTGACAAAGTGCTGCTGGACAATACCAAAGCCCGATCTCAACTTGTAAGTACCAAATATTTAACATTTTATTTCTGAGCATGAATTTACAATTAAAACTTTGAATAAATTGCAGAATCAGTTATTTAGTCGGTGTGGGAGGGAAACACCTGCTGATCTCTTGCGGTTCAATTTAAGGAAGTTTATGACTGACGAATTGTCGAGGAACTACACTTGGAATGGAACTAAGGACAAACCAAGCATCAAGACATACTTCTTCGTTAGCCTATTAAAAGGTAAGCAATTATAACAAAAGTTATCCATTCTTCCAAAAATTACTGTGAAATGCTTGGATTCATTATTTAAGTATATGCGATATTTCATAATTGTAATTATTGCAGATCTTCTCATATATCTAAATAAAAGGAAACACTGAGCACAAATCCCCTATAAAAAATCAGCGTTATTGTAAAAAAGTATACAACTTCCCCAAACTTCCTTAAAAAATGTCTAACTTTCTTTCAATTTTTTACAGGCACCTCCTGCAGCGAACACAACATAGACCAGATAATTCAACAGCAATCCCTGCATGCAGCGGACAGAATCAACAAAAAAACAGCTCAACGTCCATCCACCAAACAAGCATCAACCTCAACAAGCTCTTCCTTACCTACTGCAACATAAAAAGAAAATAAATTAACACTTAAAATTACGGATATTATAAACACGTTTCATATTAAAGGTTTTATTTTTTATATTTCAACTGTTTTTTTTTACAATTTTCACCCTTTCTTTAGTTCGTATTCAACATGCTGCGCTTTGATGATCTCAACTAAATTTATATAAAATATAAATAGTCAACAAATATAAATTTAGTTGAGACCAGCAATATGCAGTATGATCAATACAACCCTGCATGCTAGCAGAAATAGTACTTCTTCGCGAAAGGAAAGCATCTCGTTATCTTATCCCTCCCGCGATAGTTATCTTCTATGATATCGTATTCGTATTGAGGAGAATACTCCATTCGGTATAAAATAGTCCGCTCATGCGATACCCCAAGAAGAGATTTTGGCGTAACGGCAAGCGGATAAGAATGCGATTCTTCCATGTAAAAAGAATACGTATCGCGAGGAAGATAAGATTTCGTGTTACGTATGCGTTACGAATTCATATCTTCCTCGCGATACGTATTCTTATTACTTGGAAAAATCGCATTCTTATCCGCTTACCGTTACGCCAAAATCTCTTCTTTGGGTATCGCATGAGCGGACCATTTTATACCGAATGAAGTATTCTCCTCAATACGAATACGATATCATAGAAGATGGAGATATCTCCAAAGGCGAAACGCTTTCTATATTGCGGAAGATAAAAATTGTTTGCTGGGGAGTTGTTTAAGCCAAGTACATGCGTAAAACTACTTTCGAAATCTATTCTTTTTGTTTTGGCAAATCTTGTTATTTGTACAATTCAAATATCCTCAGATATTGCCCCGTACATCCTGCCAACAAACCGGGAGATCCGTAAGATTAGGTATGGTTGCAGCTGGAGTTTTACATTATTGAATTCGTTAACTGTACAACCATGAGAGAATAGGCTAAAAGCGCAGTTTAAGTGCCTGAGCAAATAAAGATGTTGGAGTTCTTGCTTAGTCTTTCTAGTACAGACTTCGATCTGAATTTTGGAAGCCGAGAAACCAAGCAAACTGAAGAAATCCATAAACCCACCACTCCTGCTTTGGATTTTCTAACCTTCCTGGATCCGTTAGTATACCAGACAGGGGTCCGTTACGGGATAAGGATCCGTCTATCTAGAATCTGGCATCTCTCGTTAATGGTTTCCTGTTATCCTATTTCGAAAGAAATCCTCTTGCCCATAACATCCGTTGGAGCTTTTAGGGCTTAAATAACATATATTCAAAATGTAGTCCTTAAAGAATTATAAGCGCTTAACCAATCCAGTCCAACGAAGTAACCTGCTATCATAGTAGTAAAAACTACAAGCCAGACTACTGCCCAGACACAATCCATAATTTATTCGAATCGTCTTCAGCTGCCACCAACAATGCACACGAATTCTAAAGAAATATGGTCAGTTTCAATTCTAAGAAATTAATTAATTTTTGCCTATATTGAAAAACATTTTTGGTTCGTGCCCACGATATATTTAGCCGAGATCAGTGATTTATTGAGGTTTGCTATGAACTCTTCCATACATAACTTTCTTAGTACTAGCGTCGATGACTGGGTATTTCTTGTCTGTGCTAATAGTTTTCCCGTGATCTGGCAATGAAACTTCAATATAAATTTTGTATTGAAATCGAGGTTTCTGTGCGGTAGCTTCGCATTTTGATATTTTTGTAGACATTCGGTTATAAATAATAGTAGGAAAATTCAAGTGTACAAAATTAATGATAATTGATTTTTCTATCGAATCTTTAGGCAAGGTGTCGCAGGATAATTGTCGTAAACCGCTAAACATTGGAGGCTCAACTTTCGACATCCGCGAAATGCGCTACAATTTTTCCAACAATTACAAAAAATCACGTTCAAAAGACGCTGCCATTTGGGAATAGAGAAAGGATTACAATTATTGTATTGTCACCTATTTCTATTCTATATCTATGGTGTTTGGTTAAAAGAACATATCCCCAAAAATGACGTTAAAAAAAGATATGCTCTGTCATTTTGTACTAACTGCATAACTGCACCTTCCTTCAAAATGATTAAAATGATAGATCCAAAATGCATAACTGCAAAAAACTGAATATGATTTTGGTTAAAAGTGATGTGCCCGCAAGATTGGGGATGGGTATTGAAAAATGGCTTATTGTAGCCAATAAAGACATTGCATCCTCCCGCCCTGGAGCATCTTTTGAACATGATTTTTTGTCTGTCTTTTTCTTCCATATTAATGGATGCGTCCACCATGTCAAAACAGCTGGAAGTTAATAAGTGGTGTCTTATACTGTTGCACGGCCTAAAAACGAAGATCACGTACAGATACACAGGTCCAATTAGGCATATTTTCTCAATCACCCTTTAATCCTGAAATGTTTAACATGGAACGTGCACGTGAGTACTGTCTCCTCCTGCGCTTTGAACCTCTCACATAGAAACGCCCTTTATTAGCGATTATTTCAATCTCAATTTATTGAACAAATTCCACCAATCTTGGAAGTTACAGATTTTTGAAAATCGCAAGAACCACATTTTGCCTTTTGTCCTTTCGACCTAACTTTAAAAATTCATATCTCCAGTTATAATTGAGCTGATTTGAATGATTTATGACATTTCAGGAAGGATAAATTTCAAGTTTTGAAGGATCGGGGGAGGATGCCGGTATAAAGGACAACTTAGTCTTAATAATTTCAAATATAAACTTTTATTAATACTTCAATATGCCTAACCTAATATCACAAAACTCAGTTAAAACTTAAGACTGCTACTATAAAATTCAAATAATTCAGTTAACAAATGAAAAAAAAAAACAAATTCAAAATTAAAATTCAGTTAGATCCTGCTCCTTATTGATTTCCTCGTTCAGGAAAAAGAGGAGAAGACCAAAATTAATTATCTGTAAACAGAAAAAGGTAGAAATGTTGATGGTTTTTGTTAGTGCGTGAGGGCATAAGGGTAGCAAAATGCCCTTTATCAGTGCGTGAGAGCACAAAGATCGCAAAGTGATTTGATTTTTGCTCGTGCGTGCGGGAACAAGGGTAGCACAATGCCCTTTGCATGTGCGCGAGGACACAAAGGTAGCAGAATAATGTAGATGATAAAAATGTTGCAGATAAATCTCTGCGCAGAATTATTCTTCTGCTTAGGTGTGGGAAATGATAGGAATTTTCTGAATAGCTGCTGAAATATAAAATTAATCTTCCTTGTTGGAGGTTTGGAATATTCTTGATTTTAGATTAGTCTCTAAACCAGATGAGCTCTGGACCAAAGATGAATTTCTACTGCGGCTCGTCAGATTTATATAGTCACCGCATCCAGTTATGAGCTCTCGCCTATCGGTGTTGCCCTAGCAACGTTTGTAGATCTCTGAATGTATCACAGAGAGGTGATTGAGGTAATGTCACTTGCTGTCATTGCCAAAATATAAATATCAAGATGTAAGTATGCTTTAGTGCATTCTTGTATTAATTTGTTCATTTAAAGGAAGGAATTTGCGATGGAAAGTATTCTATTTGTTCTTCCCATATTTTGTATTTCAGGAAATATATTTATATGAAATAAGTAAAAAATAAGTTTTCAAACAAAACTGAGGCCAAGCCGCATGAAAAATTAGAAAATAAACTTTTCTTCACACACAGAGGTGGACTCAGATTTTATTCGCTGACAATCACCGATATATTTCAGTATGATCAATCAGAGGTAATAAGTGATTTGATTCATGAAGAAAAAGAATATTCAAGAGAAATGTCCCAATCAAAAACGTTTTGTTTGAAAACCCGTTTTTTACTTATTTTATTTTCTGCCTTTTTCACGTTAACTAAATTGCTCTAATATCAATTTAACCGAACTTAATTATATTTTTACTTAATTTTAATTTAATTTTAGTTTCTTACCTTCTTTTTAATTTTCCGTTTTCCTTTTAATTTTCCGTTTTCCTTTAATTTTTCTTATATTTATCTTTATATTTCTTTCATTCTTCTTTATATTGAGTCAATTTTTGAATATTCGCAGTGAAATTTTTTTGCGTCCATACGACTCGAGAGTTTCCAATCGACTGACCATACTTCGAACACAATCCGAACAGTTTCGATAGCTCGAACTACGATTTAAAGAGATTAAAGATTAAAGATTATTATTATTCATGAAATGTACACAAGATTTTACAATCTTTTCAGCACAAAAACTTTTGGGAATACTTATGGGAACATTTTAGAAATCTAAATAAAAATATCCTAACTATACAAAAACTAAAATAAAATTAAAAATTGATAATTAAAAAATTATTAAAAAATTAAAAATCAAGAATAAAAACCTACTGAAATTAAGTAAAAATTTGGGAATAAACAGAAAATAAACAGAAAAAGTATAAGTACCTACTGCTAAAAAAAAAAAAAAAAAGAAACTAAGAAGAAACTCAGAAAGTAATTGAGAATTGAAAAATATAAATTATAAAATTTTAGGTATGATAAAATTATGAAAATTTTAAAGAATCTGAAAGTGAGCTACGCCGTGAGAACAAGGGAATAGGAAAACAGAAAAATAGAAAAAGGGGAGGATTAATTGAAAGTGTGGATCCTGATTAGATCCTTAAATGCACCGACAGATCGCGCGTTTTGATGACTGGGGGGAAGACTATTCCAGAGACGGGATAATTGTACAGGATAAGAGGCCTCCATAACTAATCTGTGAAAACGAGGTATTATCACATTCCGATTGCGTTCCGAAGCTGTGTAGTGGAAAAATTCACGCAAATAATACGGCTTGTTTGCACGTAATAAGCTATAAAAGTGAATCAGTCCTCTCTGCTTAAGATAATCTCGTATTGAGCAACCTAGTAATTTTGTACGGTAAGGTGAAACATGGTCGAACCTACGAAGTCCATAAATGAAGCGAATACAATCGTTAAAGGCAACTTCCATCTTGCGAAGACAGACGCTATCGAGTCTAGGGTATATCAGACTGCCAAAGGTAAAGTATGGTAGAATTAAGGTTTTAACCAGTTTTGAGCGGATTTCGACCGATAATGAGTCAGCCGAGAGCCAGAGCCTGCGAAGTACAGCGTAAACCTTACCGATAATTAATTTTGTATTGTCGCAGCATTTCATATGTTGGTTCAAAATAATGCCTAGATTTTTAACTTTAGGCACCAAATCCAAGATTGTACCATCCAAGACCACAATAGGTAAATCATGCGGGTCAAAAGTGCCATTATGGAATACAATACACTGGGACTTGTCAGGGTTTAGCTTTAGGCCGTTAGCTTTGGACCAGATATTGATTCTCTCTAGATCGTCGTTAATGCGAGCAATACAGTCCTCAAGCAAACCAACAGGTCTGCTTAGGTAGACCTGAACATCGTCAGCATACATGTGCACGCTAACGTCCCGAACGGCTTCAGGGAGATCATTTATAAATAAGCTAAATAACAAAGGGCCCAGTATTGAGCCCTGAGGAACGCCAGACAGAAGAGGAAGAGGACAGGAGGTATTAGAATCCACTTTTACCACTTGCCATCGGTCAGTCAGAAAGTCCCGGATAAGAGCGACTGCCAAGGGACAGAGACCAAAGCAGCAATTGAGTTGTCTTGGTCTAGGGCAGCTCTAATATTAGTGGATACTCGTAGTACTGCGGTTTCGCAGCTGTGGTTACGACAAAAACCAGACTGCCATTTGCTTAGGAGCTCTCTCGAATCGAGGTGCTCAACTAATTGCCTATTCATTAGCTTTTCCAGAACTTTCGATAAAAAGCATAGAATGCTTATAGGTCTGAAATCAGAAGGAGACTGAGGAAATGATTTTTTGGGTGTTGGCAAGACAGTTGCAGTTTTCCAGCCGCTGGGAAAAGACGAAGTCATAAGACACGTGTTTACGATATGGAGGATGTAGGTATCAATGAAAGGGAGCAGCAACTTAACAAACCGCGGACAGATGTTATCTGGACCGACAGCACAAGACTTGACAGTAAAAATTGCTTCAATTAATTCGCGGCGGTCAATTCCACGGAAGGAAAAAGATGAAACATTACCACTTGTACTATTGGAAGTCGTTAGATTTGAATTATCAAGCATTTCATCCATCCATGTTTTGTCCTTACCAAAAACTCCTGCTTGCCGTAGGTTATGCCAGAGTGTTTTTGCAGGGAGATGGCAATTAAATTTTGAGCTAAAGTAGCGGCGTTTATCTCTACGTATTGCAGTTGTGGCGATGTTGCGAGCTGCTCGGTATAGAGAATGGTCATGAACAGTTTTTGTACGTATATAGCGGCGATAAAGAAATTCACGTTCTGCTATAATAGAGTGAACTTCACGTGTATACCAAGGACATCCATTAACTTGCTTGGTCCTACTTCGTAACGGCACATATTTTTGATATAAGTAGTTGATCAATGAAGTAAAAGCAGAGTTTTGGTCATCGACAGATGAACAGTCAAATATAGAGTGCCAAGGTAAAAGGACACACTCTTCAGATAAAGCGTTGACGTTGATATTTTTATAGTCGCGAAAAGAAAAGCTGTGAGGTGATTCAGGGTTTAGCGGGATGTCATAAGAAAAAAATAGAATATCATGATCCAAATTACTAAATGGGCAGAGCTGATCTTGAGAATTTACTTTGGTAACATCAGAAGTAAGGACCAAATCAAGTAGTGAAGGATTTGCGGAGTTGAAGTATGTGGGGTAGGAATTAATAACATTTAAGTGCAAGGTGGTAAGAAAATGTAGAAATTGATCGGCTGAAGGATCCTGCCGACGAATGTTTACGTTGAAGTCGCCAGTCACTATAACATTAGAATAAGTATGCGATATGTCAGACAGTATACCTTCCAATTCCGCAGAGGGTCTGATCTGAAGCCATTAGGCGGACAGTACACACTCAATAAAATACATTTAGAATTCCCCGAAGCTATTTCAATGCCGACAAATTCGATCACCCCACCCTTCGATGAAAAAACCAACCTCGACTTCAAGCCATCCTTTACAAAAATCGCTACACCTCCACCCACACGATCTTTACGGTCATTTCGAAAAAGATTGTAACCGGGAATCGAGACAAGAGAGGAAGGGATTGATTCATTCAACCATGTTTCACTAACCATTATGACATGCAAAGCAGAGCCTGAAAAAATATACTTGAAATCATCAATTTTATTACGCAAACTTCTCGCATTGAATACACACACATTGATCCTCAAGAACGATTGCACATAATATTGAACAAAACCCTTACCCTGTCCAAACCAGTAAAGTTATCCCGGCTCGTGATAAATAGTCCCCGCGCCCCCATCAGTGCCAAGATTCGAAAAACTCACGCTCACATTCAAGAAATTTCCCAAATTATTCTCACAGCGGAACTCACGGAAGGGATAATTATCAACTTGAAAAAAGTAAACAGACATTACATAAATAAGAATTAAATAAAAAGAAACTAATTAATGAAAAAAGATAGGTTAATTATAGACAGAAAGAAAAATTAAGCTTATTAAGACTACTACCAAGATTAAGAAAGAATAACTATTCAGTCGAGCTGAGCCTCCCTAGTTTCCGCATCCAAAACAAGTTGATCGAGAGAGCTTATGTCGTTGATCATAATTGGGACGTCATCTCGTTTCAAACGCACATGTACCAGCCCATTACGGGTGAAGGCAGAGTGAACCAATTTGTTTGACCTCATCACCAACGCCTTACGCAGAATCCGATGGTTATATGTGGTTAGACTTTCAAACGCACTTATTTTACTTGCAGGGACAAAAGCAGGGGAATTTTGTTTAGTTGTAGCTGACCAAAATTTTTGAAATTCCGCAAAAATATTTTCTGCTCACTGATAGAGGAGAACTTTACGACTATCGGGGAATTTTTGTGTTTGCCGCCACGGTCATGATGTTTCGATTTACTACGGAAAGCAGTCGAATAAGGTGATAGCGTGTGATTTATGATGGATGAGATACTGCTTAGTATTTGTTGAGGATTTTCGTTAGCAGTATGAGGTATGCCAGTCAACACAGCATCAGTGAGCCTAAAACGCCTGCGCTCGTCTTCAAGGTCATGTTGTACATTTACAAGCTCACCTTTAAGTACATCCAGTTCTGCACTCAACTTGTTCAACTCCCCACTGATAGATGCAATAATTTTGTTGAATTTATCGGTCATTGACTGCTCAAGTGCAGTAATCCTCTCCAATATGACATTAGTAAACGTTTTCATGATCCGTCGCTCAAATAGCTCGAAAGAGTCCGTAGAGATAATGGAATTAGATCGAGATGATGAAGGAGGGGTACTGATGCCACTATGTATACCACCTGCCAGCAGTTGTTGTTTGCTTCTCGTGCTCCTAGCGTTATCTGTGGGTGTAGTGGTGCTGGCACTTTTCAGATTCGATTTGGTACTTTTCATTTTGAAGCTATGAAAAATTTAACGAGATATTCACTCACAGTTCAACTAATTAAATAAATATCAAAGATCGCCACGATAAACACGTTAACTTTTTGTTAATTAAACTCTGCAATCACTCGAAACTCGGCAAAATTATGCGGAAAAAGACGAAAATTCAGGAGCTCTTAGAAACACGACTACTCAGTTTGCATGTTCAACTCAGAAAAAGAGGTTTCGAAAAATTTGAAATTTTGAAGGCAGTTACGATGAGATGATTAGAAGTCAGCACCGTGGTTGCCTGGAAGTTTTTATTCACCTTATCATGACCGACATTTTAAGTCATGTTTGGTGCTGATCCTAAAACAGAAATTTTTCGAGTATTAAATCGTTAAAGTACTGCAACGGTTTTCTGAAATTCAAATTATGTTTTAAATAGCGCGTTTTAGCTGTATTCCAACTTGATTCCATGTAACATGAATTTTCCCGATTTTCCATGTTTTTCACAGACTTTTCCTATTACTATGAGTTCTTTTTTAAAAATTTACATGAATTTTCCTCGATTTCTTATGCAAGTTTTCATGATGGTTGAAGAGAAAGTATTGATGCCAGTAGGACGGAACAAAAAATGATTCCTCATAGCTTAAAGTTCCCTCATAATTTAGAAAATCTTTTACCGGATAATTTTCCGGAAAAGTCGGAAAATTCCGTTAAATATTTTCGGAAAAATCGGAAAACTATGCAATTTTCCTGAAATGGACTTATCACTAATTAAATTTGTACCAAATTTTCAAATGATTTTTCCCATTGTCGGAGAGAAAGTAATGATGCCAGTTGATAGGGAACTTGATCCTGCATAATTTAGAAAACTTTTTTACCGGAAAATTTTACGGAAAATTCGGAAAATTCCGGCATTTTTTTTGAAAAAATCAGAAAACTCTGCTTTTTTCCTGAAACGGTTTTATCACTAATCAAATTTGTACAAAATTTTCAAATGATTTTTCCCAATTTCCCGGGTTTTCCATGGAAATTTCCGGTTCAAATTTTGATAGATTCAATTGTCTTGTGACATGAACCTATGTGCCAAATTTCAGCTCGCTGTTATGACGAGAGTGTCGAAAATAGTAAAAAAGAAATATATAAATATACAGACAGACAAATTCGTGTACGAGTTAAAGGGACGGGCTGGCCTCAATAAACCCGGAAAATCATCGGGGAGATATCACTACGTCGGTGGACTGAACAACTATAATGATACTACTGTATCAAAAAACAAAAATCCTCTAAGCTGAAGAGATGTCATGAAAAAGCTCAGCACTGAGTTGACGTCTCCTTATACAATCAAAAGAACGAAATATCTCCGAATTTGATTAGGTATTGCTGCTACTGTGCCTAGTGCCCGTAAAAAATTAAAACGCTGACTATAAGTTATATGTGCTATGCAGGAAGTAAAAACATAAAATTTATTAATAAACTTAATTAATGGTATTGCGCACCTGAAAATAAATACACATAGCCCCCAAGGGGATCATAAATCATCGATTCTGCATTGAACTAAAATCTATAAAAATTTATTCATTCTGATCTACTACACACCAACAGCTGAACAACGTCCTTTAACAAAAGTTGACATAAAAATGTAAAAAACAATCTGCTGTAAACTTTAATGTCGTCCCGTTTATCACTGGGCGGTAAATTAGTGTCATAAATCGAGTTCATTCATCCATAAAAGAAAACAATACGTTGTTGGCAAGCAAGATAACATTCCATGAGACTGCGTTAATAATGCTGCAACAGCACATAACACAATTGAGGTTACTGGGAGTAAATCATTTCAGTGAAGCTTGCACATATGTAAATATCTGCACTTCAAAGGACTTGTAACATAGTTGGTAGCTGGTACAAAAGGATTGACAATATTTCCATTGTAGTATAGGCCTTTTGCATCAAGTCTTCCACGTTTCACTGATAAAATGAATTAACATTTCCTTGATGTATATTCAGTTTACATGAAATCTACATCTATGTAGGCATACATATATGTACCATTTTTGATAAACAAAAGGATATTCAGAGTTGAAGGGATATCGTGTATACCTACATAACACACCAGGGTATGACTATGTAGAAATCAGTTATGTGAAGTAACTGATTAGGTTGAAATTTAACGATTAGAAAATAATATAGAAATAAATTGGACCAGGCTATATGAGTAACAAAATTAGTAAGTTATCAGTGGATGACTGAAGAATTCATATTAAAATTAATTTGTACACAAGATTTGAAATCTTCATTACCATCTAATTGAATCCTTTTTAGCAGATATCATCAATCCAAATTCTGAGTGCCTTTTCCATTATTTGTTTGTTGCAATTACAGCAGTAGTGGGTAAGAGCTGTATATTTTGCGGATATCAAAGATCCTACAACAACTGTATTTCTATTTCCCTTGAATTTTTCATAATTATTTAACACGTTCGCGGACAGCTACTGCATATGTAGTATTTTCGTGTTGCTGTGGTGGGTCACTACTGCCTATGCAGTACATAGTTCTTTTTTATAATTTGAATAATCAAAATAATGGAAAAACTTATAGGTAAAATTGGCAGTGTACATTACGCTCATCATATATAAAAGAATCCGACTGCCATCGTTTTATTGTCAATATTGGTATATCAGTGAATGGGTCCTGCCATACGAGTATTCTTGATGCAATATGCAAACCGGTTTTCTTGGGAAGAGGTAAGGTTAGGTTAGGTGCCCCTAGACCTCATGAGATAACCCTTCAAGCCGCGGATTTATCCTGCTTTCCTTGGGAAACTCAGGACACATCCAAGATCTTTAACCTAGATCTATCCTGCCTCACTCAAAAAATTCAGGATGTCTCTGAACTTTATACTTTGAAGCTCCCCCAGACTTGAAACGATGCAGCTACCTAGTATCCTACCTCTTTTATTCATCAGAGCGGGGCATTCGCAAAGCACATGCTTGACGGATTCAATTTCTTCCGAGTCCCTACAACTCCTACAGAAATCGTTCGCCGCTATTCTCAGTCTTCTAGCATGGTCCCCTATGGCCCAGTGACCCGTCATGACCCCTACTAGATTCCTGGTAATTGCTCTGCTGCTGTCAAGCAGTACCCTTGTCCTTTTCCTGTCATATACAGGACAATTTTGCCTCGCAATGCGACAGGTATCCCTGCTGGTCCATTGGAAGCCTGCCTTTAAATAGACTTCCCTGATGATTTCCTCTTTTAAAGCTACGATTGGGATCCTCACGTAAGCTACACCTGCGGAGCTATCCAATTCGGAACCCTTTTTGGACAAATCATCAGC
The DNA here is from genome assembly GCA_963924295.1 of Dioctria rufipes. NCBI lineage: Eukaryota > Metazoa > Arthropoda > Insecta > Diptera > Asilidae > Dioctria > Dioctria rufipes. The sequence continues at coordinate 74,628,841 of OZ002743.1, read as the reverse complement.
CATCTCGTTGCCTGAAATATCCTTATGGCCAGGTACCCAGCTTAGAGTCACATTGTGACTTACAGTCAATTCCTCAAGCCTGGTTTTGCATTGTTACACCAATTTTGATTTTACCAGCCCAGCATCCAGCGCCCTGATGGCTGCCTGGCTATCAGTATAGATACAGATGTGCCGTGCGGGCTCTCTGCACATGGATACCAATGTTGCCGCCTGATAAATCGCTGTAAGCGCTGCCTGAAAAACACTGCATTTGTCAGGCAGTCTATAAGACTCGTGCCACTGGAGATCTCTAGAGTACACTCCAGCCCCTGTGCCCGCACTCGTCTTTGAGCCATCCGTAAATATAGAAATATCGGATGTAACGACCACCTCCTTCCCCTCCCATTCATTCCTGGTGGGTATCGTTTTATTGATACCCCCACCAAAAGTCAGGATGGGTACTTGATAGTCTGTTTCTACCCTGCAGTCCCTACAGTCTACCTTCTGGAGTATATTGGAGTTCCCAAAACTCCTCTCCGTCCACCAGCCCCCGCTCACAGCCTGACAGCACTAGTTGCCGCCACACCCTTACAATAAAGGTCCAGCGGCAATAGGTCAAGCATGACCTCCAATGCCGCCGTGGGCGTGGTGCACAGACACCCAGTTATACCCATACAGGCGGCTCTCTGGATTTTTGACAGCACATCAAGGTTACAGGAAGTCTGTAATCTTGCACCCGCCTCCTTCTTTTTTTTTTTTTTTTTTTTTTTATATTATTAAGCCAAGCTCAGGGGATACCCTATGATGCAAAGCACAGCATGGCAGGAAGGAGATAGGGAAAGGATTAGGGGATATGAGGAGAGTGGCGGAGGTGCCGATGTATGTCGCTCTTAAACTTCCGCAGATTGTACGCCGGAGGAAAAACAGAAGATGGTAAGCTGTTCCACATTCGCACTGTTCGGGATAAAAAAGCATCACGGAATTTTACTGTACGGCCGAAAGTAATTTGAAGGGTTAAAGGATGTGCGCGGTTTGCAGCGCGAGTATTGCGTGCAGGAATCATTCTACAAGGGATTAGACTAGATATTTCATCAGAACATTGACCATGCATATAGCGATAAAGGAGCGAAAGGCATCCAACATTGCGGCGGTGCTCGAGTGAGTCGATATGACAAGTTATTGCCAAATCGCCAATGAGCTTGAAGGCTCTCTTTTGGACAATATCCAATGAAGCTAAGGCTGTGCGACCAGCCCCGGCCCATATATGGGAGTTGTACTCCATTCTAGGTCTAATGTAGGACTTGTAGAGGAGCGCTAGATTTGACGGGCTGAAATATTTCTTACACCTTTTCAGAAATCCAAGACATTTCGATGCTTCTTTGGCAACAGAGAAGATGTGATCTGTCCAGTTTAACTTACTGGAAATATTAATGCCAAGAATGCTTAGTGACGGTGAATCAGAAATTAATGCTCCATCAAAAGAAACGGGTGTGGTTAAGTTATGATCTTGTTTTAATGAGATAAGACAGCTTTGGGACTTTGATGCATTGAATTCGACGCGATTCGCTTTGCCCCAAGCGAGGATATTGTTAAGATCGTTATTCAATGATCTAGTCATGCAATCTCGTTTAACACATGCAGCATTCCCCCTGGATTCCGCAAGAGTGTCAAAGGAGTAAGCGAAATCAAGAGTACTGTCATCTGCGAAACTATGGATGGGATTGAAAGTAAGGGAAAGCAGATCATTAATGAAAATTAAAAAGAGAGTTGGAGAGATAACAGAGCCTTGAGGTACACCGGCATTTATGGGATGCGGTTCAGATGTAACGCCATCTAATACAACACGTATTTGGCGACTAGATAGGAAACTTTCAATCCATAATAGAAGAGGAGGGGAGAGACCAAGTGCTTTGAGTTTGGCTAAAAGGGCTGGATGCCAGACTCTATCAAAGGCTTTTGAAATATCTAGGGCAACGATTTTAGACTCACCAAAATTGTGAAGACTACGGTTCCAACGTTCCGTAAGAAAAGTCAGCAAGTCTCCAGATGAGCGTCCAGCTCGGAAGCCATATTGGCGATCGTTGATGAGATGATTAGTTTCAAGATACTTCATTAATTTAGAGTTAATGATAGATTCAAAAACCTTTGAAAGAATCGAAGTGATCGCAATTGGTCGATAATTTGAGGGATCGCTACCCTCTCCCTTCTTGGGAATAGGCTGAACGTGAGCTAGCTTCCAAGCAGTTGGAAATTTTCCTGTCGAATAAGACAAGTAGAAGAGTTTGCGCAGAGGTTTAGCCAAGGAAGAGGCGCAGCTTTTAATTAACAGGGGCGAAAAACCATCAGGGCCTGCGGCTTTGGAGACGTTGATCCCCTTAAGGACCCTGAACACATCCCTCGTACGAATGTGTATTGGCTCTTGTACACATTCACACGGGCGATGCAAAACAGGTGTTTGTGAAGTTGGTGGAAGGCGAGAATTTGAAGCGAATCTAGCAGCTAAAATATTAGCTTTATCCAGGGAGTCAACAATCACTTCACCATTATTAAGTAGTGAAGGTATAGAGGAACTGGTGAAATTGTTCCTGATGGTTTTGACCAGGGACCAGAAACCTTTGCTACCTTTGCGGCTTGCCAAGATTCTTTGTCTAATATTCTGGTCAAAAAGAAATTTTTCTCTCTGGATAATGGACTTGCAGGTGTTCCGTGCAGTCTTGTAGACTTGTTTCATTTCCGGACATGGATGCAATTGATAGGCGCGAAAAGCAGACTCTTTCGCTTTTATAGCTTGGTTGCACTTATCGTTAAACCAGGAGCGATCATGCTGTTGTTGAGACCTGCTGTAAGAATACGGAATGTATTCACGCATGCCAAGATTTAGTATGTTACTAAATTGTAATGTGCATTCATCAACATCCCTCGCAGCAAAACAGACCGACCAATCAATTTCATTAAGATACTTATTGAGACTTTCCCAATCAGCATTCTTATAGTGCCAAAGAAGCCTACTTGTAGGTGGAGCAGTTGGGCGGCACAGGTTTGAGGTGGTAAATTGAGCCGTGATTAAACAATGGTCTGAATTTCCAAGAGGGGAACCGACTGAAATGGAATATTTGTCAGGATGGGATGTTAGAAACAAGTCGAGTAAATTAGCTTTATCTCCAGCTGCATCAGGAATTCGCGTTGGTGCATCCACTAGCTGTTGCAAATTAAATGATTCACAGAAGAGTTCAACGAAACGGCCCGCAGGACTTGTGGTAGAAGAATGTCTGAGCCACGGTATATTATGAACATTAAAATCGCCTGCCAGGACGATTTCGGAAGAGGGGGAGAGAGAAAGCAAATGATCAATATTGTTGGAGATATTGTCAAATACGGATACCGTGTCGTCATCAGACATATTTGGGCTGCGATAAAGGAAACAGAAGTATATGATGTGCTTGTGAAGTTTGAACCTAATCCAGATGTAATTAAACTCTGGATTGGCAGAAGGAAAATCTTGAAGAATAGTAAAGGCAACATCATTCCGAATATATACTGCGATCCCTCTATGCTGAGAAAAAAGAGGCACGAAGCTGTAACCAGGGACGTGATACTGATTAATATCAGCATCAGAAATGACTTTGGTTTCACTTAGCGCAAGAATTGCCGGATTTTTTGAGTTAAGGTGGCAGTACACCGAAAACCGATTTGCTCTTAATCCGCGAATGTTGCAGAAATCTAAAATGAAATTCTGCATGCTGAAGGCAAAAACAAAAAAGCAAAAAATAAAAAACAAAAAAGCGACACACAGCAACACAAATATTTGGGCGCCGCCAGCAGCAGTCAACGACACAGCGAGGTAAAAAAAAACAACAATAGTGTTATGCCTATTGCTGCTTTCAATACCTCAGACCGTGCAGTTCAATGACCACAGCTGGGTGCACCCGGATTGATGATCAGTGACAAGTGCTAATGCAATTGCACTGATCACAGATGAAAAGAAGGAAAGGGAACGTTACCGTGGTGCTGGCTTATTGAATATTGATAGGGCATAGAAGAGCCCTTCACTTGGCGGATAAAATTTATTTTGATCATTTATTTATTTAACGGTCGCGTCGGATTTTAAATAATTATAGTTATCGATTTAGATGGAAACTGTTTAGCACAACACTATCACTTGTTTAAAAATTATTTGGATAAGATAGTAAAAAGGATTAGTTTTGTCTTCGAGGGGTTCGCTCCTCCTGGGAAGAGGTAAAAGAAGCAAAGAAATATCTCTGCAAAATCTACAGAAATTACTTTGCTCCTTTACATCTTCCCTAGAAAACCTGTTTGCATACTACATCATACTACTCCAATCCGCGCCACGAAAACTAAACGATACAGTGAACTCACGACTGCATGCGCAGTATTACTTTATTCAAGCTTTTATACTACGATAAACAGTCAATCTCTGTAAAGACCAAAACACAGTGAAGACGAAACAACAAAAGTTGCCGTAAATTGCTTGCTGTCAAAGATTCAACGAATATATGGAAGTCCCATATACTTAACACAATGAGGGCGACGCGATAAGTTGCCAACAAAAACTTTGGGAAAATCTCTAAATTAGTCGCCAACATAATCGGTATTTCTGTGTGAATAATTGATATTCATGATATGTAGATTTGGATATTTTTATGAAACATAGTAAATTAAAAGATAATAGTAAATAAACTAGTTATTAAAAACTTGTATAAAATTATTTTTATTTATTAGTTTGACAAATTATGGGTTTTGAGGAGGAATTAATAGATAAAATGAGGGAAAAAGCTATGTTGTGCAATAAACGTCATCCCATGTATAGAAATCTCTTCTTGGTCTTCTTTTTACTATATTTTATACTAGCGATTTTTGCCATTTCTTTTACAATAAATAAAACAGAGATAGCTGTCAAAAATATTTGTCGAGTCGCGTTCACTGTGTTTTAAATGTGACATTATCGCCAACTAAGTTGCCAACATTGTTGTGTCGCTCTCACTGTGTTTTGGCTTTAAGCATGATCTGCGACAGTTTTAAAGTGAATGTGGCAAAACGATTTCGGTGTAAAAGGTAGTAAGCTTAGGTAAATATTGTAATTTTTAATGTCATTATTGTTTTGCTGTTAATGTAAACTCTAAAGCAGAGGTAGCCAAAGCGTCGACCCCGCAACTATTCCTAGTCGCCCGCCTGTTTCACATGTACCTTCACATATCGACATGAAAAAAATGTTTTATTAATTACAATTATTTTAATTCCAGTTCCTCGTTCTAAATCTACAAAAGTTAGGCGATGAATAGAGAGAGCCGAGGGTTTTTGATTTTAGTCCCTTTAAAAATCTAACGGATGAGAAATTCTTGAAAAATTTATTACTAGTAAGAGACTCGATGATTTTTTCGAATTTCTCTTAATTTTGTTTTTAATGTTCTCCTTATGCCTCTGCTAATGTAGAACGGGGCTTTTTTTTTTTGTTTTTTTTTTTTTTATTTTGTGCTGTCCTGCTAGAAGGCCATTCACCAAAACCTTCCTGTCCTCTTAATGAAGCGCATCAGATCTTGGTGAAGCAGGGTTTTCAGCTCATCCACAGATAGAAGAGCAGACCTAGAGTATCCAGCCTGCACCGGTCGAAGGCCGGACACGCACAGAAAAAGTGTTCGGTTGTATCGGGCTCTTCTTCCAGGCAGGATAGACACTTAGGGCTGTTAACAACTCCCATCCTTGTTAGATGAGCGTGAAGTGAGCTGTGGCCGGTGCTGATGCCAACCAGAGTTCTACATTATTTACTTCCAAGCCCCATGAGAAAAACGGTGATATTCCCATTGAGCCCATCAAGAAACAGTTTTGTACACCTGCAAGTACTCAGGTTCGCCCAATTCTGCTGATGCTTTCTATGAATATCCCTATACTCGAGGTGGCAATGCCTACGGCGGGTTCCGGTCCGAGGAACGGCGAATTATAGTCAGGCCTAGCTAAAGCCCTTTCATTTCTTATGATCTGCATGTGACGAGGAACCCACAGAAGGGTAGAACAAAACCTTCTCAATTTTGCGAATTCAGAAAAAATCTTAAAAATCGGAAATATGAGTGCATTCATAAGTCGCAAGCTTTACCAAAAATAGCGAACTGAAAAACTCATTAAACTGAAAACTGAAAATTGTGACATGGTCCATTTTAGTATGCATTTCGGTTTTCTTAAATTAATTAATCTGAATTTTTGAAATTCAGTAAACTGAAATTACGGACATACAATATCACCTACATATATACTCTGTATGCAGAGGAACAAAATCAATTATCATTCATTCGTAATTAAATTTTTCAAAACCTTATGATTCAAGAATCACTTTACGTTTGAATTTGAATTATCAAAAATGTGGTCTCAATTATATTACATACAAAAATTTGCAGAATGAATTTTATTTGATTTTGTTCGTCTGCCTATGGTATAACACGCATCTCGCAATCGCAAAGTCGCAGTCGCATTCGCTATTACGTCGATGCACGTTAGATTTTAGTAAAAGTTTGTAAGAGTGAACGCCTTTTTATAGTTATTTCAGTGTTATCAAAGTTAGTTTTCAAACTTTAATTTGTTTTCGGTTTTGGTTAGTTGTCAAAAATTTATTGCATTATTTTTGACTGATAAGATTAAAAGTTAATTAAGCAATGTCGAAAATCACGAACAAAACACGACTTGTTCGTCAAAAGATCAGCCTCTCTACAAGAAAAAAGTGAAATTCTTAAGAAGTTATCTACTGGCGCATCTATCAAGAAAATTTCCCAAGAGTATTGTGTCAACAAATCAACTGTATGAAGGATCAACCAAATGGAAGGAAATTTGAAAAGTTTTATTCGTCAATTCGAATCAGAACTTCGAAATAGAAAAACACATAAAACTTTCTGGATTTCCTCGAATAGAGAAGGCTCTGCATAAATGGTTTTTGAAGAGCTGCTCATTCTCCCATTCCGAGTCATATTTTATGTGAAAAGGCAAAATATCTTCATAATAAAATTAAAGAAAGATCAGAAGAATTCCGTGCAAGGCTGTCAAATTTCAAAATGTGGTATGAGGTTTGATTTTTAAAGATAAGCGAAGAGAAAGTTTCTCAAATGCGACTGAGCTTGAGTTTGAAAAAAAGGAGGGATGAAAAAGATTTTAGTCCTTATCAAATTTAAAATGTGAATGAATCCGTTCTTCTTTGCAAGCTTCTCCACGAAAAAATATTGGTATATTTTCGTGAAACTTCAGCACCAGGAAGAAAAACTTCAAAACAGAGAATAACATTTTTGGCATGTACAAATACTCGCCCTGAGCACAAATTGAAGCCTCTTGTATTTGGAAAGCAAAAAACCAAGAGTGTTGAAAAATATGACTGATACATGCGTTACGTACAAAGGTAATAAAAGTGCTTGGACGAGCTTTGTTCTTTTTGACGAAAAGAGGCAAAAGAGGGAAAAGAGGCGAAAGAGGTGAGTACTAACTTAAAAAATTTCATTTACGATTGCCTGGAATATGAGATTTTTTCTTTTCTAGATTTTGTCATACCTTCAATTCAAAAACTTGCCAAAAAAAAGTTTTGCTTTTACTTAACAATGCTCCTTGTCATAAAAAAAAACTCGGGAATCCATTTAATGGATTCTATAACAATAATGTGTTTTCCTCCTAATTGCACAGCACTCTTTTAACCAATGGACCAGAATATTATAAGGTTGACGAAATTTTCTTATAAAAAAAAAACTTCTTAAGTCATTTGATTGGCTCCCGTAGCTATGAGGATTCCCTGACATATTTGAATTTAAAACATGCAATATGTTTCCTCGCTAGCACATGGAAAGATTTGAATCCGAACGTATAATGGCCAAATGTTGGAAAATGTTTTTGAGAATATCATCTGATAACTGGGACGAGGAAGACAACATATTTCTAATTGAAATCCGGAATCAAGTTCTTTCGGAAAAATCTGATATAACAACAATGTTAAACCAAATGTTTCCAAATGGCAGAAACGATTTCGCTGAATGAAAACTTCCAAAACAAACTTTCTTAAGAAGCTTTCGCTGAAAGTCGAGACAGCGATGACACAGCGAAGAACTTTTTGAAATTACGCATGATATACACCAAAAATAAAAATGGTAGAAGCAATTAAGCGCTTCACGATATGTTTGGAATGGTCGGAACAAAACGATGCTTCAGTCGAGGATTGATGCACTTTATCGTAAGCGTAGGACCTTAAATATTGGTTCAATGAAAACAGCCGTAGAGATCAAAATTGTAGGATATGTAATTTTATACAACTTTGTTCCGGTACATTTATGTCCTAAAGTTAATAATAAACGAGATACTTCTGTAATTATACTTTACCACATTTTTCCCGCTTAATTCGAAAAATATCGATCACACGATAAAAATTGTAAGAAGTAAAGTTATAGAGAATCAAATGTACAACAACGTAAGTCCGTAAAATTTTTGTTGAAAAGTTGCAAATGGCCGAGATAATGAGCAAAAACAATTCCCCCTTAAATTCAAGATGGTGGCTAACGCAAATCCAGCATTTGGTCGCCATATTGAATTTAGACTACCAGTGAACCACCTAAAGGTTAGAGCAATAAAATTGCTGACGGGAATTTTCGCAATATCCTGACCGGGCTAAAATATTTTAAAATCACATTCAATGAAATAAAAAAAAAAAAAAGTTCATAAAAAATTTACTTAAATCGAAATTAATTTCGTATAAGAAAAAAATCGAACAAACTAAATAACTAACCGGCGGAATAAAACCTGACGTTACAAATCGATTTTAATTCTAAAGCAGAAAAGCTCTTTTGAAATATTACGCCCAGACGTAATTAGATCGCTAATCAACCTGACATTTCTCAAGGAAAATTCTTCCTATGGGAGAGTGAATGTAATATCAAAATGTAGGTGCTGAGTTGGGTGTAGATTGCACATTTTTAATAGAGGACGATGCCGGATATGACTTGACCCGCGTATATCTACAATTCTGAATTTATCCACGGATATTATTTATGCTCGAAAATTATTTTAATGTGGACCTGAACGAGGATGAAATGTTTGTATCCATTTTTTCAAAAATTCCACAATTCGTAAATTTTTTAAAACACAGAAATACATCACTCCGCCATTTTTAAATTTACAGGATCAAGAGAAGGATATTGAAGGAAACATATTTTAAGCAATAAATGTGAAAGTGCCTCCTGTTAATATAAAGTACCTTCTCATTACTTTTGAATAATAGAAACGTACAAATTTGTTTTTTTGAGTACCTATATATATATAAGACAATGGTTAATAACAAATTCAAATACCACGAAACCTTCCGCTGGTCCCCAAGATTTCGTGTTAACCGTTCTCCACTCTATCTAAATCGAATCTAATAAATTTCGGTACATCTCTTCAATAGATTCCTAGAATGCGTCCTTTTTATTACGTTTAGATAAATTACAAAAAACAAATGCCTTTTACTTTCTTAACAAATATTTATTTAAAAAATAAATTATTTCTACCATATTTCAATTGGATTAAACTGCACGCTGTTGCTGCTTACACAAAAGCCATAATCCCCCGAAATTTTAGCAACTAGGTAGCACATACAATACAAATTCCCCCAAGAGATAAGCCTCACATAGCGCAGCATCTCAAGGTAGGATAATTGATATTAATTTACACACCGCGTACCGGTTAATCTAAATCCATGCTATTGCCGCCATAATTAAAGAGTTCCTAACGCGTTTTGGTCCAGACTTAAAATGTCCGTCCCTTGGTACTGATATGACAAATTAAACTCTGTGCTGGTGTAATTAAAAAGAATTTCGCTAAAAAGGATTGAACTGGATTAAGCAGGGTAATTAGAACAGAAATTTACGGGTGTATAGCGATGGTCTACTAATTGAAGCTAATCCTTAGTAATCAGCCGGATTTTAGGAATTGTCAATTAGGAGACCGTAACAAAACAGCCTGGGGACTATATATGTATGTATGTGTGTGTGTGTGTGTGTGTAGTAACTCGGTACAGAATTGACTGACAGAGCCATGATGCAGAGGACATAGAACTTTTGCGGGTGACTTTTAAACGAGTGAAAGTTGGTTATTTTCATCAGACTGTATTTAATAATTGATGACCAGTTGACCAGACGAGTGAAGTTAGTCTGTCTTTTGAGCTCATCAATTAAGTCTGTGCAATTTTAATTTACTTCTAGACACATCAAATATTTGTAAATCATCGAACTGACTCTGTTCTTCCTAAATATTTGGAAAGCTTCCTTTTTTTTCTTTTTTTTCCTTCTTTTTTTCCTCTTTTTTTTCTCTATTTTTTTCATACAACGCCTCCTAATCGAGCCTAATCAAGTAAAGCAAACGTATTCTAATTCCCAGAGATATTTCAAATTTGTCGCATTGGAAAAGTGTGCAGAGAGAGAGCATTCAAAAACATCAAAGGGGATGCAAAGGCAAAAAGCAAAAAAAAAAGAAAGTTAAAAAAAAAACTAAAAACAAAAAGTACCCGCGGCAAGCGATTAAATTTCACCCAGCAAAACTAAAGACGGACTGTGTATGTGTGTGTGTTTGTGTCTGGAATAGTTTCAGCATCCGTTCCAGAGGGAACAAGTTCTTCAGCTGTTCAGAAACTCTATTTTGTTGTAAGACTCTTAATGAATGGAAATTGTAATGAAGTAACAGTTGTTTGCAGACAACATTTGGGTTGCAAATTACTCTGACTGGGTCGAGTGGGGTGAATGATCTCCTCGCTATCCCTTGTACACCCGTTTTTCTACCCGTTTATATTAAGTATATATGTACAAGATCAAAGTTGTGGCTAAATACATATTTCTATGACTTTATGTGGCCGCTCCGTTTATATTAAAATTTAGGGGAAGTGAACAGGATAAGTTTGTTGTGAAATACTTTGAAGTAGAATGAGGGAGGCTTTAATTAGTGTCGTACTGTTGGGCAGGCGAAGTTTATAAATTATATTTTACTTATGAAAAGGCAAAATAGTTGCAGTACATGCAGAAGAACTGACAAAATAACATTCATTAACATAAGAGTACTATTAGAGAAGATTGAAATTAATTTGAGAAAAAAATGTCAAACTAAGTTTTTTTTTTTAATATCTTTTCACAGAAAAAAACAAACTTTGTATGTTCAGCGATCCTACATAGAAAAAAGGAAGAGATCAATATAAAACCATGAATTATTATATTAAAAAAATTATCTCCACCTGGAGTCAGTACAGGTGGATATATCCATCGATGTCTGAAATAGAAATAAAAGAAATGCACTAATAATGAATTCAAAAGAATACAAATGCTAATATATTCCGGGGAAATACTACAATTGTAATTCAGATTAGAGATGCACAAGATTTAAAAAAAATCGATGTACAGTAATCAAATGATACCTTGAAAGGCAAACCTCGATGTAGTTACAACATCGGACGAAAAAACATCGATGTTTAGATACACCGATGGAAGTAAAGTGAAATTTTCGAAAACGAAAAAATATTTCAGTTCCGCAGATATATACAGAGTTTTCCAATAAGAGGTGTTATTTTGATATTCAAAGAAAAAAGTCCATTTTTTGAGATAAATGATCGGATCTTTATTTCATAATAAAGAGGAAGGTATGCCGTTAATAATGGAAAATAACAACAGCCAGAGGACTACCACGACCACGCCTACAGGACCATATCCTTTTCATGAAATTTTCCATAACCAAATCACAAAGTGGCTGCCCTATGTCCTCGATAGCCTCACGAATTCCATCTTTGAGGTCTTGAATTGACGCTGGGCTGTTGGCGTAGACCTTCTCTTTCACGTGGCCCCAAAGGAAGAAGTCGCAAGGTGTTAAGTCACAAGATCTCGTTGGCCAATTGTGATGACATCTTCGAGAGATAACACGGTCCGGAAACTTTTCCCGTAAAAGATCAATGGTTTCGTTGCTTGTATGGCACGTAGCGCCGTCTTGTTGAAAGTAAACGTTGTCCAGATCAATACCATCCAATTCCGGCCATAAAAAATCATTAATCATCTGTCGATAGCGCAATCTATTCAGCGTAACTGTTGCTCCAGCCTCATTTTCGAAAAAGTAAGGTCCAATGACTCCGCGGGACCATAAACTGCACCAAACATACGCACGTTGAGGATAGAGAGGCCTTTCAACAATAATTTTTGGGTTTTCCGAGCCCCAGATGCGACAATTTTGCTTGTTGACGAAGCCATCGAGGTGGAAATGGGCCTCATCTCTCAAAATGAGTTTTCGATGGAATTCCGGATCATTTTCATGCATTTCAAGGAACCAATCAGCAAAGACTCGACGTTGTGGATGATCGGCCGGCTTGAGTTCTTGTGTTAACTGAACTTTATAAGCCTTAAGACCCAAATCTTTATGCAAAATACGGTGTAATGACGTTTGTGGAATGCCTAATTCCAAAGAAGGGCGAGGAATGGACAAACCTGGGTTTTCATCAACACTTTCGGCTACAGCAGCAATATTCTCGGCTGTTCTTGAGCGACGTGCACGGGCTTTATTCTTCACATCACTAACTTGTCCTGACAGCTCGAATTTTTCTACCAATTTCTGTATTGCGGTCCGACAAAGTGCTTCACGACGACCCAAAAATGTTCGAGTTTTACGAACCGTCTCTGCCACATTTTCACCATTTTTTTAGTGAATTTTAATAATTTCAATGCGTTGTTGAATGGTGTATCGTTCCATTTTTATTAATGGCGTAGTTTCTACTTGTCAAATGTCAGCTCCAAAAGTGACATCTACCGAAATAGCGGGCTAATTAAAATAACACCTCTTATTGGAAAACCCTTTAGTATTATATAACATATAATTACTAATTATCAATAGATTTGCGAATATGTTTCCCAAATAAATTTATTTAAGAATAAAAAAGTTTTAATTGGTCCGACAAAACAAAGTTCAGTTTAAATCATGTTACAACTGCTGGAAATAAAACTCCAAATTAATTTAAGAGATTTTTATAGTAATATTAATAATATCGTAGTATGCCTACATAATTTTAGAAAAAAAAAAAAAAACCGGTCAAGTGCGAGTCGGACTCGCACAAGAAGGGTTCCGTACCATAGTACAAAATTTAACACTATGTATACGCAAAAAAAACTCGTTTCTTGTATTTTTTAATTTAATTTAATTTTCATTATTTGTTGCTATAGCGGCAGTAGAAATACACACTGTGAAAATTTCAAATGTCTATCTATTACGATTCATGGGATACAGCCAGGTGAAGGGCGGACGGACAGACATCGGAGGCTTACACAGTAAAAAAATCGGTGTTAAAATAGCACCAATTCGGTGTTAAATAGTGTCCAACCCTTTGGATAACTTAAATAGTTATCCGATCATATTTCTTCGTTCGGGGTTACAATATTCATCCATTCAATTTTACTGCTTGTATACTAGTAAATATAAAACAAATAGTCAACTAGTGAAGATATTTAACACTATATCCATTTTTCCTACTTTATCCTATAGAACAATTTACGATATTATCCAAAGGGATATTTCTGTTGTACGTTAAATCCAATATCCTTTCAATTATATTAGATTCATTCTTATAAATAAAAACTATCAAACTGGTGGTGCAGCACAGGCGTTAAATTGAAATATCTCAAAATTTGTTAATATTTATAGACTTCAAAAGGGACCTGCAATTTAATATTAGTTATACAGTTACAAAAATGAAAGAGTTAAAAATTGTTTAACAGTGGTAGTTTATTTTAATATATGTATATTATTGCAGTTGCATGTTACATGTAGCACATAATAAGCAAAAAAAAAAAAAGAAATGCATAAAAACAGAATATATAGTTTTCATATACTAAAACATGTCTAGAAACAATAAAAAAATTAGGACAATTTTCTCGTAATATTATTTCAAAGGCTTCCTTGAAAACGATATTTTTTATATTAATGGTTTTTACTTCTTCACTGTTTCCGATTTCAAATGCATTTAAATTGAAACTATAATTTTGAGTAATTAGAATATTATAAACAAAAATAATTTCTTCTCGAACTTTTAGAATGAACTTAATTTTTCCACCTCGACTTTGAGAATCATGAAAAATTTTCTGAAAAAGACCATATACTCGTATGACTAAATTTTCCTGATAAAATAACATAAATTATGCCTTTATTGGAAATTATTCTAATATCCAAACCAAAAACACGGCTTAATTAATTGACCAAGAAACATCGCTCAAAAAAAATAAAAAATATAAAATTTAATTTAAATAAATTGACAAAAATAACTATTACAGAGGGCAGCCTTTTAGTGTCCAGTTTCAGTGATGAAATATTATTCTAAAACGCACTGTTTTTGCTGATATTTATGCTACACATTTATATATATGCACGTGTATATTTTAACTTATTGAGTTACGTTTACTATTCTACATAGCACATAGTTACATGTCACAATGCATATTAAGCAGAACCTTAATTTCCAACAATAAAATAAAATATATTTTTTACTCACAAAATTGCCTGGATCTTGATTTTCACAAAGATTTGGGATAAGAAGTGCAGTTGCTTTAGCCCACAGAATTTTGCTTTCAGCAGATGGATAAGTCCCTTCAATTTGTATCAAGTGATTAACCAATAAATTTACTAATTTTATGCGAAATTTTTTGTTCAACGTATTCTTTTCTTTATAAAAATCTAAGATCTTTTTTCCTTCTATGTTTTTTTTGAAGATACAAGCTCAATTCCTAGAAAATTAATATCATAAAAAAAATATTTAATTAAGTGTCGTTCTCACCGATTTAAGAAGAATTTCCTCAATTCAACGCTTTTTTGGTAAGGAGCCAAGAAAATAGCCCTTCCGCTTTAAAGGTGAAGCAAAATACTCCTCTTCCTCTAGATTATGTTCTGTTTGTGTTGATACATCTTTATATTTTTCTAAAATAATGAATCTAAATAAAGACCTTGTCCGAATTATTTGAAATTTTTGTTACCACTTGACTGGACAACTTTCACAAAAAACTTTTTATAGAATGATAAATTACACTCCTTCATAAATATGTCGAAAACTGGCTGCTGGATTTCTATTCCATACTCATCACATATATATAGCACATATTTATCCAGTGGAATATTAAAAGCGTTCACCGTTAAAGTAAAAACAACAGTAAATTCAATGATTCTATTTACAAAACACCTATAAGGTCACTTTCTTCTAAAATGTCAATAATTTGCACCTTTTCAGTAAAAGTCACGACGACATACTTTTGCACGTTGTTGTAAGTTAACTTAAAAACCTTGCTTCCACCATCCAAAATGTGGCTTTAAATATTTAAATGCATAGGATAGGTGTGAATGGAGATTTCAAAATGATGCAAAATTCGGTGAATCGGTTTCCCCTTTCTTCATTAACCGATTGAGGTAATTTTCTGAAATCCATGGAGGTTAAGCTATTTCAAAATTCATGGAACCCGTTAACTTTGTGGCGTGATCAAACATGTCACATTGTTTCAACCAATAGGAGTATTTCTGACTCTTATCATTTCATTTGTGTTTATTTTTTCCTCCGAACAGTGAAAAAATAGTTACTATTTTTCCGAAAAGGTACTTTAATCTTTTATCCGTAAATTGGAGTTAAATCATTCACAGATAATCCGAAAGTAGTCAAAGATTAAGCTTAAGTGGACAAAAAATCAAAATCACCCGCATATTTTTTAGAGTGTAGTAATAGGGTTTCCATTTTTACCCTTTGGGTACGGAACCCTAAAAAATACCCAAAAAGAATCAGCATACTACAGAAAAATACTTCAAGTTTCCCAATAATTTTCAACAAGACTTTTCTCCCTTTAGGTCATTTCTCTGCTGATAAAGTATTTTGTCCACCCTTGAGAAAAGTCTTTCTAATGGAATGGTGGTTGGTAGGATGGACAAACATGTTGGTGCTATTTTTACCAAATTAGTATAGTGTTCCTTCATAGTTTGCCTGAAAATTAGAGTATTATCTGCCATGTTTCCCGTGATGGGACTTTTAAGATACCAAGTTATCTCTGATATTTGCTTCTCTATTTCACCTTCTCACGAAAGTAAAACGTTTTTAACAATTCACAAATCCACAAATCGAATTGTTGATTGCCTATAAAATAAAATAAAGAACAATGATTGTAACAGAAACCATAAGAAAAGATGTTCCCACAAGAGAACTTGATTACTCGTTCAAAGAGAATATGTGCATACTTTAAAAATCAAATAAAATTCTAAAAAATATACAGAAACGTTTTCTCCAATAATATTTTATGTAATACTGAAAGAGAGACGTGATTATTGTACATTCCCCGAATTGAATACGTTTTTGAAGAAATTTTCCACCATATTGGATCCGCCATTTTGTTTTTCTACATTTTGACTTCGAATTCGTAATCAGCGACCCCGAAAACCCCCGAGTACAGACGTTCACCCGAATTGAATACGTTTTTGACTTTTGGCCAGCTTTTCGGAGTTTGGGACCACTGTGCAACTTTTCTACGTTCAGAAAAGTGTTACTAGAGCCGAATTTGAAAATTATTTTTGCTAGGCTCAAGTATTCGGAAATGTACGATCCGACTCAGACTCGCCCCCATATGCTTGTAGTAGGGTAGACTATTTGTTTATATAAGGTCCGCCAAATAACTTTTTTTTTTTAAACAGGGCGCAAAACATCGAGTGTAGCTTCGGCTGTGTGGCACGTAGCGCCGTCCTGTTGAAACCAAATGTTGCCAATATCCTCCTCTTCAATTTTCGTTCAACATGGCCCGATAACGATTGCCATTGACTGTAACGGCCACTCCTTGCTCATTTTCGAAGAAAAGTGGCCCAATAATGCCTCTAGACCAAAATCCGCACCAAACAGTGACTCGTTTTGGGTGTATCGGCTTTTCAATGTATGCGTGCGGGTTTTCTGTGCCCCAAATGCGACAATTTTGCTTGTTTACATACCCACCAAGATCAAAATGAGCTTCATCCGAAAAGATGATTTTTTTGGCAAAATCGGCATCTTCTGTAAGTCGATCGCAGGCCCACTCAGCGAAGCGTTGTTCAAGCGTATACACAACCATATTCGTTCAGCGGAAGAATAAAACTAATTATCTGTCAAATCAGACATGAGCTAAGTGTTACCATTCACGAAATAAGCACTAGTTGAAAAAAAACTTTAGATGGCGGACCCTATAGAATAGTATTACGTGCAGAATACTATTTCCACATACAGCACAAAATTACCCAAGAACATCCCATTGTTCTCTCCTATAAATCCTATAATTTTCCCGGGATAAACAGGAAGTATTCAGTACTTGGTGCCTTTATTTCTAGAAGTTTTTAGAAATTTCTCGTAACTTATTCTCTGGGATAGTCTATATGGCATTTTACATACAAATACATAGGGGATGTGCAGGATAATTTTTGGATAATCATGGGGGACTATGACAATACTGTTGAAAGAAATACTTTGCACAAAATCTCTCTATTGGATCTTTAATTGAGACTTATACGATGCTCTTTTCAAGAAGCAAGTGTACTGCAATTACCTAGCCCACAAAATCTTTCTATTCCACGCAATTCTAGAGTACATATACGAAAATGACTGTTTTAATAATTTTGTGGTCCTTCTCCGCAAATTTGTCCTTATACGTTTAATGCCACGCTACTTTTTAGAATTCCGAGGTAAAAAGCCAATTTAATTGGATCATATTATAAAACTACGAGATAACTCGTAGTTGGCGTCGTAGGCAATAAGTATTTCGCATAATTAATCATATCATAAATGCTTAGAGCTATTTAGAACCATTTATGCAGTAAAAATTATTCAGTGGAACGGTTCCACTGGAACCAATCTTCTTAATGTAAACAAATTTTGCAAGAGTAATTTCGCTAAAAATTGAAATGCCTAGTGCGAATAATTATTGTCCATTTTACGCTTACTTAAAAAGTTGAAGGGCTGGACATGTGTTGGCGCTCGGCTTTAGTTACCACAATTCGCAATGCCTAGATATAAAGGGTTTTCCAATAAGAGGTGTTATTTTGATATTCAAAGAAAAATGCCATTTTTTGAGATAAATGATCGGATCTTTATTTCATTATAAAGAGAAAGGTTTGCCGTTAATAATGGAAAATAACATCAGCCAAATGACCACCACGACCACGCCTACAGGACCATATCCTTTTCATGAAATCTTCCATAACCAAATCGCAAAGTGGCTGCCATATGTCCTCGATAGCCTCACGAATTCCATCTTTGAGGTCTTGAATCGACGTTGGGCTGTTGGCCTTCTCTTTCACGTGGCCCCAAAGGAAGAAGTCGCAAGGCGTTAAGTCACAAGATCTCGGTGGCCAATTGTGATCATCTCTTCGAGAGATAACACGGTCCGGAAACTTTTCCAGTAAAAGATCAATGGTTTCGTTGCTTGTATGGCACGTAGCGCCGTCTTGTTGAAAGTAAACGTTGTCCAGATAAATACCATCCAATTCCGGCCATAAAAAATCATTAATCATCTGTCGATAGCGCAATCTATTCACCGTAACTATTGCGCCAGCCTCATTTTCGAAAAAGTGAGGTCCAATGACCCCGCGGGACCATAAACCGCACCAAACAGTCACACGTTGGGGATAGATAGGATTTTCAACAATAACTCTTGGGTTTTCCGAGCCCCAAATGCGACAATTTTGCTTGTTAACGAAGCCATCGAGGTGGAAAGGGCCTCATCACTCAAGATGAGTTTTCGATGGAATTCCGGATCATTTTCATGCATTTCAAGGACCCAATCAGCAAAGACTCGACGTTGTTGATGATCGGCCGGCTTAAGTTCTTGTATTAACTGAACTTTATAAGCCTTAAGACCCAAATCTTTATGCAAAATACGGTGTAATGACGTTTGTGGAATGCCTAATTCAAAGAACGACGAGGAACGGACAAACCTGGTTATCTCCAACACTTTCGGCTACAACAGCAATATTCTCGGCTGTTCTTGAGCGACGTGCACGGGGGTTTTATTCTTCACATCACTAACTTGTCCCGACAGCTCGAATTTTTCTACCAATTTCTGTATTGCGGTCCGACAAGGTGCTTCACGACGACCCAAAAATGTTCGAGTTTTACGAACCGTCTCTGCCACATTTTCACCATTTTTATAGTGAATTTTAATAATTTCAATGCGTTGTTTGAATCATGTATCGTTTCATTTTTATTAATGGCGTAGTTTCTACTTAACAAATGTCAAAAAATGACAGCTCCAAAAGTGACATGTTATTGGAATACCCTGTATTTCATACAAAGTGCACGCAATCTATAATCGATGTTCCATATAGTACTTGTCCTATTTGCAGAGCTCCTGTGACTGGAACTGATAGCATTGAAAAAAAAATTACAACAAAAATACTGAAAAAGATCGTGAAAGGTTAGTAAAATGTGCGAACAGAGCTGATGACTGGATAGTTTTGGCTGCAACACTGAAGATCAAGTTCAAAACCCTATATCACTCGATCCAATGTGGGCGTGACAAAATTTTGCCAAAAGGAAGCACAAAACCAAAAAATTCTAAGTCATTTAGGGAACGGAACACGCATAAAATGTTCAAGGTAGCCACAAACCAAGATTTGTTAAATATGCTACTGTTAAGCTCAGATCCTTTAATAACAAATAAGCGACCATTATCACAAAAATTAAATTTTCGTTTGAATAAAATAGTTCGAAGTCTTCTTTTGTAGTTTTGTAGTGATTTAAATATACGGTAGATTTTGTAGGAAAAATGTTGAGAAATTTTTCGAAAATATAAGTTTTTTATAATATATATTTGAACAAAGTGTGTTTTATTTAAATATATGTAATAATATAAACAAAAAAGTACAATCTTCCGGTTTTGACCTCATATACCATACAAGACACACCACTGTGGTCTGGGAAACCCATTCGACATTTCTAGTCGGCCAATAAATGCATGTTACCTGTAGGAATTTCTGTAAAATAAAGTTATTTTGACAGGCATAAAAGGGGTATCGGTAGATACCCTTGGAGATGAATAAATTCTTCTTTCACATTAGGAATTAATTACAATTTGTTTTTATATTTTTTTTCATTACAAACTTTACAAACTTCTATATAACTAAAGTTCCCTTTGGTCGTCCGCAAGGTATCTCTTGGTATTTTAACTGAAATTCAATTAAAGTGAATACTGCGGTATTTGCAATCTATCGAATTTGCGGGAAATTGTCGCAACTAATATATTAATATTAGTAAATAAAAAAACATACAGGGCGATTCAGTTCAAGATACCTTCCGGTATACCACGCGATTCTTGAGGCAAGCTGATCAAAAAATTGTTCCACATACCCCCCCCCCCCCCCCTAGGAACCTACCTTTAGGAGTTGTGGCCAGTTGAAGATTTCGCCAATATTCGTGAGAATAAATGAGTATAACTTTTGAACCACCCCATAGATTTTGGTTATTGTTGGCTTATTAAATAGTCGAAAAGTTCTAGGTTAAACATTTTAGACCTCGCTGAATAAATGCCGAGATTTTTGAAACAACGAGTGAAAACATTTTGAGGTAGGAATTTTTATTCCAATTAGCTTCAGAGCTCAGCGGTGCATATCAAAAATCAGAGGAAAACAAATTTTCACTAACATCGTCCACAAGTTCAGATTCATTCGTACGAACATTTTGTGAAGATCTCGAAACTACGAAAATCTGTTCAAAGTGCAAAACATATGTATGCGGCAAATGTACATTTAATAATAAAATAATATTTAAAAAATGCAGTGAAGAGGAATAAGATATACAGGGTGATTCAGATCTAGATATATTCCGGTATACCACGCGACCCCCCCCCCCCGGAACCTGCCTTTAGGAGTTGTGGCCCGTTGAAGATTTCGCCAATATTCGTGAAGCCTGATGGGAATAAATAAGTATAACTTTTGAACCACCCTATAGATTTTGGTTATTGTTGGCATATTAAATAGCCAGGAATAGTAGCTGTCGAAAAGTGTATTACTCTGTATTTTTTTAATTAAACATCTTTAAATTATTCTCATTTTTTTACACACAAAAGTTTTTGAAATAAATAACGGTATTTATGAAATTTGTGTGTAATAAAAATCAAGGTTTTGGAAATATTTGAATAATTTCTATATAATTTTCTATATATAAAACAACATCCACATCTTCCTTTCAGTTATATTATAAATGCAATGTTCCTCTACATATGGAGCGCTTTCGATCTTAATACGTTGTCTGAATGCATCTAAACTAAAGTTTCTATTCAATAAATCATTTAATTAAATGAAAAAATGTTTTCAAAGGAATCCCTTTTTTTATTTCCCTCACAGAAATTTGAAAGTTGATTAACAGTGAATCGTGCTTTTTTTTCACTCTTTCAAAACTTTCAAAACTGAGTATAAAAGTTTCAATAATTTCAACAAAAAAAAAAAAACAAAAACATTATTTCTTTCATTAATCATAAATACATCGGCATTCTTTAGCATATTGTTACCCAAAAAGTGAAACATACCCTTCGCAATATTAAAACACCCTTAGAGAAGTATTAAAGGGGAGAATAAGAAAAGTAAAAAAAAAAGAAAACGTAAATTTCCGGTAAAATTGGAATAGACGAGAATCGACAAAGACATTTATTGGATGGGCCCAATGAAGCTTGAAATGGGTTTCAATTACAATCCGGTTGTGGCCGCAGATCTGCCACTTCCTTTTTCAATTGCCTCTCAATAAGTGCGCAATTCCGTCTTTGATTGGATTCGATATAAAGTGGTACAGTAAAGGAAACGAATCGTGTGTTGTTCGATTACATATATGTGTATGTATCCTCATATATTATATATGTATATAACATACGTTACGTACCTATGTTGAATGACCGAGCACTTTATGTAGGATTAATCGATTGTAATGGTTGATTATTCTCTCCGTAATGTTATTAAGTATTGATATGCATTTTATTCTCATTGAGGACGGGCAATGAATTCGAATGTTCGTAAACAATTCAAGAAATATCGAATCTAAGATATTGGAAAATTTTTAGTATATGTAGGGTCAAGTGTTGTACCTGTGGCCAGTTACCGGACTGCTGAATAAAACAGGGTGATTCCATGGTAATTGATGTAAATCTGGACAAGAATTTAATAAAAAAAGTTTTTTTAGGAAATTTCAGTATTAAGGATTCATCTTCGTTTAAAAATGATAGCAATACTTAACGGGAATATTTTGTCTATCTTATTTTTTTTTATTATAGCAGATTTTCTCAGCACACAAGAACACGGAAATGACAGTAAAATCATGGAAATACTTCAATTTATTTGCACTTGTTTGTTAATTCAGGTATACATCACATAAAAAATACAAAACTAATATCACAAAATTAAAACCAGTTCAATTATTTAATTTGTAGTGAATACAATTCTTCAAGCTCAGCGACATCAATTTTTTTGAAATTTTGTATATAAAGTCCCTCTCAAATTCTGTTTTTTTATTTTATTATTGAATTGGACACCGGTTTCATCCATGTTAAATATTCTATCCGGTTTATCCAGCAAATAATTCTCAGTTAAGACAGTTATGAACAGATCAAAAAATTTTGCAACATCTGTTGAGACCCTTCGCTCTTGCAATTGATAAACCCTCAGCTTGTCTCAAAACTATTTCGGGATTTCTTTCAAGAAAGCTTTTTAACCATTGCGGTCCAGCCATTTTGGTTTCATTGTTAAAGTTGTGTTTTAACACCATCTTTTCGGCAAACTGGTAAGCTAATAGGCGAATTGCACTTCTGTCATTAGGAAAACCCTGCATCTCCGAGCTTTAATATATGAGCTACAAGTCTTTTTTCATTTTCAAAGCCAAAAACAGGATATTTTCTTAGAAGTGACAAAAAAATACAATTAGGTCAGGTAAGCAGGTAGGTAGATGGAATTTTTAATTTATACTGCTATAAGTATATAACTCTAAATCGAAGACATACCTTGGGTTAGAAGTTGCTGGTTTTTCTTTTCGTAGCGTATTCTTAAGGTTCGAGAGGATATTCCTTAAATTCGAGCTATTTCGTTGATTGCTTCCTGTTTTCTATCCAGTTTTTGAACTCGACTGCTAAACTATCTTCTGTCCAGCTAATGTGGCGCGGCAACCACGCCTTGTTTTCGCTAATACTTACGAGGCATGTTGCTCACCAACAATGAGCGCATGAAACATTCAAGTGCTTAGTTTATTTAAAACAAGTTATAGTCGCAGTAAGTTGGAAAGAAACATAAAAAAAAAACAATCTATCTTTGCTCGTTACAGAATTTATAGTTGCGGATAGTTGCCATGGAGAGAGTATCCGCAAAAGTAATTGGGACGACTATCCTTTTTGATACGGATACTTGCCCTTTTTATTTGCAAAATAAATAAAAACTACTTAACAATAAAACGTAATAAATAGTGTATTTTGAACTCTAATTATGCCAAGAAACAAAAAGTTGCCTGAAACCACAATCAGTAATAAAAATATTCAGTAGAAATTACTTACCAATATAATGTCGACGCCCGTCAAAGTTTCACTGCGGAAGATTTTTGCTCATGCGGACAAAACACTAGCGCCTACTCCGACGGCTAACATAGCACTGAGGCCTACGGAAGAGCCACTTCTAATTATAGAAAAGCACTAACGTTACCAACATCCGTACCATAGTGTATTCAAAACTGGGGCCTGTATCTGACTGACGCAACTATCCGGCTCTTACCCCACTAAAACAAACCCTTAGAATCAAATAGAGCACCAGAAATGTCTCAAATTATCTACGTATTTATAGCCCAATACAAAAAGCTTTATTAAAAGACCGTAGCCTAGGCCACGTCCATAAACGGTAGGTACATATATCGACAATAGTTACTTAATTATTAGAGGAACAATATTAGCAAAACAACAAAAGAAGACGAATATAATTCGATAAAATATTGGTATGAGATCAACTAGCACTTATTAACACAATTAATTAATTAATATGCGCGTCCCTAGCGTTTATTTAACAACGTTTTACTTTAGTATCACAAACAGCTTTATAAATTCCATCAATCGAACTTATATCATCTTCATCAGAAGCATTGGCTCCAATAAAGGATCTTTGGCAAAAAAAAAAAGGGTTTTCATCATCAAAATCTACATAGAAACACATTATCAAAAAACTTCGAAACATTCGTTTTATTAAAGGTAGTGGCTTGAGCCAAAGCAGTTGCCTCAGGCTACGTGCCATACAAGCAACGAAACCATTGATCTTACGGGAAAAGTTTCCGGACCGTGTTATCTCTCGAAGAGGTGATCACAATTGGCCACCGAGATCTTGTGACTTAACACCTTGCGATTTCTTCCTTTGGGGCCACGTGAAAGAGAAGGTCTACGCCAACAGCCCAGCGTCGATTCACGACCTCAAAGAAGGAATTCGTGAGGCTATGGAGGACATAGGGCAGCCACTTTGCGATTTGGTTATGGAAAATTTCATGAAAAGGATATGGTCCTGTAGGCGTGGTCATGGTGGTCATTTGGCTGGCGTTATTTTCCATTATTAACGGCATACCTTCCTCTTTATAATGAAATAAATATCCGATCATTTATTAAAAAATGGCATTTTTCTTTGAATATCAAAATAACACCTCTTATTGGAAAACCCTTTAGATAAAAGATTGTCCACAGGTTTAAACAATGATTGTAATTGTTGGCAGTCAACAGGTACAAACATTTCTTCGTCGATAGGTACAAATACGGACAACATAATTTAAAAAAGTTATAACTCTTTTTTTTAATGAAATAGTTACAAGTATTAGATAGTTATTAATTAATGCATCTTTGAACATAACTGAAATTGATACTGAAATTAATTACCATAATACGAAAAAATTATATTAAAATTATAGAAAATTTTACTTTTTATGTCCAATATTATTCACAACCTCACTTTGACATCAATTTGACAATTAAAAAATTGGCGGCTAGCCAGTGTTGCTATAAGGGCAAAATACTTTATGTGTGCGCTCAGTATTGAATTTTAAAATTAATAATTTATGAAATATTTAGGATGGCCACAGGTAAACGCGTCTACGTGTAAATTTTATAATAATAAAAAAAAAAAAACAATGGCATGTCATCCGGAACCGAAATTAAGCATTGGAAAAGGATATTAATTTTTAGTACTACTTAAAAATTCGACGAAAAATAATAACAGCAAGAGCGTAAAGTCCGAGGCGCGCTATATATAAAAATTGTGTACATAATAACATAAATCATGTTCAAAACAAGTAAAAAATTAAAAAAGTATGATATCCTAGTAGATGAATGCCCGTATGAAATTTCGTATAGTCAGCCATCTGTGCAAGTTTGATCCCTGAAGTGGTTTTTCGATTTTATTTCAAGAACGGTTCGTCGGACAGTAAAAATGCTTATAACCAATTTTATAGAATATTCTAAAGAACTTTTCATTAAAATAAAATGTCTAGGATTGATGGTTTTCACTGTATACTTAAAAAGCCTAAATTTCTATATGGCAACACCAAGAAGGGGTTGCCCGATTTAGGCTGTTTTATAGAATTTATTTGCTATTATTATGAAAACACTATGCACCAAATTTGAGCTCTCTCTGTCGTTGTTCAAATATATAGCGGAAAACTAAATTTTTGTATGGCAAACCCATAATTTCACTTTTTTTTAAGTCCGTCTACGAAATTTCACCTCTCTAAGTATACGTGCTCTCGAGTTATCGTGCGCAAAGACAGACAGACAGACAGATAAACAGACAGACAGTCATGCAAAAGTCAAAATTACTTTTAATATTATGCGTGGGTGTCCAGTCCATTTTGCTCTACCAGCATTATTTCCGTGCGTTACCTACAAACGGAATAACAAACTTAGTATATCTTAAAGATCTCATCTAGGGTATAAAAAACCTAACAACACAATATTATATTTTTTACAAGTGAGCTATCTGAGAAGCGGAAGAAAAGGTCATTACCCGTCGAGATTCGATAGTCTGATATGTACCTCTGTACTCTGTCTTGTCCAATTTTCTTCTCTTCATTTCACATTTGATAGATCTGTATCTTCATCTTTATGTATTATTTTTCGCTCCGAAATTATTTAATGATGTCTATTACATTCCGGTTGAGCCACCATATTTTTGGAATGGGACAAAAATATTTCCTCCCCAGCGATCGATCCAAGATTCAAATCTTCATACTTTGATTTATACTTCCCAGTCCTATTTACTGGGCAAACTCCAGGTCTTTTTCCTCGTAATTTTTCTTTTCATGGACAAGCTTCAAACATGATTCGGTGCCTTAGTTCGACTCAATGGCTTAACTAACGGCCCCACAGGCCCCGCTAAGCCTGGGGTCTCACAGTTTATGGAGGCCCACGAAGGCTTACAAAATTAATATGTTCATATGAAGTATGATGAAACTTGAAACCACAAAAAGTAAAAACGCTGGGTTAATAAGCAATTAAATTCACACAATTAAAATTCGATTGTTTTTTAATATGTACAAGATCCAGCCATTGATATATTGACAACCACCTCAATGCTGTAGTAAACTCAGAAAAACGTGATGGAGCTTCGACAGGATTTCCTAAAAATTTTAAAAGAAGCTAAAGAAATCCCCACATCTTGAAAAGTAAATCCAGCTTTCAAAAAAACACGCCAGCGGCATGTGAAGAAGTTTTTCGATGAGTTGGTAATAGATGAAAGTATAGACAAAATTGGAAAAAAATTCTACATTTTTGTTTTTAACCGTTGTCTGAATCAAGGTATATAGAATACAAGGTACTCTCGTTACGAACAACGTTCCGCCATTTTGTCTGGAGAGAAAATTGTGGTGACGTCACTTTGTGTCTAATATGTACTCTATATATAGAAAAATAAGAAAATATTGGATATCTCAATAAATTTGGCAACAAGTCATGGACGAGTTATTGTTATCAAAAGAACGGCGCTTTGGAAACTTGTGAAGAAGATAAGTTTTACTCATTAGTCATAAACTTATCAATGTAGAATAAAAATGAGCCGGGGCCTAGTAGCATTTATTTGCTCATACATCCTTAGTTACGTCACTGGTTCGACTAGTATTTCTTTTATTCTATGTTCTAACTCAATTAATATTATTGCTATTTCATTGTGATGAAATTTTGTGTAGTGTAAACAATTTTCTAGAAAAATTTTATCCCCAACAGACACATAGTATCTACTTAAATAGAAAATTTTCTAACATACCTGTTCACTAAACATTTGCAAGTTTGTGATATTCTTGATCATGCCCGTGCTCAATAACTGAAAGAAAATTTTTTGAAAGCATTTAATTTTTTGTAGTAATTTTATAGTAATTTTCTTATAAACACAACCGCTAAAGATAATATTTTTTTAGAACACCAAGTGCAGTTCGATTACTTGCAGATATAGATGTATTCAATAAAAAAAAATATATATATATATATATATATAAAGAAATGAAAATTAAATGTTTTCATCACATTATCAACAATAATTATTACTTTAAGACTGCTAAGAGTAATACGGGTAAGATCAATGCAAAAGTGTAAATTTCCAGATAATTTGGGTACTGCGATTGACAATCTTGCATACGGTATCTTCTGAGACGGTCACTGTAGGTCAAATTAAAACATAAAATAATCTTCATAGCTCAAACATAGAATCCAAAAAAATTAAGTATATCGAAATCTCCGCGGTTCCAATTGACTAAAAGAGCATCCAAACCACAATTTATAACAAAACATATGGAAGCAGATTGAATTTCGTTTGAAATGCACTGCAAGAAGAAATAGAAAATTTGTTTTTTTTTTTTCTGACGAAAAGAAATCCAGTCTTCATGGCGTACGGGATCCTCAATTTCATTGAAGCGGTCTGTTTAAAAGTAAGCAAGCATAACAATGAATCAACAATTTTGGAGGCGGGTGAGTTTATGGTTTGGACAGCATATTTGTTTTTAATGAGAAACACAAATTTACTTGATTTCAATACGCATCAATTCTCAAACCAATACGCCCAACTTTTGGCAGATATGCTGTTTGACATTTGACTCGACGCTAACGAAAATTCATCACAGATCACGGTTATTCAAATTTCCCGATTTACAAAAGCTTAGTTTCATAAAAAAAAATGAAAAATTGGGAATTGAGTTAGAACCCTGATCAAAATTCCATTGCAAACGACGTAATGATGATGACAAGCACAAGAAGAATACATAAAACAACGACAACAACAACAACATTTTCTCACCAGAAGTATTCAAACAGAACATTACTGCTAAGTAAAAACTGAAGTCTAACAATTCATTAAAATATTCTACAAAACTTCAAACAAGAACGCAAAAATTTACGAACAACACTTCTGCCTTGATAATTTTTATATAGAGAGACCCGAATGGAAGGCTTACCCCCATTTCACAGCGAAAACTATACTCCGCGATAACTGGTCGAAACAGGCTACAAAAACTCAAGGAATCTCGATCAAGGATGTCAGTTTTAATTGAAGTTCAGTGCGAAAAGATAATTTAACTCGTTTTTGAATATTGTGAGCTATTAAATGACCTATGGGATCGGGAAAGCAGCATAATACGATAGAAATACAGACTCTTCAAAGGATGCGTCAGAATGGTTTTACTATCAGAAAAATTGCCTAGCTATTGGCACGTAATCGTATAATGGTTTTAAGTTATTTGAATAAGATCCTGAAAACTACAGCAAAAGATACCTACCGGGACAAAAGTACGTTTGAACTGCAACTGACCGGTGTGCGCTACTAAAGGAGTGTCGAATTTGACGGTAACAAGAAGAGAAATCGTAACAGCAGCGGAATGATATTGAGGAGAAAATCAGCCCTGCAACAAAAACACCGGGTTGACCGCTTGGCGTTTGCAACAGACCATTTAAGGTGGAAAACGCGTTGAAGAAACTTTGTCTTTACTTATAAAAATAGGTTCAGCCTGGACGGTCCTGGTGACTTTCGTTTTATTTTCATATTCTGCGAAAGGAAGAATTGTTTCTGAGAAGATGTCAGCAAGAAGGAGGTGGAGTCATGGTTTGGGGAGGTATATAACTACTACGGAAAAAAGACGAATATACGCTTTCTCAGTTGAAGAGTGAGCAACAGCGATTACATAAAGATCCTGGATGAAGAAATTGGCAACTCCTCGGATCATCCATTCGGATCAGAATTCATTTTACAACAAGACAACGCGGCAGTTCACTCGGCAAAGAAGGTTAAAGATTATATAAAGCGGAATAACTTCCGCATTCTTCAGTGATCCGTAGTTTCTACGGATTTAAAAATTATTGAAAGTGTTTGGGGAAATTTTTCTAAGGACAGTTTACCAAGGACGATGATAATTTGATAAAATAAAAGACCATAAGAATGATTGTTTAGGTAGGACAAAGTTCCAAGGAAACTTTTAAAAATTTTGTACAAATCTCTTCCTTCAAAAATGTTAGAGGTTGTGAATAAAAACGGTGGAAGTACTCATTATTAACAAATAGAAAAATTAAATAAAACACAATATATATATATTTTTCCACAAAAAATCCCAGGCCTATCTCAACCAGTTGTACCTACTTAAGGGAGGCTAGAGGTAGGCGAGAGTTTACATCGTTACGAAAAGTGATTAGGATTATTGAAGTGTAATTAAGGGCAGGGTAAGATATTAAAAATTTTTTTTTCTTTTTTTTAAATATTTTTAACTCAATGTATAATATCTCAAGAATATTGTGTCAAAATTTCAAGTCGATTGGAGCAAAAATGACGAAATTGTGAGTATTTTTATACCTGACGGATTTTTATACCTACCCGCTATTGTAACCTGGCAGATGGTTCGCTCTCTATACAATACCCGATCTTACCCTCCAGTTTTATTTCTAGAAATTTCAACACAAGTGCAAACGTGCTTATACCTGTACTGCATATTTTTTCAGTGAAGAATATAAAATTGAGTAAGGTAAGTGAGGTAAGCCGATAACATTCCCTTATGAACGTTTTATACCAGATTTTTTAGTGTTCGAAACTTTAAAGTGATTTCCCCACAACTCACGTTTTCAAAGTCGGTGCCCCTCATAACTGCAAAACTACTGCACCGATTCTTTTGAAATTTTGAACACTATTTCTGTACATAATTTACGAGGTAACGCAGGAGAGTTTTTTTCAAATTTGTTAATAATTTTTATTTTACAATAACAAATTAGACGATTTTTTCGCAAAAAACGCGTTTTTCCCTTCAAAATGTTCCAAAAAAGTGAAAAATTGAAATTTCGAAAAACCCTCCCAGCGTTACCTGGAAAAAACTATTATCTAACGAATGAACTTTGATTTTTTGATTTCAAATGATCCAGCACCAAGTTATGAGGGGCACCGCAATTCTACTTTTTTTCGAGACACGTTCGAACAATTGCTGCCATTGCCGTATTTTTAAATATTTCTTCGTGAAAATTTTATACAATATTCTTCGAATGTCATACTTTAATGTACCATTAATTTTAATAATGAGATTTTAACTGTGTCGTCACAAAAAATTCACAAAAACATGGCTTTTTTTGTACGAATTAACCTTACCCTTAAACGAGTAGGGTAACACCGCCAGTTCTGAGCCCCTATAAGCAAAGTTTCAACTTTGATTTAACCGCTAAGTTATAGTTTTCATATTAGAAGATATCCTTTTTATTTTAATGTTCAGTTCAAATACTCTATGTTAATTTTTGTTTTTATTCATATTTTTAAACGTACAAAAAAAGTTAAGTTCATACCAAAAACTCGCTTATTCCAGTTATGAGCCCCCATTTTGCTAATTCTGAGCCATCTTCTTGCCAGTTATGAGCCCTAGTATTTTTATCCAAATTTGGTATATATGTAGGTAGAAATAAAAAGCAGACTTTTGAAATTTTTCATGAAGAGTTATGAGTAAGAGTATTGTTTTATATATTTTTATTTTTTTATAGCTTATAGTTTTTGTTTTTTAAGTCTATTGTCAGACATCGACTTAGTCAATTTAACAATTCTTCTTTCTTTCTGTAATTTTCCCTCACCATTTTGGCAACTCGTCGGTTTTCCTTAATCTTTTCCGTTAGAGTTTTTTTCTTCTCAATTTTGAGTTTTGCGGCTTTTATTCGTTCTTTCTTTCGTTATTCTTTTAATTGTTCAGTCAATACCTTTTTTATTTAGTTTTTAATGTTTGTTGATTTCTGGAACGTGGTTGAAGAAATTATGAAGTTGAACGTTAACTATCCGTATTTGCTTTCCTTGTTGGCGTTTTCACGACTCTAAGGAGGCTTCCAATATCTCCGTCTACGTTTTTATTGTTATCTTCATATTATTGGATTATCCGAAATATTAAGTACATTCGTAACAATTTCGCTTACCTGCAAAAACAAAAACGTTTCAATTATCATGGTATAATTGAAATTAGTATTTTTGTTACATCAAAAAGAGCAACTTCCACCAATGGAGAAAGTATGAATTCCTGCCCAACTTCCAAATTATGGACGTCAAGGGTTTGTAAAATATCATTCACTTCAGTATCCTCCATGTTGTTGCTAGAAGCTTGATCCTGAAATAATAATATTTATATAGATCGTCTGAAAAAATTTCTATTGCAAAATATACTCACGTTGTTTTGCATAGGACTTGTCTTTAGTTTCTGATAAATTTTATTAAGTAATAGAATAGAATAGTCCTCTGTACACATGCAATTACATCGGTCGATTGTATCAAATTGTAATTTCTTCTCTGGTCCTACTATCTTAATAAATTCGTCAAGAGTGAGATCTATGGAACTTTTAGGGACGTTATCAAAGTTTCTGTTTTCATTTTCGTTTGTGCTAATTGATGTTCCAAGATACTTAGAGAAATCGACTGCATTAGAATCAAAAGGATATAACCCGCAAGTTTTCGAGT
Organism: Dioctria rufipes; assembly: GCA_963924295.1. Taxonomy (NCBI): domain Eukaryota; kingdom Metazoa; phylum Arthropoda; class Insecta; order Diptera; family Asilidae; genus Dioctria; species Dioctria rufipes. The sequence goes on along the minus strand of OZ002743.1, from coordinate 74,596,915 downwards.
TTTCGACCACCTTTTTTAAAATTGGTGCAAAATGCCGTTTTGTCAACAGTTCATCAATTGGTTTGAATCCTCCAGTTTTATACTTCATATGTCCAACCCAATTTGATTGGTTTTAATATGGCGACATCAGTCGGTTGTAAAATTCTGGTCTAATTGGGGTATAAACAGATAAGTACTATTTGTAGTTCCTTACATAACTTAGATAGTTCATAACTCAAATATGTCCTATGACCATCGACGTAGAGAATGACAGGAAAGATTATGTTATTTTCAATCAAAGCAGGATAAAACACTTCTTTTATATAATACAAAAGAGCTTCAGATATCATCCAACTTGAATTTGTTTTTGTATACCGTAGGCCCTGCGGAATTAATTGCAAGATATCATTTGGAATTCTTTTGTATGCAAAAACTATCATTGTTGGAACGATCAAAAAATCAGATGAAAAGCTAAACATAACCGTAATGCTTTCTTTAGCCTTTCCCTTATCGATTTCGTACATATTTGTGACGCCTTTAGGAGCTAAAACTGTTCCACCTTTTGGACATAATAGAAATCCAGAATCATTTCCATTAAAAATTCGGGTTGGGTCTTTTATTACATCATGTAAAACTTTTTCATCAAAGTATGATTTAATTTGACGAAACACACCTCTAATTTCTTTTTCTGATACAGCTGCGCTTACCATGGTAACACATTCGGGAATTCTAATTGCTACTTCTGGATGCCGTTTAAGAAATGAGTTATACCATTTGTATCCAGGTAAATTATTTTTAAATGTAGTTTCTCGGGGACAGGCATTTAGAAATTCTTTAACTGCCCCACGCACTTCGTGTTTTCATCTTGGAAATCTTCTTGCATGGTTTTCAAATATCCAGTGAACGATCTTGATTTCATCTTTCGCGGACAAAACAGGATCAGAACCAGGTTTATCCTTTTTGGCACGTTTGTGGAGCCGATTTTGCAGTTTAGGTCGGGGAATGCAATACTTTTTACCCGCTGCATGAATAGATGTACCAGTGTTTATGTCATCTAGCGATAGGGCAATATTATTGACGTCGTACTTTCTCCTCGGTGCCATTTTTGACACTGTTGCAAAAAGAACACAAACTTTAAAATAAAAGATATAAGAAGAACCGATTAAACTTAAAACCAAAAAACAATTTTATTTAAAAAAGGACGTACAATTACAATTGTTTTAAAAAGGAATTGTTCGACAACAAAGTATTTATTTAAAATTGCTGTCAATTTGGGAGACCGTACACCGAACAAACTAAAAGTTGGCAAGTTGGATGCCTTTCGCTCCTTTATAGCTCCATGATAATCAATGTTTCGCTGAAATATCTAGTCTGATCCTTTGTAGAATGATTCCTGCATGCAATACTCACGCTGTAGACTGCGTACATCCTTTTACCCTTCAAATTACTTTCGGTCATACAGTAAAATTCCGTGATGCTTTTTTTATCCCGAACTGTACGAATGTGGAATAGTCTGCCATATTCTGTTTTTCCTCCGGCATACATAGAATCTACGAAGGTTTAAGAGCGACATACATCGGCACCTCCGTCACTCTCCTCATATCCCCTAATCCTTCCTGCCGTGTTGTACTTACATCATAGGGTATCTCCTAAGCTAAGCTTAATAATATTAAAAAAAAAAATAATAACTTATAGATTTATAAAAATTAACGGAAATTTCTTACAACAAGCAAATTATAATAAGTAAATTTCGTTTCCAACACGTCGTAAATGTTTTATTTTTTTCTAGTATGCGGCCTGCCTCTGCCATTAAAACTCAAAGCCTCCAACTGGTCGAACTACTTTCAATATAAAATCTAATTATGAGCCCTCCTGGCTTATGATTAGAAATGTTAGTTTTTCAAATTCATATGTTAGCTCCCATTAATTTTAATTCTGTCGTAATAACTTATTGCCAAATTTTGTAAAATATAATTTTGGTCCAAAAGATTATTAATTTGTCAACACTTTATAATAAACACTGCTAACCTTTAATTTTAAAATTCTGGGTCGTTAACTGAATTAGATATAAATTCCACTATTTATTTAGTACAACCGATGTGCGACCGTATTAGCCGTTATACTGATTAAACCTGAACCACTGCAACAATAAACTCTATACCAGAAATTTCGACAGATTTACCGTTATTTTCGAGAAATAAAAAAAGTTTTAAAATTATCGGAAGGGCTTAGATATGAACAAAAATTATCGATGGAGGCTCAGAACCTGTCAGGGGGCTCAGAACTAGTAGTTTTACCCTACCTACAGAACAGAATCATCTCGAAACATAATTTTCCAATGGATGTCTCAACCAGTTGTATATCCGAATACGACTTACGATAACCCTCCCAATATATCAACAAGCCTTCTTTCTCAATTTATTCCTGCCTCCCCTATGTTTTGTTAATTTTTATCAAAATAGTTAGAATGTATAGCAAACAGGAATAGGTGAATCATGTATAATTCGTTTACAGGAGCGTAGAAAAATGAAAGCAAATTCAAAGTAGTCTAGAATTATTTGTTCAATGTGTCCGTCGTGCATACACTCGAAGTTCATTAAATGAGAAGTTGGGCTTTGTCTAAGTTGTTTTTCACAATTTCACTACAAAACTTAGAAGGAAATTATGTATAAGCCGTAATTTAGGTAAAACTATGTATAATAATAATATTTTTCTATTTATAAAATGTCGTTTTCCTGTATATAAAGCTATTATGGCAGCCTCATAATAAATGAAACTTTACATAATCACTTTTGTATATACAAATGCGTAGCGGTATCGTACTGTACCATCCTCTAACTACATAAACACGTATATTTGAGAAAAATAGAATATAATCATATACTAAGCACACTAAACTGAGCACATGTTGAAAAAGTAAAGGAGATCCGTAATAGTTACCAAAACCCAAGCAGATCTGGGTTAACCCTCTGACTCACTTTGTCCATTGCAATGGACACATACTTTCGGGCGCATTTAGATATGGAGAATATGCAATTTTTCTAGATTTATATGCTGCTATCTTCTCTCTTGTGTTCCTATCTAAATAAAAGCTAATCATAACCGCAGTGCAAGTAATGAGTCATTCGATTTTTGCATTGTAGTGAGAGTAGTTCCTAAGTATTTTAAAAATGAGTGGTAAGCAATTTCTTTTTTTAATTAATTTTATTACATTTTTCTTAGAATATTCATTTATATGTATTTCATATTATTTGTTAATGTTCATAATTTATTAAAATAACATTACTTTTATAATTTCTTAATAAAAATTAATAATATACGTTGATTAAATATTGTGTCCATTGCAATGGACAAAAGTATCTCGTAGAATCTTTTTTAAATGTTTCTTGTCCATTGCAATGGACATATTTTACGTTAACATCAATTGATTATTCAAGTGTTTCTTTACGCAACATTAGTTTATGCGTATGCAATTTATTCAGGAATACTGAAGAGTGTTTTCTATCATCTAATTATATATTAGGAAGTCGACAAAGGGTAACCGATGACCAAAAACTTAAAGAATTGTGCTTTGATGACGACAATTATGAGGAAGTGCAATTTGAGAATTTAGAGTTTGATATCCCGGAACGTGGCGAAGAAGACACTTATCTGGAGCAAATTGGCGATATATCAGAATTCGACCATGCTGATTGGGAATTTATTGGCCATATTAAGGAAAGTTTGGACAAACTATTAGGCGATGACTTATCAAGCAATTCCACTGATTTCTCTACTGTCCCATTTACTGAAAAGTCCAAGATTAAATGGAGGAAAAGACACTTTCGATCCCCAAGTATTACCTTGGATTCTTATAGAGAACAAAGCGAGAGAGAACCAGAGTTACCGATAAAATATTTTGAAATGTATATTTCAAAGGAATTTTGCCAATAAGTAGCAACTTATACGAATATGTATGCAGAACAAAAAGGTAGAACCTTTAAGCATACGGATTTGGAAGAGATCCAAAATTTGTTGGCGGTTCATATTCTTATGGGTAGTCTAAAGTATCCACGTGTTGATTTTTACTGGACCACATCACTTTCTGTTCGCACTATATGAGAAACTTTGACAAAAAAATAGATTCTACGCACTACGTCAAATTTGCAATTGCAAAACAACATGGAAATTCCAGGAAATAACACCGATAAACTGATTAAAGTCAGACCTATTTATAAGAAAGTTTTGGAACGATGCCGTCAGTTAAACCTAGAGAAATGTTTATGTATTGATGAACAAATTGTGCCATTTAAAGGAAGGTTGAGCATAAAGCAATACATGAAATGCAAACCGAATCCGTGGGGCGTAAAACTGTTTATGCTTTGTGGACGAAGTGGTCTCGTGTATGATTTTCTAATGTACCAAGGCTAAACTACAGAAATTAATGCCGGCATTTTGAAAAAGTATGGTCTAGGAGCAGGTGTTGTAATACACTTAACCGAAAGCAGATTGCGGGATAATCAAGGACACATATTGGCATTTGATAACTTTTTCACCTCCTATAATTTATTGGAGTACCTTCAATACAAAACAATTAATGCTTTGGGAACCGTTCGTGTTTGTCGATTCAAAAGTCCACCATTTCTAAGCAATAAAGAATACAGAAAAAAAGTGAGGGGCTTTCGTGAAGAAGTTGTAAGTTTAGATGAAAAAGGAATATTGACAAAATGGGGCGACAATAAGGAAGTTGTAGTAGCATCAAATTTTATTGGTATAGGAAAAAAGGACAGTGTGGAGAGGTGGGACAAATCGAGCCGACGCACAGTGGGGCAGGTAAGCTAAAAACCTGGCATTAAACAGAATAATGAAATTCAATTTAGAAACATACACATATACTGCTTTAGTAGACCACTTACCAACACACACTTACACAGTATTCATTTGCTTGGGTTCGTCATTAGAGTACCGTATTGACGCAGCCAATTGGCGCGTAACTCGTGACAAGGTAACAAGTGACGCGGTTTGAGCATTGTTTAAGATTGTTTTCGACTTGAGCTTGTGAAAGAATTTATTAATAATAATATTTTTTGGCTATGGAACCATCAACTTCAGGTATGTAACTATATTTTAGTAACTTTTAATTTATTTTTGAGAAAATTGATGTACATTAAAATACGCTTAACAAATATGATATAGTTGAATTTATTTTAACAATGATAAAATCTAAAAACAGTTAACTTGTTAGTTATGTTATAAGGTAGATCGAGTGTCAAATATTTTTTTAGCTACTAAGTTTGAGTTACACAATTGTAAAAACCTTTTCATATTTTGCTACTTTTTGCTACTTTTTTAGATAGGCAGTCATTTATGTAGCTAGTCATATTAATGTTTTTTCTTAGTCTACCTACATATTCGATTATGTATTATCTTATTTTAGGAACGAGTTCGAATACATTGTTCATCACGAGAAAAGAGCTCCTGGATATCATGAAACGTTCTGGAGCAAGTGGTTTAGACAACCAATACAATTTCATGGTAGAAGAGCTGAAGAAGCGGACAAATTGTGACGAGAGTAATGTGATTGATTTAAAGCGAAAGCTATCCCATTTTAAGTCGGAGTTTAGGTATCGATGGGTGAAAGCTTGTAGAATCGATGACAATTTTATGAAAATTAATAAGGACTGGCTTGATACATCACTTTCATTCCCTCGCTTTATAAAAAGAGTATCGGAAAATAAACGCGGTCGACCGCATATTCCATTTGAATTGTGTTCCGAACGAACAAAAAGATTAAAGAGAAATTGCGCGATTCCACTTCTGCATCTTCATTAGCTTACGCGACCTGTATGACTTTAAGGGCGGAAGGGAAAGTCCAGGCCTCTAAAGTCTTAAAAGATATATCCACAGCTAGTCCAAAGAGAGCAAGCAAGTATCAAAATGCTTACAAAAAATCTCAAGAATTACAACAACAACTTTTGTCAGGTGAAGCTGCTCTAGCTGTTCTAATAAACGCTAAATTATCTCGCGAGCAATACGAAATTATAAGGAGGAGTGCTCCAGATAAGTTCCCTTCCTACAAAGCCGTGCAAGCAGCGAAGAAATTATGCTATCCTAAGGATATCACAGTTACTGAAACTAGTGCCTCTGTTAAGTTACAGGCTCTGTTAGATCATACAACAGAGCGCTTATGCCTAGCATTAGAACCCGTAATTGATGCTCTTAAAAATGAGGAATTGAACCGGATGTGTCTGATATCAAAGTGGGGTTTCGATGGCTCTTCAGGACACAGTTCCTACAAGCAAGCATTCTGTGACCTGAAAGCCAGCGATTCAGCCGTATTTATTACATGTGTAGTTCCACTTCGTCTAACGTCTGAAGAAGACATTATATGGCAAAACCCGCATCCCGCATCAACCAGGTATTGCAGGCCTATTAAAATAGAATTTATAAGGGAGTCTACCAAAGTATCTATTGCGGAAAAAAATAAAATGGAAGATCAAATAAAAAACATTCAAGAAAGCAATGTGATGGTTCAATCGAAGCAACTGAAAATAAATCATAATTTAGTCTTTGCCATGGTAGACGGCAAAGTATGTAATGCTCTCACGGAGACATCCTCAACGCTGAAATGCTTCATATGTGGTGCAACATCAAAACAATTTAACAAGATTGACGAAATGATTTCGAGGGATATAAAAACTGAGAATTTGGAATTCGGCTTATCAGTGTTGCATGGATGGATACGTTTGTTTGAATGTCTATTGCACTTGTCATATAAACTGCCCATTAAGCAATGGCAAGCTCGTAGGAATGAAGACAAGGAAATTGTAGCTCAGAATAAAGCTCGAATACAACGAGAATTTAAAGAAAGATCTGGTTTGATCGTTGATAAACCTAAGCCTGGGTTCGGTAACACGAACGATGGCAACACCGCCAGACGTTTTTTTCAAAACTCAGAACTTTCTGCTCAAATCACAAAAATTGATTTAGATTTGATAAAAAAGTTACATGTAATTATGATTGTGGTATCCAGTGGATTTGAGGTAGATGTAGAAAAATATCGTCTATTCGCGCATGATACGGCCAGATATTTCGTCTTAAAGTATCCTTGGTACAAAATGCCCCCAACATTACTTAAGTATCTTATCCATGGACCAGAAATTATAACCTCGGCACTTTTGCCCATAGGACAATTGACCGAGGAAGCGCAAGAGGCTCGTAATAAGGACTTCAAAAGGTACAGAGAACATAACACAAGAAAATGTAGTCGACAGAAAACCAACACGGACATTTTTAACTTTTTCTTATTGAGTTCTGATCCAGTGATCAGTAGTAAACAAAGACAAACAAAGAAAAAGTTACAAGATCTGCCAAGAGAAGCATTGGATTTGTTAAAAGCTCCATCCGTCAAAGTATCTGGTGATAGTGATAATTGGGATAATAGCAGTAACGATGACACCTGTGATGAAAGTGATGATCAAAGGAGGGATAGTGATTAAGATGAACTGTGATGTATAGAGGAATAAGACCGACTTAACTGATTATATTTCCTTATATTTTTTTTGTTCAACAAATCTTAAAAAAACTGATTAATTAATTAACAATTTGTTTATATTTATACTACATATCATTCCAGAAATAAATAACTAATGCTAAATTTTTTTTAAGCCTAATTGTATTTATTGCCAGTTTTGAAGGTATCTTGCCCCACTGTGCGACGGTTCGTGAAGGTTGACCGACCGGAAGTAGTCAAAGTTTGCAACCAAACAATGGGGGGAGTAGACAAGACTGATCAGTTAGTAAGTCTATATAGGATTCATTTGCAGTCTAAAAAATGGACATTGAGGATGATATTCCATGCTATAATCGATCTAGTTGGAGTATAAACAAGATTGCTTCAATGCTAATATCGCAGATAAAAATATCATGGATCTTGTGAACTTTAGAATTAGATTGAACAAACCAGTTAGCGTAAATAAGCGTGGCCGACCTAGCAGTTCCAAAATGTTGTTGCCAAATCCTAAGCGGGCTACTAACGAACCCACACCATTGCCGGAAATTGCCCGTGATGGAGTCGGACATTTGCCTTCTTATGATGAAAACAAAGAAGCTACTAGATGCAAAACGCCAAACTGCCAGAAAAAAACACATGTTCTATGCATAAAGTGTAAAGTTCACTTATGTTTCGTCGTCAAACAACGAAACTGTTTCAGGCGTTACCATGAGAACTGACTTTCTATGCAAATGAAATAATCATATTTATCCAAGCAGGCTTTTCTGTCGAACACAAACATAGAAATATACATGATTTTATAAATTTAAAAACTGTTGAATATTGCCAATCTTTTGTTTAAATAAATAAAAGTAAATTATATTTAGAAAAATCTGGTGGTTTACTTTTCAGCATTTTGGTACCTCGTACTCACTTTGTCCATTCTAATGGACATATCCGAAAACTGACGAAAGTCCAAATTTTGGAAAAATCTTTAAAGCACGCGTCATATGTCATATTTGTAACAATGAAACTAAAAACACATTTTTAGATAGCTTAAAAAAAATTCGGTAGTGAGAGGGTTAAGCAATGAAAACGGAGACAGATAAAAAAGAAACCAACTAAAATTTTCTTGGAATATTTCGTTCTGATAACGGTTTGCTTAAAAAATCTAGTTTTTTCGGTTTCCAGATCAGATTCGATTTGGTAACGGTCCGAGTCTCTGATAGGAAATATCACAGTTCAATAATCACTGATAAAGTAATAAAAATTATTGCCCTAAACCAAGAAGTAAGTTCTCTGCAATCTCGTCATCGTCTTAAAGTAAAATACGTGACTAGTAAGGTTTAGTGTTTTGCCTTTTATAACCAATGAAAAGGTCCACGTAATTCCGAAAAGGATGTTATAACCCCTACCCCCCCTGGCATCCTCCTCATAAGTACCTACTTGGTTTATCTTACTAAAAAAAAAAAAAAAAAAATTGAACTGAAAATATTCCACTATCTTAAAATACTCGAGACTCCCCTACCCAGATTCGGGATGCCTGGAAAATGGGTTCTTTTTATCACAAAACCTTTCTCGTAATTTGTATGCAAATATAGAAACTTTTTCCTTTCCGATTCCTGCAGACACTGTTAAGAGCCACTACACTAAAAGTCTTCCTTGTTAACTGCATTTCGGTTTCATGTCAAAGGCTAACCGCAGATATCTAAATTACATAAGTTTTAAGCTCTTAAGCTTAAGCGACTATTGTCAGTGTTTTTCGCTAGTGCGCTGCCTTTAGAGAACTTTTTGCAAGGCCTGTAGAAGTCGAGTGAAATTTCACTTTTGGATAATAAGATTAATCCTGCCGGGAAAACTTTACCACTGTGCAGAGCATAGAATTTTCAAACCAATGGTATTCACCAAAAGGAAAAAAAAAGAACAAAAAAAAACGTTTATTACTATGAAAAGCTTATAGTTGTCAGTGGTAGATGGTGGAATTTTGCATGCTATACCGCCACCGTTTAGTCTGTATAGTTGATTATTCCGATCTTAATGAATTACTCTTAATGGGGGAATCAGTTACATTTAGTACTTCTGTAAATTTGTTATTGAATTAATTTTATATCCTAAATGGAGTCATACTCTTTTTATTAGGTTTGTCCTGAATTCATCAGGACATGCAAATTCATTCGGAAATCATTTTGAAATTTTTGATTATGGTTCATCAATGCTGGAAGTAGTGATCTTCATTTTGATTGGTGGTTTATGTACCTTTGGTAAGCTATAAACTATGTATATAAATTTTCCAAATTGGATGCCATAATATCCATTTTGGAATGTCGAAGGTACTATTAATTTTTGTGACTAATATATTAGATTATCTTACAAGATACCCACGTATCTTTTAAGTATTTCTTTTTATACCTTGGATGTAATCTATAGGGAATACTAAGTTTGTCATTCCGATTGTAACGCATAGAAATAATTGTGGAAGAACAAAATGGATTGGACACCCACGCATAATATTAAAATTTATATTGATTTCTGCATGCCCGTCTGTCCGTCAGTCCGTCCGTCCGCACGATATCTCGAGAATGCGTGTACTTAGATAGTTGAAATTTTATACGCAGATTTAAAAAAAAAAATTAAACTAAGTTCGAAAATGAGACAAATCGGGCAACTCCCTCGTGGGGTTGCCATACAAAAATCTCGTTTTCCACTGCCTGAGAACGCGTTGATATATAGAGGGCAAAAATTTGATCCATGGTGTTCTCATAGTAATATCAAATAAAATTTGAGAAATGGAATAATTCGTGCAACCTCTTCTTGGTGTTGCCATATAAAAATTTGGATTTTTTACGGATACTATCAAAACGATCAGTCCTAGATATTTTCATTGTACTAAAGACTTCTTCAGAATATAAAATTGATTAAAATTATTTTTTCTGTCCAACGAACCATTCTAGAAATACATGGGAAAAACCACTGCAAAAATTAAAATTGATTAAATGGGTGACCATACGAAATTTCATACGGGCATTCATCTAGATTCTAAGGTATCATAAGAATTGGTCTTAGATCAACTCTAGCTTTTTTACTTGGTTTACATTATCGTCGAGCTCATAGGCTTGAAATTTCACGGGAGTTCCTAAATCAATGAAGAATTTAATTGAATTTAATTTAGAACTGTTTTTAGCTAGGAAGGAATTATGGTAGACCAAAAAAAATTTCACATTTTAATGCAATAAGGTATACACGGGTACCTATGTTTTTGTTTTTTTTTTTTATTATTATTAAGCCAAGCTCAGGGCATACCCTATGATGCAAAGCACAGCATGGCAGGAAGAAGATAGGGAAAGGATTAGGAGATATGAGGAGAATGGCTGAGATGCCGATTTATGTCGGTCTTATACTTCCGCAGATTGTATGCCAGAGGAAAAACAGAAGATGGTAAACTGTTCCACAATCGTACTGCTGGGGATAAAAAAGCATCACGGAATTTTACTGTACGGCCGAAAGTAATTTGAAGGGTAAAAGGATGTGCACGGTTTACAGTGCAAGTATTGCATGCTGGAATATTCTACAAGGAATAAGACTAGATATTTCATCAGAACATTGATCATGCATGTAGCGATAAAGGAGTAAAAGGCATCCAACTTTGTGGCGGAGCTCGAGAGAGTCAATATGACAACTTTTCGCCAAATCGCCAAAGAGCTTAAAGGCTCTCTTTTGGACAATATCAAATGAAGCTTAGGCTGTACGGCCAGCCCCATCCCAGATGTGAGAATTGTACTCCATTCTAGGTTTGATATAGGACTTGTAGAGGAGCGCTAGATTTGACTGGCTGAGATATTCCTTACGCCTTTTCAAAAATCCAAGACATTTCGATGATTATTTGGCAACTGAGAAGATGTGATCTGTCCAGTTTAACTCACTGGAAATATTAATGCCAAGAAGGCTTTGGGACGCTAAATCAGAAATTAATTCTCCATCAAGAGAAACGGGTGTGGTTAAGTTGTGATCTTCTTTTAATGGGGTGAGACAGATTTGGGACTAAGATGCAATGCATTCGACGCGATTCACTTTACCCGAACGAGAATATTGGCAAGATCGTTATTGTTTGATCTAATCATGCAATCTCGTTTAACACATGTGGCATTCCTCCTGGAGTCCGCAAGAGTGTCAAAGGAGTACCAGAAATCAAGGGTACTATCATCTGCGAAACTATAGATGGGATTGAAAGTAAGCAGATCATTAATGAAAATTAAAAAGAGAGTTTGAGATATAACAGAGCCTTGAGGCACACCGGCGTTTATGGGATGCGGTTCAGATGTAACGCCATCTAATACAACACGCATTTGGCGACTAAATATAAAACTTCCAATCCATAATAGAAAAGAAGGGGAGAGACCAAGTACTTTAAGTTTGGCTAAAAGGGCTGGATGCCTGACTCTATCAGAGGCCTTTGAAATATCTATGGCAACGATTTTGGACTCACCAAAATTGTGAAGACCACGCCCAACTTTTCATAAGAAAGGTGAGCAAGTCTCAAAATTAGCGTCCAGCTCCGAGGCCGTATTGGCGATCGTTGATGAGATGAGTTTGTAGATTCTTCTTTATGATATATTCAAAAACCTTTGAAAGAATCGAAGTGATCGATAATTTGAGGGATCTCTACCCTCTACTTTCTTGGAAATAGGCTGAACGTGAGCTAGTTTTCAAGCAGTTGGAAATTTTCCTGTCGAATGAGACAAGTAGAACAGTTTACGCAGAGGTTTAGCCAAGAATGAGGCACAGCTTTTTATTAACAGGGGCTTTGAAAACGGCGATCACCTTAAAGACCCTGAGCACATCTCTCGTACGGAAAGAGTTACAAAACAGGTGTTTGTGAGGTGTTTTGTAGACTTCTTTGTTTCAGCTCTGGACATGGATGCAATTGATAGGTACGAAAAGCAAACTTTCGCTTTTATTTCCGGGTTCCACTTTTCGTTGAACCAAGAGGGATTTCGCTGTTGTTGAGATCTGCTCTAAGAATACGGAATGTATTCACGCATGCCAAAGCTTAGTATGTTACTAAGTTCTAATGCACATTCATCAACAACCCTCGAAGCAAAACAGACCGACCAATCAATTTCTCTAAAATGCTGATTGAGACTTTCCAAATCAGCATTCTTATTGTGCCCAAAGAAGCCCACTTGTAGGTCGGGAAGTAGGGCGCCACAGGTTTGAGGTAGTAAATTGACCCGTGATTAAACAATGATCTGAATTCCCGAGAGGGATGCCAACTGAGATGGAATATTTGTCCGGATGAGATGTTAGAAACAAGTCCAGTAAATTAGTTTTATCTGCAGCTGCATCAGTACACAGAACTTCATGATTTTTCCAACGACTGCTCGATCTGCCCCGTACTCCTCTCTTGTCAGGGGTTACGATGGTCTAAACTAAAAATTTTGGATGTTTTGACTCTTTTATTGACTTTCACCTCTTTTTGTTATAAAAGGTGTTTAACGTAATTTTGTTTTTTTTTTTTTTTATAAAAACTGTAAACTGTGGACTCTCCTCTTTAATTTGACGTAGTATACCTATGTACTCAATGACGAACTTTCAGAACAAATTATCTTTAGTTTAGACCACCATAATTCCTGTGGTGAGAAGAGGAGGAGACTGGTCGAGAATTCGGAGGAAAAGCCATGAAGTTCTGAGTAAAATGATCTCTGCAAGTAACCACACGGTATTTTTTAAGATGCGGGGTATTTTGTGTTAGACTTGCATATTTTTTTAATCACCTTGTAACTCCGAAACGGTTGAGATGGCGATCCCTACTTGCCGTATAATTTTTTGCTTGACTAGGTGACTAATGTCACCTCTAGTCCTATGGACCAGAATGGACTAAACATCCTGTATAATCAGTATATACATTGTTTTGGAAGAATGTTCACGTTTCCGCCGCTGTAACTCGTTAAACATCAGACTTACAAAAATGTAAGTAATTTAGTCTTCTTCAAATTTGTTTCAGCCATTTTTGTCGTGAGGCCAACCGTTGAGTAATTATTTCGAAGAAAAGTAATTTTTCATACTTTTAACCCAAGATCATGGATAGCTTAGACTTCCTCCAAGGGTGAAAACTTGGACCTTTCATCAGGGCCCGGAACTAAATAACATACATATATAAAATTCACAACTACCCCACCTTTTGCAGTCTTTTCTTTTTTCTTCTTCCAATACTTGTGATTCAAACTGTGGATAACATTTCAGTCTCACTTCGAGGCATTCTTGACGGCAGAGTTTGACAATGGGGAACGTCACTAATGGTTGAATATTTTTCCTATAAGACGATGGGTTTCTGGGTGCCATTTTTAATGCTTTTATTGTTTCGAATCTAAAACTTTCATAGATCCATATGTTATATTTTATTTGGGACATATAAGCATACTGAACACAAAATTCATTAAGTACCGACAAGACGTCTGCCTTGCGGACAGGAAGTTGAAGATTGAGTAAGAAAGTTTGGAATTGTGGAAGTAGCAGTTTGTCCCTACCAGTACAGTGTACGGAAGGGCACTCAAGTAGATCGGCTGACAAGTTAAACATGAAAACCATGGGTTTTAGTTTCAAATATATATCAAGCATGTAACCTAGTAGGGTGATATCAAGGTCAGATATATGGTCGAACCCCTTAAACCTAAATGGGCGCAGTCTCGTTATAATCTTTCCTATGTATTTTATTTTGATTTATCCTTTTCATCAATTTTACAAAGATAACAAGGTATGCCCGATTCGAGAGAATTTTTTTGTGTTACTACGTCATAAGTTGACAATGTCATTTCCAGTGAATTTGTTTTGAGTTTTTCCTGTTTTATTGACTGGAATATATTAAAATATTTAACAAAACATTAGCTTCGTCATTTAAATCACTTCGGGAAAAGTAATTAAGTGCTAGTGGGAAAGCAAAGAAATTTCAAAACTGAAAATTTGTTTCACTTTGATAAGGACGATTGAAATTGAGACAAACTAGTTTGTGACAATTGTCACCAAATCAGGCAAGCAACCAATTGACAGATAATTCGGCCATACCTTTTTAATATTTGTATCATGCGGTTCATCTAGCTACCTACAACAAAATGAACTAAACTGGATTTGCAATGAATAAATATTTGAAAATTCCACAAAAAGTAATAAAAAAAAAATTATCAACTTCTTCTGGCGTTGTGACTAAAGTTTTGAAATATGATTAATGCATATTCAACACCTAATTTACTGCAATAAAAGTGCTCAAACTTGAAATAACTATTTTTTTTTCTCTTTGTAATGCAAATTATCATTTCATGAATAGCACAAAAGAAGGAAACTGAGTTCATTTAATTTTGCTATACATTTTGACATTTAAGTACGACAAACCACATGTGGTGAGATTCAACTAAGTCGAAGTGCAGTCGAAGTGAAAATGACTTACAATTTTTACTATGCATTTGTCCAGTTGAAATATGTTCCAATGTTGTCAAAATAATACATTTTCAAAAAAAAAAAAATTACTCGAAAAATACATTTCCCTATATTTCAAACAAAAGTACCTAGAAGATGAGGGCTCGCTCTATGATTAGAAAATAAAAATAAAAATTTCATTATTTCCTTTACACGATATTAACTGAAGCTTATCGATGAACTTCTAAAAGAGCCGTCTAAGCACCTTATCAGCATTACTGTCCTAAACTGGGATATTTTTACTTCCGACACCAAATCCATACTTCACTTCGAAAACCTCAAATTCAAGATGAAAAGACAAAACACTTTCCAGAACTATTCATCTCCTTAAAGGATCAACAAGTCTCTTCTGAAATGTAAATACCACAGGAATGGGACGAGAGGAAAGAGGATGTGTAATACAGGCAAATTGTATACGACGCAACACAAAATCATCTTTTATGCGAAAAATACTCAAAGAATATGACCGCATTGAAAAGGGGTGTTGTCATCGCTTTGTTCATGTGGGAACTTTTGTTGGCATTTATTCATCTTATAGTGGGAAATTGTCTTCTATTGTGGTAATAAAAAGTCAAATGTGCCCTTAAAGTGGTGCTGTGTCGGTTAGGGGTGGGGGGCATGGGTGGATTTAATGCCTACCATGATGTTAGGTGCTTAAAATGTCACAACGCTAAATGGAACACTTAAAAATGGATATTTTTGTGGTGGATGTGGTTATGGTGTATGGTTTCTTATACATATTTTTTATGCGGGGCAATTTGTAACTTTAATACAGGAATTCAATTCATGTTATGCGTTGAGATTGAGAGATAGAGAAAGAGTGACATACATAGAGGGAGCAAAGGTAGCTGTGATGTAATTAAAGGAAAAATTATTATAGAAACAAATACATATTTCCCAATATATATTGATACCAATTACCTGATATATTGATTCATGCAAATCGAGAAGGAGAGGGTTTTAGGACAATCCTCATTCGTATCCGAATTTTGTTAGTTTGGGGAAAATGACAGCCATAAATACAAGTACCTTGATGTATTGGCTAAACGGCACAAGATGACCCTATGCTGGGTACCTGGCCATAAGGATATCTCAGGTAATCATATGGCTGATGAAGTTGGCCAAAAAAGGCTCTGAATTGGATAGCTCCGCAGCGGTAGCTTTTGTCAGGATCCCAATCGAAGCAATAAAAGAGGAAATCATCAGGGGCCCCTATCAAGAGGCAAGTCTCCGATGGACCAACAGGGATACCTGCCGTATTGCAAGGCAATTGTGGCCTACATATGACAGAAAAGGACAAACGAGCTGATTAATGGCAGCAGAACAAACACCAGGAATCTAGTAGGGGTCCTTACGGGTCACTGGGCCATAGGCGACCATCCTAGAAGACTGGGGATAGTGGCGAACGATTCCTACAGGAACTGTAAAGACTCGGTGGAAATCGAATCCGTTCAACATGTGCTTTGCGAATGCCCCGCTGTGATGAATAAAAGAAGTAGGCTACATGGTAGCTACTTCTTTTCAAGTCTGGGGGAACTGCAAAGCAAGGAACTTAGATGTGTCCCGAGTTTTCTGAGAGAAGCAGGATGGATCTAGGTGAAGAGTTTTGGAGATATCCTAAGTTCCCCAAGGGAAGCAGGATTGATCTGGGGCGGCTTTGAAAGGTTATCGAATGGGGCCTAATGGTACAATGGAGCCAATAGAGGTCTAAGTGATGCACACTAGTTGTATTGCGGCAAGCCTCTTACATTACCTAACCCATGCACATATGAATATGCCTTTATTGCTTTGATAGTACCCTTCTGCTGTGGGATCTAGTTTTAAGTTAATTGCAAATAGTAAGTAATAACTGAAATATTCGTACGTTCGGGACAAGCTTTTGCGTCATTACTAATGTTTGAGTGAATTCTATACAATTGTTAATAAATTTCTGAAACGTATTTAAGGGGTTAGGCCAAAAAAACGTATATATTTGTGAATTCATATTTAAACAAGGGAAAAAGTTATAATTGGTCTAATTGAAATTTAGCCCACCTTGTGTGTAGACTACGATTGGTGATATTATCCCGAGTGGATCAAATAAACGATCTATCAGCGATGCGACATTGCGTTTCGTGACTCGTGATTTGTCAATACAACAGGTTTTCACACAAAATTTGTCCGATTTTGGCAACCATATAGGGCTTAGGGTTTTTAAGCTTTCGTCCATTTCCTCACTGAAGTCTATTTGTATTGCCTGATATTCCAGTGGTATGTTTTTTAGTAATCGGGAGTTATTTTAGCACAATTTCCTGAGTTTAAATCCTCCTTCAGTTAGCAATGACATGAGTTGCGACTGTGTCTGTATCGCTTCATTGAGACTATCGCTGCCAGTTATTACATCATCTACGTAGCAATTTTCTATTATGGATTTTGACGCCAAAGGAAGTCTTCCACTTCCGTCATGGGCTAATTCGTGCAGGCACTTTGTTGCCAAATATGGGGCTGATTTTGTGCCATATGTGACTGTATTTAATTGGTAACACTTTAATGGCTCTTGCGGGTCACTCCTCCAGAGGATCAGCTGATATTTTCGATCATCTTGATGAATCAGCACCTGACGGTACATTTTTTCGATATATGCCGTGAAAACAAATCGCGGCATTCGAAATCACAATAAAATCGAAAAGAGGTCATCTTGTATCGTAGGACTACCCTAAGTTTAGTAGAAATGCTTTCCGGTTTGTGAACACCATGGTGTGGCAGGAAGTAGTATGGAGTCGTTAATTTCTCCATGTCAATTTCCTCCATATAACCCACACGTTCATATTCCTCCATGAATCCCACATAGTATTGCCTAAGTACGTTGTTTGTAACTAACTTTCTCTCCAGAGACAAAAATCGACATAGTGCTATATTCTTCGATTCGCCTAATTGCGTGGGATCGCTCGAAAATGGTAGTTTTACCAAGAAGCGTCCTTCATAGTCTCTTTGAGTTGTTTGGTTGAAGTAGACCTCACAACGGCTTTCTGCTGGTGTTAGGCGAGATTGGGGTACTTCGACCTCTTCCAGTTTCCAGAGTTTTTCGATGACATTGTTGAGGTCTTCGTCGGTGCATATTGAACACGCCGTTGTAGTTAGAGGTGCTATTTCCACACTTCCCGCAATGATCCAGCCCAGCATGGTGTTCTGCAAAATTGGTAGGTCTTCTGATAATTTTATCTGCCCGATGGACAATAATTGATGATAGAATTCAGCTCCTAGCAGGATGACAATTTGGTCTGGACGATTGAAAGCGGGGTCTCCTAATTTTATGTTATTTGGTAGGTCCCACGAAGAGATATCCAACTGTCGTGTTGGCTGAGGAGAAATGATACTCCGAAGTATGAAAGCCTCGACTCTGGTAGAATATCCATTCAACCTTGACTAGAGTAGCACATTTACTCTTTGATGCGATTGCCGCTTTCCTTGCCCAATGCCTTCTATGACCAAAGAGTCGGAAATGGGCACGAAATCAAGCCTTTTAACAATCCTTTGGCTGATGATATTTATTTGGGAGCCCGAATCTAAGATGGCTCGACATTCTAAGCTGCTTCCATTGTTGCTAGTTAGTATGACTCGTGCTGTACTTAACAATACAAAACCCCGATTTTGTTTGCTACTCAAGGCTGTAACACTGGACGACGAGTCAATTGGTTGGTCGACTGTTGAAAACGAAGACCGTGGTGGGGTTGCACGGCATGCTACTTATCTTGGAGCTAAGCTAGTAGAAGCTTGTTGTGATTGCAATCCCTCACAGTCGTTCAGATGCACTAGCGTGTTATGCATCTTGTTGCATTTAGTGCATCCACGTGATTTGCACTTGACTGTAGTATGTCCTGATCTCATACAATTGACGCACAAGTTATTCCCCCTCAGCACCTTTAAGCGATTTGATGGCGTTAATTTCAAAAATGTGGTGCATTGGTAAAGCTGATGGTTGCCCTTGCATTATACGCAAGCTGGTGGTGTAATGGCAACGGACGCCATTGATTTGGATGTGTTAATCTTTCGCTGCTCATCCACATTTTTGCTCTTGGATTTGTCAACGATTGCTCATATAATGTGTGGCTAGACTTGTCTAGCTTTTGAACCAGTATATGTAGAAGTAAGGGATCCCAACTTGTAGTTGAAACCATTAAATCCTCCAATGCTAATAAGCATTCTTGTGTCGTATCGGGTAACATTTTCACAGTGGTAGCTGACACGTTGTCGGATGCGTGGGAAGGTTGTCCTAAGAGTTTGTTGATCAGGCCGGCTACTAAGATTCGCATATTGTTGCAACGATCTTGCAGTAACTTCCAGGCCGTTGTGTAATTTTCCTCGCTCAGAGGAAGATGTCTGATGAATTTCTCGGCCTCACCCACCAAGTTTGTCTTTAAGTACCACATCTTCTAACAATTCGATAGTGGTTGATTATGAACCATTTGCGAGAAGAGATCGTAAAATTGGTGCAATTTAAGATAATCTCCGTCAAATTTTGGGCGAAACCATCCTTGGCAGTTGCAATGTAGTACCTTGTTGCACCAAATTTGGTGTGGGCGCCACCTCGATCCTTGTAGAAAGCTGTACTAGTGTATTTTGCACTCTTTCTTCCAAGCCGATGTACTCATTGACATCATAACCCACTGTGGCGGGATCATCGGTCATTTCCCACAGTGAATAGTTCTGATTCTCAATTTGACACCAATGTTGACTGATTGTTTCAGCCTTGATTTTATAAGCGATTGGATAATGCCTTTTTGTGGACGTATTACTTTATTAATTCCAACTGACTCGAGATTGCTCTGTGCCATATTGGCCTTTCCTTCAGGTTGAAATGGCTTTGGCATTGCTTGTTTTGGAGGTGACCTTAAAAGTACGTCTTGAGTTTCTGAGCCCTTGTCGGGCTGTTGAAGTGGGTCTTGTTCTTCTTTGTCGAAGGAGTCGATCTTTTCGAAATGCTCCCTGTATTGCTCTTAGAGCGTCCGTATCGAGTTGTAGTAGTCCTTCGCGAAGTATGAGTGGTCAAGAGGTAGCTCGGGTAGTGATCTAAATTCATTGCCGGTTTGTTCAAACCTTGACCATGCCTCTTCCAATCTCCTCGCTCTTTCTATATAGTACTCTCCTTTGGTTTTTCTGTCTTTCGGATCCTTTTTGTAGTTGTCTATAATGTTTTCTAGCGCCTTGCCTAGCTCAGCCGGTCGTTTTCCAAATGTTTAAAATTCGGGTAAAATTGTTTTACCTTCCCGTTAACGACGTAGGCCTTCGGTTCTTGTACCAAGACCTCTGATGGGGCAGCACAAGCGCATTAACTTGTACACCAAAAATATAGTTGTCCGAAAAAATGGATAAGCTGAAATATTGTTGATAGGAGACAAAATAACAACCGTTCGCCTTGCGTTTTTAAACAAAACTAAACATTATTCAGAACTAAATTAATACACATAAATTTCACCTCAAGTGAAGACGTGTACTTCACCGTGTTAACAACTTACTCAGCACAATGTACGAAATGCTGATGAGTATAATTGTGACAAATGCATGCTGATAAGCTAATGTGAGATCTTTAAATTATTATTACGCGGCTGGATCTTAACAAATATTATACCCTAGATGAAAACAAAAGTTAAAGTGAAAAACTAAACAACAACAAGAGTGGATAGTCCATTTTTGAAATTTTATTTGCTAGATATGAAAACACCAAGTACCAAATTTTAGCTCTCAGACAGTGCCGAAATATATAGTGAAAAACGATATTTTTATACAGCAACCCTACGAACGGGTTGCCCGATTGGTCGCGTTTTCGAACTCAAATTTAATTTTGTTTGTAAAACACTAGATTTACGGAACCCATTAATTTGATGGATTTGAAATTTCATATGTTGAAATGAAGAAAATTTAAAGATATTTTTTTTTTTAATTATGTTGAATATTATTGATTTAGTGATATGAATATCTGTTGTAAATCATTTTCCGTTAGACATCCTAAGTTCAAATATCGGTATGTGGTATATCTAAACGCAGCCGTACTTTACCAGTCACAAATAAACCCAATGCTTCGAGCCCATTATTTTTCTGTGCTGTTATATGTCCTTTCCTGTCTTGTGGTATGCTTCCTACGTTGCTTATAATTTCAAACGAAAATTTCTAAGTCTCGAAAATAAGTGAAATAAAAGTAGAAGCTGCTGAAGCATGCAATTTTTCTTGATTTGCGGACAATTTCCCTAAAACCAATATCCCTAAAACAATTTCCCTAAAACAGATTCCTTAAAAGCAATATCCCTAAAAGCAATTTCCCTAATGACCAATTTCCCTAAAAACGCGCGCTCATGTTGGAAATTCTTATTTAGGGAAAATTAGAGAAATTGCTTCTTAGTAATATTATAAATTTATTTTCGATTCCTCGAATTTTACTAAAAATATTTACCAAACAAAATTTATTTTCGATTCTTGGAATTGAAAAGATAGAAGCGAATGTGCCACATGTGCGGACACCTACTAAATTGAAATGAAGCGCATGCGCATGGTTTTCGGAAGCTCTTTTTAAGGCTTAAACACAATTTCGACGAAGACCAAGACATTAAGGAAATTTAAGGAAATTGTTTTTAAGGAAATTGCTCATTAGGAAAATTGCTATTAGGGAAATTGCTTTTGGGGTAATTGGTTTTCGGGAAATTGTTTTTAGGGAAATTGATTTTAGGGAAATTACTTTAGGGAAACTCTCCGGATCCCATTTTTCTTTACAAATATAAATTTTTTAGTATTATAACTTTGCAAAAAGCATTTTTTTTTAACTCTTGGAGAGTCGGCCTTGACACTGTCTTCCAGATATCGTTCAAGATCTGGATGACGGAAGTTGCTAAGCATTTCACACGGATGGGACTGGGGCAAAATATTAAAATATCAAATTTTTCGTTTGTCCCCGCTTTCAAAGGTATTTGAAAATAACAGTTAATATTATTTTGTTTTCTTACAGAAGCGGCTCTTACTTTATACCCATCGGCAAGCATGGGCGACATATAAAAGCGCCTGAACTGAAAGCAGTATTTTATAATGTAAAAGGAAGATTTTATTAAACAAAGACAAGTGCATTAAAAAATTACTTTCAATAAAAAAGTAGAAAATATAAATATATTTATCGGTTTCATCTTTACAATCTATTTATTTTCCAAACTAGCAAAACTCAAATCTTAAAAATATTTTAACGTCATTATTATTTAATAAACATATCCGATTTGAAAATAATTCTTCTTCGAAGATAGTTTCACGCAGAACAGATAAGAGGTTAGACATTAACAAAAGGCTTACCTCGCAATTTAACTTAAAATGATGTTCGGTGTTGTTGTTAACAAATTTATTTTATTTTTAATGCTTGGCTTGAAGCCATGGAAAATAATTGTTAGTTGCAGAACAAGTCTTTTTCAAAATGTGAGTCTCATTGTGTTTCATACAGATTTACAGAGGTGATTTTTGTCATAATATTGTGCTAATTGTAGTAAGGACCTCCTGAGGATGCTTAGTGACAATAAGCGAAACGTTGAGAGAAAAAACAAACTTGTTTATTTTTTCTTCTTAAAATATTATACTGACCGATAGCCTAAGCATACTACGAATATAATTCTGCTTATTTAAAACACTTTTGGATTTTTACCAGTTCGGAACGCTTTGATATATATTTCTGAGAATTTAGTATGAATTCCTTCGAATTTCAATCGGAATTCAGATGAGAAATCATTAGGAAGTTCATAGGAATACACAAACTCTTTTCGCACCGATTTGAGGGGAAATACTCTCCACTTTCGGCGTTTTTGTAAAAATGTACTTATTCTGCTCGCAAATAATTTGTTCGGAAAAAGTTGAAGAATCCGAATGTTTTTCGGAATTTTATTAGCTTTTCTTTAAAAATGCTTAGCTATATTCCGAATTTGGCATACTGGGATAACAACTGCACTTCATTATTTGTTGTCTGAAGTGCTCCCGTTTCGAATTAAATAGTTCGTAAATTATTTTTACTGCCTGCTCGATTTTATCTTTAATTTAAAATAATTAGTAAAAATTATTTTAAACACATTAATAATTTCTTAACTTTGAAGTAATTATTATGTGTGAATTTCGTGTACTATACGCCCATATGCAATTGGAGCTAGTTGGTACGTATCACTACAGCTCGGCTATAATTCCTCCAATTTAAATCCCTGGTCATTTTATTCCGTTCACATCCAAATTTTTGTTTATTTTGTTAATATCAGAATTTTTACAGAGACAGAAAAAGAGAGAGAGAGTTTTATTTTTGAAAACGATTCATCATAGAATCATGTGGTAGACGAAACAAAACAAAAAATTTGGGTGAGCTATTTTCTTAATTAAAACAAATCCGAAAAGTTTCATAATATTGTCTATTGAAAAACTCATTGAAAAATTTCAGCAAGGACATCCCTGGCTGATTTGATGCCTCATTTTTAATTTTACATAAATTGTTCAACTATCATCGTTTTTTCCTTGATCCCTTCATAAACAACTATGTACAAAAATAATATGTATCAGTTGTTAAGAGATGATGGGTATGTAATAGTCTACGCCATAAAACCAACACATAATTAACAACACATCCTTAAGTAAATTAGATATTTTTCTTTATACAAAAATATCTTCAACCATGAAAATATTTAGTATGAAATTCCTGTAAAATTTCCCCAACAGCCACCATAATAAAAATCTGAAATACATCAAATTACCCCCTGATGTTTTCGTGTGTATCCTTTGAAAATTAAATTTTCTCTTGAATTTTTACCATCATTTGTCTGGTACCTTTGTATGCCCGTAGAATGCAAGAAGAATTTTTAACGTGTCTAACTTAAAAGGTCACCACTTCACTCCGCGTCAAGTGGTTCATTTGAAATAATTAAGTACCCTCACTTAACACCATGCAGAAGCAATATTTTGAAGGATCACTTGATATAAAAGAATTTCACCGTCTGTAGACAGGAATGGCATATATACACACACACACCCTCTCCCCCCCCCCCACACACACACAAAGCAAACGAGCAGGAAATTTTTCTTTGAGATTACGTTAATTATTTTGAAGTATCCTTGACGAATGTGCAAGGATTTCCTCAAATAATTAAATGCATTAGTCATAAGGAGTTAAATTAGGTTTCTTTCTACCGCCTCCGTTGAGTAAATTTAACATTTTCTAAAATCTGGTGTATGGAGCTCGAGGGATTTGGTTGTGGCCTTATTTTTTTCAATTAAATGGCGTTAGTTTTTAAACAAATAACGTAACTTTTGATTAATAAATTTCAGAAAGTTTTATTTGTTTTAATACAATTTGGAAGCGTTAACCTTTTTATGTGTGTAGGTACATGACTCAGCTATACAGGCAAGCGGCCCTTTTGACTTTTGATGACTTTGAAAAACTGTTAACGTTAAGGATTGCAGATTAAGGTCGTTACCATTATACAAAACTAGTTAAGCTAAGTCGATGTGTACGTAAAATATTGCTAATGGATAGAAAAGCTACTTATGAAAAGCTCTGGACATTAATGGGGTCATTTCATTTCATGCATATGTAACAAGTTTTTAGAATATAATAAAATTGAATTAGAAATTGTTTTACATGTACAGAATACAAGATTATGCAACCCATGGAGAGGTTAGATACTTTTTTGTGTGAGAGAAGGGGGATGTAAAGAAAACTAATGGTTTATTATAGAAAAATAATTGAGATTAAAGTTAAGTAAATATTATGCAATACAAAATAATGCGGTTGTAACGGACATCCATGAACCGTGGTAATTGATTCATTATAAACGAGTAGTATCCATCTCATGTGATCTTATCTTATATTAAATTGTGCCAAAACATCTCCATTTAATCAAAAGTTTATCAAATAAAATTTATAGAATTGCGGAAGTAATTTTTGTCACAGATATATAACATTTCAGCTAAAGATCTTACAGGTCAGGGTGAAATGGTAAATCCTTTCATGAAATATTTTAGAATACTTATCCTGAACACAATGAAATATATTTTGATTTGCATGACGATATAACAGCAGCGTATCATTTAGAATCAGGGGCGGATTTCCCTATAGGCCGAGTAGGCCCGGGCTTATGGCAGCAAATTGGTGAGAGTTTTTTTTAGTAGTAGTGCCCTCTGTGAACCCACACGTCAACGTTTAAGAATCCAAAAATGTGTCCATAGCACCCCGAAAAAGAAATTTACACGAATGGAGATTACAATTATCAGAATTTTGGACCATCGGGATCTTTAATTTTGCTCCACTGCAGATTACATATATTAGTACTGGTTTATTTGGTATTTTCGCAGCCACTTTTCGTGTTTTCCATAGAGTAGAGGGGCGGAAATCTTGCATAGGCTTAGGGTGGACAAGTTATCAAATCTGCCCCTGTTTAGAATCTATAAAAATATGTAATTAATTGGAGAAGAGAAAATTTGATGTTCAGCAAATGTAAATTCAGGCAAAAAAAAATGCTGTTCCTTTTACTAACGCCATTGATAAATTTTCTTCAAGAAAGAATTTTTTGGGATATCTCCGGTATATAGCAAAAGCTAAAAAATGTTCTAATTTGTTATTTCATCACACAATCCATTAATTTTTGGTGACAAGTTTCAAGTCTTGGTTTGACTCATCAACAGGTCCCAAATAGCGAAATTGGGTGATTAGAAAAACAAATGAAAAAATGAAAAAAGAAGAAAGAAATGAAAAGTTTAAGAAAAATAGAAAAAAACAATTTTTTTTTTATTTATTAAAAAAATTTTAAAAAATTTTAAAGAAACAGATTCATTCGAAGCGAATCGAACCTGTATACGCCACGCAGTGGGCTGAAAAATGAAGAAGAAAAAGGAAGAAGAAGAAGCGTTTCGTGTCAGCAGAAAACCTTCCACTCATCGGTGCAGCTTGGTTTTCTGCCTGCTGCAGACGCTTGAAAATAGATCAAACCGATCTCTTCTCATACAAACTCAGAATAAATTCTGGGTGTGAATTATATGAGGAAAAAACACTCCTATACAATCCCAGGAGGAAAATAAATAAAAAGAGATTACTCTTTTTGGACTTTTTACCGGGTTAAACTTAATTTTCTTCAAGAAAGAATTTTTTTTTTTGTTGATGAGTTAAACCAAGACTTGAAACTTGTCACCAAAAATTAATGGATTGTGTGATGAAATAACAAATTAGAACATTTTTTAGCTTTTGCTATATACCGGAGATATCCCAAAAAATTCTTTCTTGAAGAAAATTAAGTTTAACCCGGTAAAAGTCCAAAAGAGTAATCTCTTTTTATTTAGCCATTGATAAAGTTTCATACTTGAATTTCATTAGATAAAATCTTGAACATATTTAAATGTTTACTCTGATCTTTCAAATCCAAAATTTACAGGAAGACAAGCGCGTTTATTGAAGGTACTAGAACATCAGTACAGTCTACGTATTAGAGAGATCTTTGGATGGCAATCATAAAAGGTGTAAAAATTATAGAGAGCAATGTTTTGGTTGCAGCCGTGCAATACACGTACATTTGGTACATTTTTCTTTGCATTTTGGATACCCTGAATTTTCTTTTACAGTGAGAACACTGCTTATGCAGAAGAACTATCAACGCGATCAACTCCAGACAAGACTTCCAAATTTAGATCATTGGATTTTTCATAATGACAATGCATAATTAATTCATTTGTTAGATTTATATGTAAGCAAGATCTAAAATAAAAAAACATCTAAATATTAAGTAGAACCCTATATAAATAAGTCATGTATGTAAGTCGACTTCAAGCCGCAACCGGGTGATAGACTAAATCGTAACAGTTACCAGAAAAATATAAAAAAAAAATCCAAGTCATGTATTTTTCAAATTATAGGCATTTCTTTTGTTTTCGAGAAAATGTACACCTTGTGATGATTTTTTAGCTCCTGTTGCTACAAATCTTTACTTTTTTTTCAATTTTATTTTTCTTAAGTAATCCCGAATAGTTCTTATGTAATCTATTCCTTTAAATTATAAGGCAACCCCTCTAGCTTGGAAGAAAATGTCACATTTTGCCGAACCAACAGTATAAAATTAATAATTCGTTGAACTTTAACTGACTGTACTGGAAAAAAAAAATATTCTACGCCAGTCTGGCAAGTAACTTTAAAAGTTGACGCATTTAATAAGGATTCTGGCAGGGGTGTGACTATTATCTTAATTTCAAATTTTACTTTCGCTTTACTATAAATATTAAAAGTTCAATAAATTACAGATGAATTCGAAATTATTTCTATTGTTGAAATCTTATCTCGTACTACATCAAATATTTTTTAAACTTGATTTTTAAAGAAATATAATTAAGCAATTTTTGTCTGCCTGCCCCTAGAAGTAGGTATGGGGGACAGAGAAAGGATTACAAATATTGTATTGCCATCTCTTTCTATTCTGTATATTCATTTGGAAAATCATTGAACTGATATTGGACTATGGTGGATTTTGTATAGAATTTATTATTTGAAGTTCAGCGGAATAAAGTAGTTAACCCAAAAAGAGACAACTCTAGAAAAGTGATCCCATAATAATGTTAAATAATGTAAGCAATTTCAGTAGTATCAGCAGTCCATTTTATATATGTCAGTGAAGTGTACACTTTTCGATACAGAAAACAGTTTTGCCAGTATAACTCGAAACCAACGCAATGTGGGACCAAACTCTATAATGTTTTTTTTCTGAACTCAGTCCCAGCTACCTCACCAAACTTTTTGTCCTAAACTAATAGAAATTTTATGCAATACATGTAACAAAATATTGGATATTTATTCTAATTGCAGTATCAATAAAAAAATATCCATATTTAAAGCTTTAATTCAATTAGAACGCATTCTTTTGTTTATTCGTACGAGACACAAATTTTCGTTCCGAACTGTCAAGTATATTTTCGTTCCATACTATGTTCCACACACGAACGAATATTCTTTTCGTTCTTACGTAACTTCATTTTCGTTTATTTACATTTGATACAAACCCAACCCAACTATTATTCGTTCGTTTTTAATATGTAAGCATAAACGGTTTTTGGTGTGGAACTGTTTATTCGTTCGTTTTCGTTTTTCGATGTGTAAGCGGCCTAAGTATCTATTTAGTTTTGTAGGTACTTGTGCGAATGTTATGTTGAGAAGCGTAGGACTTAAATGGTTCCAAGTTGGGGCGAGTGTACTCTCATGTATAGTTTACACAAGCGAAGTTACTGTCCAAACTAACCTTGATTTCAGTCACTCACCTCCTCCTGACATACCCACCAGTTTACTTGCGCCAGTACGAAAACGAGTTCCACTCACTTCAACTTTTCAGCGAAGTGGAGCCTGGGAAATAATCAAATTGAGTACATTTTCTGCAACTGGTACATTTTTTGATTTAAGTAGTCTTTAATAATATCAGCTGGTGTGGAACTTATAAAATGTCAACACATTTATGTTTGCGCTTTTATACAAAGGAGTGCTTTTCAGTTTTCAGTAAGAAATTTCGTAAAATTTAAAGATAATTACGTAAGCAAAAATATTATTCCTTAGCAATCAATATACCAGATACGTACTTGCACTTTCTTTTTTCTTAGAATTTTTGCTCCGATAATTCCCTTAATTACATTGCTGCACAATTAATGACCTTTTCAATATGTAATTTTTCACTTGAAACCATTTTCTCTCAAAAATAAATATCTTCACATTTCACAAGTTCCACGTCAGATGATATTATAAATGACTACACACGTCAAAACGTACATTTTCTGCAACTGGTACATTTTTTGATTTAAGTAGTCTTTAATAATATCAGCTGGTGTGGAACTTATAAAATGTCAACACATTTATGTTTGCGCTTTTATACAAAGGAGTGCTTTTCAGTTTTCAGTAAGAAATTTCGTAAAATTTAAAGATAATTACGTAAGCAAAAATATTATTCCTTAGCAATCAATATACCAGATACGTACTTGCACTTTCTTTTTTCTTAGAATTTTTGCTCCGATAATTCCCTTAATTACATTGCTGCACAATTAATGACCTTTTCAATATGTAATTTTTCACTTGAAACCATTTTCTCTCAAAAATAAATATCTTCACATTTCACAAGTTCCACGTCAGATGATATTATAAATGACTACACACGTCAAAACGTGTACCAATTGCAGAAAATACACTCAATTTGATTATTTCCCAGGTTCCACTTCGCTAAAAAGTTGAAGTGAGTGGAACTCGTTTTCGTACTGGCGCAAGTAAACTGGTGGGTATGTCAGGAGGAGGTGAGTGACTGAAATCAAGGTTAGTTTGGACAGTAACTTCGCTTGTGTAAACTATACTTCAGGTAGTCAGTGTAGTGACCGAAATGAAGAAGTCGTGATTAAGAATTCGTGTGAAGTGGTAACAAAGAAACAGAACTGAGTGAGAGACAAGCACATTAATATTGAATTATATCGTAGGTTTAAAATTAAGCTGGGTAGTTCCAGGACTCTAAATTGTACTTTGTAGTCTAGGATAAATAATTTGTGAATGCGCACGTCGCACCTAGCATCTGTGCGTGAGTCGCATAATACCTGCTTTGCTCCTGCGTATGTCGCACTCTATTTCCTTAAGGAACTAACCTTAATATTACAACTGGTTAATATGCGTGCGTCGCAAATACATTTTAATGTATGAGTTCCAAGATAACAACGGTTCAGCGTAAGTCGCTTTCTTCAACCTGTCGGTACACATATGAATGCTCTATTAAACTTGACGGAAATCAATAAGGATGTAGCGAACTTATGATTGACTGTATGGGAAGAATGCAGCGAAGGTATGGTTGAATGTATATGCGTGCGTGAATATAAAATAAATGTTTGGTATCTCACTGAGTTATGTATTCAAACGTTGTTCTCCTTTTTCAACAGCTCCCGGAAAACAGCAGCTAGGTAGCAGGTAAGCTACTACATTCCGGCGTATGCAATTATGTGTATATACATATAATAATGAATATATGTACCAGTTCCTACAAAAAAAAAATCTGTGTTTAGTAAAATTCTACCTTCCTCAATTTTCCCTTTATTACTTTTATACTATTGCTAAATTTGAATTGAGTTATTGAA
This sequence comes from Dioctria rufipes, assembly GCA_963924295.1. Lineage (NCBI taxonomy): Eukaryota > Metazoa > Arthropoda > Insecta > Diptera > Asilidae > Dioctria > Dioctria rufipes. The sequence goes on along the minus strand of OZ002743.1, from coordinate 74,566,890 downwards.
TTTTTGTTATTGAGGAAGAGGGCGCGTGTTACAGTTCTGTATGAAAAAGCTTTATGTGGTATAAGTGATTGTCGAATATGTCCTTAATTTTGGGAACTGTTGATACTGTGGGCGATTTTTTTTTTCAGGGGAAATATGGTTGAGAGCTTTCGTCGGAGGTCTCTAAGTTGTGTAGGACTGGTCATCTACAGATTTCCGTGCGCCAATATTGCCATTCAGTTGTCCTAAATTGTGGAGCTAAATTGTGGAGCCCTACGAACGCACTACTGCTTCGCCAAACCTTTGTCCATTATTTCCATCATAGCCTGCTGTAAATAAACTTATTGTTAAGGCAGATTGTAAGAGGAAATTACTGCTCTACTGTAAGCATATTGTAAGCCCTGGGCGAACATCAACATTTTCTAAGATTATTTTAATTTTCTCAAAATTCCGCTAGTGAGCCACTCAGCCACGGGATCCTAGTCCTTCGTTTCTAAACCCATTCCATGATTACTTCGTCCAGGTTTCGTCCCAATAAGACATCCCGTTTTACCAGTTAAAATTGCGAAGGAGACAAAAATAAAAAGGGAATTATTAAAATTGGAAAGGAGGTAAAAATAAATAAGAAATAATCAAAATTGCAAAGGAGATAAAATTGGATTACAAGGTTATTAAGTTAATTAAAAATAAATTGGTTGGCCTTTTCGCTAAAAATTTTGAACCAACTTAAGTGTAAACCAAATAAATTAGACCACTCGATAAAACAAGCTTCAAACTGATCTAAATGCCATTCAGTCGAATTATACTTTTCGAAACTGGCTAGAACCACAGAGGCGGGCTGATGATAAGAGACTGCAAAGCAGACCGGGACTTGTTCTAGAAGTTTCCAACATTAAAAGGTTTTAACTACTATATAAAGAGCTTAGCAAAACAAAGTACATGGATTATTTAAACCGGAAAAATATAAGAAAATCCGAAATTGTGAGGATCCTGAAACAAAAGCTAAGTAAATTTTTTTATTTCTGCAATATTGATTCCTTTTTTTATTTTGTGGCTAGCTGGCGCATAGCGATGCATAATTAGGGTTCTCAAACCCATGATAAATCACTCGTAATTAAAATGCTCATTTCCTGTGAATTCCACGCAGTTGACATTAATCTCAGTTTTATAGCAACAAGTTCTCGAACTTATCATATCACCGAATTTATAACGTGTTAAACAAGAAAATGGATTTTGTGATTTTCGTCTATCCAAAAATTACATGCCGTCCATCACTTTACTTATATTTCATTTAGCGAACCATCCTTCTTACTGAGCTAATTGCGCTCCGAGGGAAGCGTAGCATACTTTGGCAACAGCCTGTATATATAGTATATATAATTCCGTCGACCTAGAGCTGTAGCCCGTATGTTTCAGTTAATTCATCAGATCCTTTAGGAGCTGCGGTCAGTTGAATATTTCGCCAATATTCGTGAGAATAAATAAGTATAACTTTTGAACCAGCCTTAGATTTTGGTTATTGTTGGCTGATTAAATAGCCAAGAATAGTAGCTGTCGAAAAGTGTATTGCTCTGTATGTTTTAATTAAGCATCTTTAAATTATTCTCAAATATTTCCAAAATTTTCATTTTTTACACATAAAAGTTTTTGAAATAAATAACGGTATTTATGAAATTTTTGTGTAAAAAAATCAATGTTTTGGAAATATTTGAGAATAATTTAAAGATCCTTAATTAATACACTTTTCGATAGCTACCATTCTTGGCTATTTAATAAGGTAACAATAACCAAAATCTATAGGGTGGTTCAAAACTTATACTCATTTATTCTCACGAATATTGGCGAAATTTTCAACTGGCCACAACTCCTAAAGCAATGTTTCTAAGTGGGGTTATGTGGAACAATTTTTTAATCATCTTACCTCAAGGAATCACGTGGTATACCGGAAGGTATCTTGATCTGAATCACCCTGTATGTGGCTATTCCTTTTATTAGCCCGAAGATGACTATCATTGTTTCTCCATACTTCAATATTAAACATGTATTTCCGCGGAGTTTAATATTTTCCTTTAGTTTTCCAATGATGTGAACACTTTGCTCCTTTTGACTCCCCGTTGATAAAAAAAAAATAGTTGGTACTTCTTCTTCTTTTTCGCTTTCTTGTAAAAGCACAGGCATATTTGTGCTTAATTTGACACATTGTTATATTATTTTTGAAAACTAGATGGCGCTGCGCAAGCGTTAAAGTGGCACTGATCAGGCTATATCCAGTAATAATTGAGGATATTGATATCTAGTATAGACAATACTATACTATACCCACTAGTTTTCTGGATATATTAAGAGTATTTGATGACACACATCGTGTATAAACGGGGTATTCTGAGTTCCTAGATGTCGAGACTCCATACCTGTCATAAGCATAACCGAATCTCAGAAGTTACTCTGTTCTGAGCACATTTGTATAAAGTGCGGTATATTTACTCAGTTCTTAGTCGCCCCCATTGCCGATATAAGAATTCAGAAACTAAACAGACGATCACGATGAGTAAAATAAAAATTATTACAATTACTCGAAAAAGAAAATCGAAAAAGTCTTCTTTACTTTTTTTTTTTTCAACAATAATTACTAAATTACCTGGTAACTGTTAATTATTGTGTCGTAAAATCCTAACCTCACTATGCACCATTGTATTCAGAATTTCACTAAACCTCTTCCATTATAATGTCTAGGTCGGTAAACCGACATGCATACATATATGCACAAAGTACCACACTCAACTCGATTTTAATAAACACATCAAATGAATCATGCTTTATAAAATTCATTAGTGAGGACAACTAACGGTTGAATGGTCTACCCAAATATATGACCAAATGGACCCGGGTAGTCAAAAGGGTTAATGTCAATGTTGTGCACAACATCCGTGTAAATGTCACCAAAAAGCATGTTTATTTTCGCTTTACAACTTAATTACGCTATCCCGACATCAATTGTTGTAGGTGGTCAGTGTTGAAACTGGGGTGCTGCATCCATCAGTTGTTTTTACTACCCCAATATTCACTCGACAAAACATATGTATACATCCATACATATGCACGTTGCATACGTTTAACTCATAAAATAAACTCGTGCGTGTATTAAGAACAATGCGTTGCGATAGTTGGAGCCGACATTATGCCAGCCCATTAACAATTCTATGCGATAATTACGCGAGTATATATTTGAGCAGAGATTTAATTAAATTCATATTCTAAGTCATTGCTACAGGAAAGGGAAGGGGCGGTGAAAGAAAGGATTTTCGATTAATTTACTTGGAACAAAAGCGAGAAGTCCAGCAATTATATCCATCATAACATGACCCAAATTAGTAGGATTATGTACCTAACAAAATAATTGCCACCCACCTGAATTAAATTAAAATTAAAACTGCTACTCTATTTCTGGACAGAGGAGTTTATAAATTATTTTCGCACGTTATTTCCTATTATAATCCGTGACAAAATATTTACCAGAGAGAGAGAGACGGTAAAAAATTCAGGGGCTCTTGTTTACCGACAATTTTCTAGTTTAGTATTTATTAAGCCTAACTATGTGTACCTTTTTCCCGAGATTTTTTATCGTAAGTATATATAGTGGAAAATGAAATCTCATGGAGGGCGCGATTTCACGCACGCATCTAATTAAAAATTTATTCCTCAATCTTCTTCGCCTGATATCCTCTTTTATTTTAAATTCATGAATGCAATAAATAAACTGCCAGGAATCGTGCGAGCTGGCAGAGAAGTTTTAGATTCCTTAAAAAAAAAAAAAAAAAAAACACGCACACACACGCCCGCACACACTAAAATGGCAAAAGCAGAAAATCAAGCCAGAGAAATTCTCTACATGAGGTGTGAGTTTTGTATAGGGAAAACAGGGATTTTCTTTAAATTTTATACGAATGTGTTTTAGGTTATGCATATCTGCAAGTTTTAAATTTTTGCCCTAAATTTAAACTTGGTTTCTAGAATTGAAATGAAACTTTATTGAATATAAAACAATTATCATCATAAGCAGGACTTACTTGCGAATTGTCCTCAAAGATAAATTTTTATGCATTCAACTATGCTACTAAATATTCCAGTTAGCCAAATGTTATTATTCTACTAGATATTCCTTATTACGGTTATTTCAAAAGGATACAAGCTTCTTTACACAGCCTGTTGCTATTGATGAGAGTAGGTATAGTATCTATGTATGTATATCGGTATTTTATTTATGCCTGGCAAGATGTTAAGTGTTAGGTCCGAAATCTCAGTTTGACAATTGTACCTACATCAAATATGTATATGAAGTAGTACAAATTTAAAAATTATAAAAGAGGAGCAACTTTAATACTAAGTATGTCGTAAATGAATGTTACTCTTTTTGGTAACACTTCTAAACCTCAGGGATAGGTACCCTATGATACCATAGCACAGCTTTGATAGAAAAGGAAGGCAAGCTCAGGTTGAGTCAAGGAGGTGATTGTGCGCATTTCGCATGAATGATTGTCAATGATTGTGTTTGACTCTGGGGATGGAGGCGGCGGAGAATATAAACCGTTCCTACACATAAAACAACATTACGTTTTGGAAGCATTAAACAAGACCCGATTCGCTCTGTCCCAAACTGGTATTAGTATAAGGTTTGGAACTAAATATGTGACTACATTTGTTAACTATAACAGTCCAGTAAGAGTCCACTATAGATTCGAACGAGTACACAAAATCAAAAGTAGTGTCGTATGCAAAAATTATGAATAGGATTGAAAGTGAGAGCTACAGCAGATCATTAATAAAAATGAGAAAGGAAGCAGGAGAGAAGACATAGCCTTGCGGTACTCCGGCATTAATTATAAAGCTATGAAATGTAACTCCGTCCAATATAATTTGGATTTAACCGGGGGAAGGAAACTTTCAATCGAATTTAACAACAGACCGTCTAGAACTAATGCCTGAAGTTAAGGTCGTAGTCTGGTAACTTGGTTTGGAAAAATCGATTTTTTTTTTACATATTTCTATCTAATGTACCATATCTTAAAAAAATATACTGTAAAAATTTTAGACCGAAATTCGAAATATTGGCGATGTTATATACTTGAGCACCTAGTAGTAGCACGCGACGAGCAAACGGCCGGACGCGATACCTTTATACCTGCTTCCAGCGTTGGATACATTTGTGTATAATAAAAGTTTTATCTGTTTCTTTACATACATTTCTTTTGGAGCTCAGTCATATTGAAATCCAAAACGAATAGTCAGTTTACGTTCGTTATTTTGTGCGTAAACATTTTCGAAGAGAATAAAAATGGATTGGAAAGGAAACTTTAAACGTCTTTTTCTCGAAACCCCGTTTTTATGGCCGGCCGGGGTAATAAAAAATTTTCTAACCAACCGATTGAGCTGAAATTTGGATACGTTACTCTACTCATCAATATCTCTCGCAGGAACTAGGATTTTTTTTGTCCCTAACTTTACATTTTACAGCCCGATTTCCACTACAAAAATACTTTTTTTTTTTCGAAGTCCACCATTTTGTTATTTTTCAACAAAATTGTTTAATCATATTTCCAACCAGAATGACAAGCTTACAGAACAATAATCTTTTTGACTGTTTTGTTTGAGATGTCGGCGAAATCACCACGGCTAGCCACCTACCGTTTTTTTTTGAGACGCTCACTTCAGTACTACAAAACTGTACAAAAATAACCAAAAAAAAATTGTTTGTGCACTCTTAAATACTATTAATAATATATTAAAAAATCAAACCGATTGAATTTTATTTCCCCTAAAAAAATTCCCGAAAAAAGCATTTAAAAACGTGCAAGTTACCAGACTACGACCTTAAGCTAAGAGAGCAGGATACCCAACTATAATCATGTTCTTAAAAAGCCGTATTGGCGGTCGCTGCTTATAATATTAACCCCTAGATATTTCATTAATTTGGTGTTGATGAGTCTTTTGCTTAACCTCGAAAAGAATCGAAGTGAGGGGGGGAATACCAGTGAACAGAAAAATCAAATTTTTATCCTATCCACTACTATAATGGTTTGAGCATGAGAAAAAAATTTATCTGTGCTTTATGCTTTTAAGCTCTATTTCCTTTGCTCAGATAACACAGATACTACTAGCGCAGACTACATAATGATGGAGAATTGGAAGAATTTCCTTTCTGCTTAGTACTCACACAGCCAGCCGGCGGCAACGTCCCACGAACACCACATAAGCCGTGGTAGGATCAGAGCCAGCCACAGCAGCAGTCATGTCATGAAGCAGGTCGAGCTCCTGCGTCGTGCATGGGTACATCGTAGGAAAAATAAATCAAAATGAGTGTGCGTTTGCGCGATGAGCTCTGTATACATACGGATGGGATGGTTGAATATTTCGCGGGAGTGGGCTACATCCAACCCGAAACATATATTCATTCTTTTATGCTTTGTTGTTTGTTTGCTTTTTGCACATCACAGTTTTAGTTTAGTTTTGAATTTTTTTATTGCCTAGATGAAATATAATAGGGTATTACTAGATTTGTCATTCCGTTTGCATTGTAGCCATACAAAAATTTTGTTTTTCACTATATATTTAGGCACCACCCGAAAAATCGTCAACGTAGACAGCTGAAATTTTGTACACAGCGTTTACATAAAAATAGTATATGCAATTTAAAAGATGAACTAAATTGGGCAACCCATTTACGGTGTTAATATAAAAAAAATCTACAAATCTACATATCATACAGCAAACAAACAGTAATTTCTCTTTGTAATATTTAACTGACCTTGAACTTGGAAGTAGTGATGATGGTTTTTCTTCATTTCTAAGATTGTACGATTTTTTTTATCCACGTCCCAAATCTTGATCACACCTAAAAGGATAGCATCGTTGACTTCTAAGCCAGCTGCTGCTGATGGACATTTTATTTCCACCAATCCGTCTAATCCAATGACCCCGTCAGGAGTTGCTCCTAAAAATTCATACTCCTCACTTAAAAACAGTCCGCATTTCTGTACTTTAATTTGGCATTGCCTTTCTAATTGGCGAATTGCCTTTTCCTCATTCTCTTGACATAGTTTGCAGAAGCAATGTGTGAAATCTCTGTATATAGTATTTGCTTCACAATGTTGCTAAATTTCGCCGATCGTCTTTTACAAATACGTGCAATATTTGAAGCAGTGATTAAATTTATTCGTGCAACTGGCCTTTTCTAAAGTAACTCTCTGGTTAATGTGGTAGTCAATTTGTCGAATGCGAAATAACCAGTGATGAAACGTTTGATAGTAATGAAAAATTGTACCTTTCCATATAATCATAATGAATAAAGAACTAAATCAATCTGTGATGACACTATCAATTTGTCTCAACTCGTCTGAAAAATACTATGCCATAGTAAAAGTTATACGAAGAAGATTTCTCATCTAACAATAAAATTAATTTGAAATAAGTAAAAATATCACATTTGATCTAAGACCAATTCTTATTTTACCTTACATGAATGCCCGTATGTAATTTCGTATGCTAACCAATCTGTACAAGTAGGGTATAAAAAGAAAAAAAATTCTGAAGAGACCAATAAATTTCAAAACTTCATAAATTTTTAATATTTCAATAAATATTCAATTAAGTTGTGATAACGTTTGAATTTTTACCATGTATCTATTTATATATATTTAGGAATACCTTTCGTCATCATCATCGCATTCAGGCTAATTTTCCTGTTCACACTACCTGAAAATTATCCTATAGTACTTACTTACAATTTCATAAGATAATGTGCAATCTCACTAACATCAGTAAATTATTTACGCTAGTGTTTGTCCTTTGTTGCTCGCAGGTACAGGTCCAATACACTACTCAAGTACATTGTATAAGCTTTCTGCGCCACGCGCCACCTAGCAAAACTTTTGCATACAAAAAAACAAGTGTGTCCATGATAATACCACACAAAACAGCAAGTGTGTCCATCATAATATCATTTATTGACAATTGTTTTATTTTATTATTACGCTGTAAGCATAAGTTTTCTTGCAATTTTTATGCAAAATCGAGTAAATAACATTACAATGTTTAATTTTAGATACTTTGTAACTTTTAATTTACATTGGAACGCTGTTAAAACTTTGATCGAAAAGTGTTCATTTTGTCATATTTTGTTTATGTAAAATATTAGCCCAAAAGATCCAAAAAAGAAAAAGTAAAAAACTTATCTCATCCTTTTATGACACATCTTTCGATTTGTATCAAAATCGGGTCATAAATGACTTTCACTTAGCTAGAAAGTAGTGCAAGAGATGACAGTTTTTAACATTTTTACAAATTTCAGATAATTATATAATAATTTCTGGATTAATTTTGAGAAATTTGCTACACTTATCTCACGGATTGGACCTTTATCTAAACATTAAAATTTATTTGGAATAAAAAGACACACCTGTTCTCGAGATATCGGGTGCAAGCCGAAGGTCAATTTTCAATTTTCACTGGTATACCCTCTTAAGGGATCGCATGCCCAAATGTATTGGCGGCTCAACATGAGCAGGTTTTTATACCGAAAGAAAGGCTCCTGTCGAATAGGACTTTTAAGAACTCCCTTGTGCGGAGATGTTACGGTCTGTACTTTTGATTGGGTATGCGGGCATCATTGTTTTCTGAAAAATGTCTTCAAAAAATAAATAGAATACAACATTATGGCAAAAAAAAAAAATTTTTAATTTCTCAACATAATCTCCTTTGAGGGCTGCACCCTTCATCTGAATTGAAACGAACACGTTATAAATGTTTCAATATCGTAGTAATCTACCTTGGACTGCTTCTGGCTAACTGTCGCATTCACCCTACATTATACGATGAATGGAAGACAATTGATACAATAATACAAAATAAAAGCGGATAAAAAATTAGTAAATTCCCTAGCGGTTTCTAAGCTCTTCTAGTCGTTAAATTTCCCGTGTGGAAATCTGTCAACTCAGTCAACTATTTTAGTCCACTTAACTAATATAAGATGTTGTCCCCTTTCATTGACCGCTTCTAAAAAAAAACTTACTGTCCGCATCTTCCGCTTCTAAAAAAAAATTACTGTCCGCATCTTTTTGTGATGATTTGATTCCACCTATATACCCCTTCCTTCATCCTGGAATACGTATAGCAGTCTTATTGCCCAACTTTCTTTTTTAAAGGTTGAAAATAAATATAAAAAAATTGAAATTGAATTCGACCCAATCTTCATATTTTTTTTAATTCGCGCTCCCTGAATTTGTTTACGCCTTTCTTTTGAATTCAAATTTGAATTTGTTATAATTGGGCTCCTACTGCAATGTATAACGTATAAAGGCCGAATGAATGCTGGGTACTTCTTCTAACAAGTGTCCGAAGAAGTTCTTCCTTACTGCATAAATATATGTCGCATTTCTTAAAATCAGAGTCCAGGATTTATTGAGAATTTATCGAACTTCTCATAACCAACTCGTAGCTCCTACTTAAGAGTTTTAGAAAGTCCTGCTCTTAGAAAACTACATACTTTTGTCTACTTGTGGACATCCTTAAGTTCTTTAATAAATTTTCCTTTTCAAAATTCGAGGGATGAAAAAACTCAACGATGGGACGTTCTGTTAAATATGTGCTGTTTGACAGAAGGCATACGAAATCAATATTAAACTGCTTGCATTTATCGGTAATATGTACAACAATTGTACGAAGCACTTTTCTACCCATCTGTTTTGTAAGCCGAGATGTTGGTACTGAATTAGCTGCATTTCATCTTACTAAAATCAGCATCCTGGTGGACCACCGTATGTTTAAGTACGCCATATATATATGTAAAGACTTATAAACGACATAAGGTGGTAAAATATTACAATTAGCATTATCTACATTACAGATGTCGTAGACTTGCTTGAGATTCAAATTCGTTACGCATAAATATTTTCCTCCTCGTTTAGTGAGCAGATTTTGCTTTGACCCGGATTATAGATCTATTTTATCTCACCATAATTTTTTATGTTTTTAGTAGGAAATCCAAGAAGAACTTCAAGACTTGAAAAGCTACGATCTTCTGCATCTTTTGTATGCATTTCTCCAGATGTTTTTTTTTGTATTTATTTCATATACCTTCTTGCTCCCATCTTCGTCTTACGTGACTTCGTAGCAACCTTTTGGTTGTAAAAAAAGCTACCAAAACCGAAATGATAGAAAACAAAACGGAAGGAGTAAGTGTCCCAAGATCTTAATAAAATATTTATTCTTTTATAAAATTTTATATTATTTAATCCTTGCTGGTCACTGCATGAGTAAAATTTATTTGATCTGTTTTTTAATGAAAAATATTATTATTATTTTATTTTTTTAAGTTAGGCTAAAAGGATTTTTTGAGTGTGAACATTTCATTATTTTATTTCTAACGTAAACAAAATAATGGAAGTAGTTTTTGTCGCTGAACGTTGATGATTCATCCTGTCCTTCAAAGTCGAATGATTTATTATTATTTATTTGACAGCTCTTTTCAGCACCTTGGCCAAAGTGAAATTTATCTTTTGCTTAAAACATTGAGGTAGTGTGACTCGATGTACGAAAAGTTCATTCATTTGATTTTGAAGATATTCAATCGCACTAGGACAATGCATTGTAAAAAAACATAATTTGTTTCAGAACACACGAGAAATTTACAATTTTGTTATTCTTATTCGGTTATCTTTGGCATTGCGCTAAGCCCAGTTCCTGTGAAAGTTCGTAGGAGCTGCAACTCATCTACAGACTTCCAAAAATGGGGGCTTTATCTCTATTTTTTTAAGCAGTTTTTTAAACAAATCCTCTAAGTAATATTTTTTCACGTCGATAATTCGCTTTAAAGGTGAAAAAATTCAATGAAAGTACAAGATCGATAATCATGTCCGACTTTTGCAAAAAACTATTGATGTAGTTTAATTTCTCTAAAAAGTACATTTCTCTGAAAGCGTCTGGATTTTTTTATCTAAAGTAGTTTCCAGGGCAGGAGAATTTTATGGAGTTATACTGAACTTCGATGATTTTTGTCACTAACTGAATCATCGCTACAAAAAAAGTCTTTCATTTGTTATCATACAACGCGCTGAACTTGCCTTGCACCGGCTCTGAGGAAAGCAATATAATTTTTTTTTTTATATTATTAAGCCAAGCTCAGGGGATACCCTATGATGCAAAGCACAGCACAGCAGGAAGGAGATAGGGAAAGGATAAGGGGACATGAGGAAAGTGGCGGAGTAGCCGATGTATGTCGCTCTTAAATCTTCGCAGATTGTAAGCCCGAGGAAAAACAGAAGATGGTAGACTGTTCCACATTCGCACAGTTCGGGATAATAAAGCATCACGGAATTTTACTGTAGGGCCGAGGAGGGTGAGAAGATGTGCGCAGCTTGCTACGCTAATATTGCATGCAGTAACTAATCTACGAAGGATCAAACTGGATATTTCATCAAAACATTGGCCATGCGTGTAGCGATAAAGGAGCGAAAGACATCCAACATTGCGGTGGTGATCGAGTGAGTCGATTTGAAAAGTTATTGTCAAATCGCCAATGAGCTTAAAGGCATTGGGCAATATCCCATGAAGCTAAGGCTGTGAGAATTGTATTCCATTCTAGGTCTGATATATAGGACTTATAGAGGAGCGCTAGATTTGATAAGCTGAAACAGAGAAAGATGTGATCTGTACAGCTTAATTTATTGGAAATATTAATGCCAAGAATTCTTAGTGATGGTGAATCTGAAATTAAGGCTCCATCAAATGAAATGGGAGGGATCTTGTTTTAAAGAGGTGGACAGCCTTGGGTCTTAGATGCATTGAATTCGATGCGATTTGCTACGCAACAAACGGGGATAATATCAAGATCGTTATTGAATGATCTAGTCATACCATCGCATTTGGCATATGCGGCATTAACTCTGGAGTCTGCAGGAGTATCAAAGGAGTAAGCGAAATCAAGGGTACTGTCATCGGAAAAGCTATGGATGGGATTGAAAGTAAGGGAAAGCAGATTATTATTGAAAATTAGGAAGAGAGAAGAAGAGATAACAGAACCCTTGGGCACACCAGCATTTATAGGGTAAGGTTCAGATGTAAGGCCATCTAATACAGCACGTATTTGGCGACCAGATAGAAAACTTTCAATCCATAATAGAAGAGGATGGAAGAGACCAAATGCATTAAATGTGGCTAAAAGGGTAGGATGCCAGACTCTATCAAAGGCCTTTGAAATATCCAGGTGCTTCCTTAATGTGTACAAAAAATAAAATAAAGTCGGAATCACTATTATTCCAATTTTTCTTCTGGAGCTTACTAAATGTGCGAATATTTTCCAATTTTCATAACACAAAAATGTGATACTTCCACTCTACTTCACAAAAATATCTATCTCAGAAGCAAAAAAAAAATGCCTTTCACTCGTTTCAACGAGTCCGAAGTAATTTACAAATGAAGAAGAAATAGAACTATATGCATATCGCGACATGATCACCACTAATGAATTTAGGTTCGCAGCTAGTATTTATGTGTACCGATCACTTACCTCGTCCTTATCCAAATCGCTGACTACTTAGTCCGGTGACATACGATGATACACACTCGATATACTGTACTAAAAACTGGTTTTCTTAGCACTATTTTAGAGTATTTTCGTGTATAGTCCAATTTAGAGCAGAGCGTTAGACTCGGTTGATAAACGAGTGTTTTATTACATATGCATGCGTGCACTCAGTTTGTGTGAGTATAGATTTCTCCAAAGAATTCGACACTGTGGACCATTCCAAGTTTCTTGCTAAACTTCTTGTACTTTTTGATTTTAGTTCCCTGCTGCCAAACTTATTGATAGCTTCTTAACTAACCGTTGCCGGCGGGTCAAGGTCGCTAATCACGCCTCCTCGAGAATTATTTTGACATGTGGCGTTCCTCAGGGATCTATTTTGTGTGTTCTCATGTTTAGTTTGTTCATCAACGATTTACTAACTATTATTTTAAACAGCAAAGTTCATATGTATGCTGATGATGTCCAACTATATCTTAGTCATCCCATTAGCTTAGTAGAAGATTTTGTTAGCAGGGTGAATGAGGATTTGGAACGAATTCACGAGTGGCCTGTCGTCAATAGCCTCTCATTGAACCCCACTAAATTGGTGGCCTTACCCTTGTACAGCACACTATCGACCCCTCACACCTATCCCATATTCTTCTGGAAGGCTCTCAAATTTCCTTTGTTTGTCGGGTAAAAACTTTAGGCCTATTCTTGAATTCTAGAATGACTTGTTGTTACCATGTAAAAGCGATAATTAGCAAAGTGTACGGAGCCCTTAGACGGCTGTGGTTGTACGCCAATATTCTGCCAACTACTGCACGCATAAATCTGGTAAAGTCTTTGTTATTACCACATTTTTCATTTGGATCTTTGATATTTCCTAGACTAGATGTCGCCTGCAAGCGGAAACTGGAAGTAGCTTTCAATGATTGCACTAGACTTGCATTTGGTTTGCGGCGATTTGACCACATTACGCCATTTAGGAATGAAATTATTGGACATTTACTTACTCTGGACATTTACTTACTGCGTAAAGCATTACTCCATAAAATTCTGTACAGTGGCGTACCTTCATACCTGTTCGGTTTTATTAATTTTATGCAGAGTGAAAGACATTTGAATCTAGGTTTACATCGTTTTAAACACTTAGTACTTGATGGTTCTTACTTTGCCCACATAAATCGCGTTTGGAATACACTTCCACCTGAGATCGGTAGCATCTTTTAGGCGTCCACCTTAATAATTCTGCCCACTCATGGACTTGGGATATTTTTCTTTTCTTCTTTGTTCAGCTTTAGTTTTTGATTAACTTAATTAGCTTTCAACTTTCTTTTTAATAATCTCTGATTGTCTGTTTTTTTTCATATTATTTTTCTTATTTCATTGTAATTTTTTATTTTTCCTTCTTTATAGTAATTTTACGTTTTTTATATTGGTTCTCTCTGCTTAACTCTCCTATTATTGAATTATAACTTGTTTAATGTACTTAAATAAAGACTTATGTCTTATTGTACTGATTTTGAAATAAATAATTGTAATTGTAATTCCTCCGTTCGGTTTCAAATACTTGGCTTTAAAATTTTGCCAAATTTTGTCCCTCATCTATGAAACCATTTTTTTGTTTAGTCATATAATTAATGTCTTTTTTTATTTCCTCAACAAAAGCCTTTTCATGCATCTTTGAGTATAAACAAATCTTTACAGATGATTTTTCTAGGTTATGTCATCCGTAAAAGTTGAAATTTTCTCAACTTCTCTGTTTCTATTCCAACCATTTCGATCCATTTGTGTCCAATTCAGTGGCGGATACAGCCGGGGGCGATCGGGGCGATCGCCCCTCCCCCCCCTAGAGCTCTAATAATAATAAATCAAAATTTATATTCTAATCCATTGAGATAGAAAATACAAAAAAAAAAAATTTTAAAAAAGACCGTTTCTAAACCGGCGTTAAAAAAATAGAAAATAATTTCTCCCTTCATTTCTCCAGAGTTTCCTTTCATTTTGCATTTAATTAAATTTTTAAATTATATTACATTTGTATATAAATTTTAAAATTTTCAAGGTATACAGAGAAAACAAGATCTGGACAGCTCAAATTACACTACAGTGAATAACAATTTCCCGAAATTTAAATTTGGAACTCCTAATGTTTATCAAAATACTTAATTAAATTACTTTCCTTTGAATATGCTTTCTTTGTGTACCATGAAAATTTAAAAAATTTTATACAAATGTAATTTGATTAAATGGAAAACTCTAGATAGTTATTTGATATATTTATTGTTTTTTCCTTTTTAGTCATAAATTATTCTCAAAAAATGTAAAATTATATCACTAATGAATTATCAGTACAAGCATTGTTGCACTTTTTTGTGTTCGAAAGCTCACAAAAGCCAGGTATTTTGATGAAAACTAGTATGTTGGGAAAATTATCATCGCCGGGGTAATTAATCTCAGATTCAGTTGTCCTGCAAATATTTAATTTAAGGCAAATAGGATAATATGTATATTAACCCTACCTAATTAGCATTCCTCGAAAATTTCTTCCACCATTTAAGTTGCAAGAAATTGCAGTCCAGCCCAAGAAATTATGGTGTTTGAGCGAAATACAAGCGACCTATGTATGAAAAACACCAGTAGCAAGGCAAGCAAGAAGTGTATAACGTCTATTTTATGTGGGATTAAATTTTACTATGCTTAAGGGATCAAAAACTTATATTATATAGATAAAAGAACTCTGGCAATATCTGAATGCTAATGAAATTTTTATGCCAAAACGAAATGAGAAAGCTATACAAAGCAGTCCACAGCTGATGGCAAGTGCGGTTATAGGGGGCGATGCATGTCTTATATAAGAAAATTTGACATTTATACGAATCGGATCGAAACAGTGCAATTGTGTTTTCCCCTTAATTGCTATAGTAAACAATGGCACAAATTTTGGTTAAAATTTCATTGTCTCTTTCAAGCTCAAAATGTACGTTGGACTTTAACAAATTTTGAAAACAGTACGATTATAATAAATGGAACGCATTGGAATTGACATAAAAATTCAAACAAATTAATTGTTATATATGTCCATTTCCCTCAAGCTCAATTATGTTTGACATCAAATCAGTAGAGGAGAACATTTTTTAGTAATATTAAAAATTAATTTTTGTCTTAATTAAAACAAGTTTAACTTCCAAAACAATTTTAATATAATTCAATAATATTTTATAACATCTTTAGTTTTTCTCATCGACTAATTATAATAAATTATGAATTGGTGTACAATACGAAATAAAATGTTTTCACACCCTGTTCAAAATTTGTGGCATTATTGAAGAAAGAACGTTCAGTCCATTATTATTATATGTCAGTAAATAACTACCATGACCATCCGCCATGAAAATACTTTGGAACCATTGACATCTGTCATGGCCTTTTGTATCGTCATATATCCACATTAAAGAGTCTGCCATCTTGTAGCGGTAGAAATTCGTAGCTGCAATTTCAAAATCCCAATTCTTCTTATTTTGCTAAGAGGCTGGGATTTTAAAACAATATTTTTTATTCTTGTCACGTTTTTGAAACTACTCAAAAGTGGCGAAATTTATTTATGATAAATGTTTGCTGTTGCAATGTTCCAGTTGCCATAAAATATTTCTTTAAGATTGCAAAATTTTGATGGAACAAAAATTGCTCTTGCTATGCTCCGGACTTTCACAAATGCTACCTTAAAATTACGGATATATTGTAGTGACAAATTTTATCCCAGCCGCGATCTGGAAGCATACGAAAACAACATGTATGTATGTGACAGGGACTTATATATTTGCGAATGATATTAGCGAGAATAGCACTGGCAGCTGTATAGTCAAAAAGACTGAAAACTTATCCACAAGTTCCAAAGATTTAAATGCTAGCTGGGGTGAATCGTAACCCTGCTGCGCTGGCGAAAAGAAATCAGAGTTTACTTGGTATGCTTTATTTTCAAAATGCATGTTCGGTAAAAATTATGTATGAAGAGTTAAGAAAAAAAGGAGACAAATGGTATGATAATTTTTTGGTGTAAACCAGTTCCACCTGTGCATTTATACTGAAGAAATTTTTTTCGAGACTGTCTTGGCTCAGGATCAAGTCCGCGTCACATTTCAAAGCTGTCATTTAATCGTCTCGGCTGTACAACCGATAAGTCTTTTAAAAAAATTTCACGGCATCGTCAACTGTCACAAATTTTCATAGAATTAGTTTCATAAAAAAACACAGATTCCTTTGCACATTTCATATTTTATAAAAGTTCCAAGTTAGTAAAAGTTAACGAGTATCAATTATGGTGTTTGTTGCATTTTCTCATAAAAAAGTTCAACAAACATACGTCGACGAAAGTCTATTAAATGCTGACCTTTATTAAGTGACGAAGACAGTCTTACAGCATCGAATAACTCACAAAGTCATATGTACATCTTCCATGAACAGCATTATTTTTACCTTCCTAAATTCTCATGCATCTCCCTTTTTTTCTGTTGAAATTATTCTTAACAAACCTTTTTCAAAATATTATAATTTTCCTATTATTTATCCCAATTCACTTCACTTAAGTGCATACATTACTTACTTGTAAATCTTCCGGTGAATTCGAAATGAATAACTTCCCCTCTGTGTAAAGCTCTAAAGCTTTCGAAGATTGACTTCAAGGAGAAAATTTTTCGAGTAAGCGCAATGGGTTTGTTCGTTATCCATTCCGATTTGATATTTGCTTGGAATGCAACTTTAGGCACCTGCTTGCTCATTTAGTTGGAATCCTTATGGGAATCACTGTAACATTGCTTCGTCAAGAATTTTATTCTACTACTTAAGCAAGAAGATAAGAATTTCGCGAGTTTAATGGATGTTATGCAGTTTTCATTGGTAGAAGTAAATGTAGAATTTTTTCAAATATAGTCCTCAATATTTACATAAGAAAAAAAAAAACGAGTTAGAAATTCAATATATAAATTTCTTATTACATTATGAAATTTTCTTTCAATAAAATTAATGAGTTCACTCAAAACATTTGTCCTCTCTTTAATTACGTGTTAAACATCGTAGCAAAAAGCCAAAATGAAAATAGTCATCAAGGTGGAAAATCGCATGGTGATATACTATGTACACACACACAACACTTACATACATAATATAGAAAGGTATGATATCGATCTCAATTGTACAATTAACACTGAGAAAGTTTGTGTCAAATGTCGAGACAATTTCTCTGGTGATAACCACACAAGTTCAGGTGACAGTGGTGGAATGTTTCCTAGCCACTACTCCAAAGTGTTATCCTCAACAAACAGACAAAACAAGGATATGGGAGGAAGAGTTGAATATATACATATATATATATATATATGTGAACGAACCTCCATGCTTCGAAATCCCTTTCCCCGAATCCATGAAATTTTCATCCATTAATCCTAAGATAAATTTATGTCTGGACTTCCAGGTTAAATGGCATCGGAATGTTGATGTAGGGTAATGTTTTTGGGGGTGTACGTTGTTCTAGGTGGCTAGATATCTCGTGTCAGCTAGATGTGTCTATGCTAAAAAGAGAAGAAAACGCTATAGTAACAGAAAATCGATTTCCAATAACAATGAACCTAAACAACCATTAATCTTCTTTGCCTACATTATTGGCTAGACTCAATATCTTCAGTTCGTGTCCAAAGTCGTACTAAGCGAGATTAAATTTATCGTTCTAATAGTGGACCAGAGCAGCAGTTCGCTGGACATTTTAAGATGATTAAAAAGAATTTTTTTATCATTTGCTTTGAAGACATGTGTTTAGAGATTATGGCTTACTATACACACACACACACACACACACACACACAAGATTTTATAAACGAATGAATTTTGTCGATGGAAACATGAACTGAACTGGTAAAACTTCGCCAAAAATTTATCAAAAGAATTTTAGAGAATTTCGTTGAGTAGTAATGAAAAGATTGATGACTAGGTGTTTTGTATTTTATGCATCATGACTAAAATACATACCTAATTGAAAAGTATGACTTATCAGCTGATGACTGAAGTAAATCAAGATACAAGCAAGATCGCTTTTTCGAAGTTTGTGTTGCTTTTCCCTTCAATATGTCGAGGTTAATGTCTTTTTAATATGCGTATACAAAGTACGAAGTCCATGGATGAGAAGAATTTTTGTACTGGTTTTGTTGAGCGTGCTTGAAAGTATGTGAGCGATTTTGATGATATTTAAAGGAGTGCCTTTTTTAGTTAGTTAGTTTTAAATATAGCTATAGTTTGGCCGTAGAATGTGAAAATTCAGTCGCTCGGTTTCTTCATTATTACAAGCAAAGTATTGAGGGCAATAGTTTTGATGTAGTTACAATTTGAATGGTTGAGCTACGTAAACTTTTGTAAGCATTTGAATCACCCTGTACATAAAAAGCCCCATGTATTCACACACTAACCCAAATACTGTCGAACCAAATTAACGACAGCCTGTCATCTCGACCAAAAACCATTTCAGACGTCAGAGTAATTTTTGTAAGGAAGAAAGGATTCAAAATCTAAATCTAAAGTACAATGACTATCTCAAGCCTGAGGTTGGATTTGGTGTTCGGCACGACGCTGGGTTCGTCAAATTAGTTATTTGGTCCATTATCGAATAGTGTTATACTCTGTATCATTATCACCACCCCAAATGAACGATTCTGCAATTTTGATTAAATTCACCTAAGAACATTTTTCAACTCATATTTTGATGTTCCATACCAAGGCAAAACCGCAGTAAGCAGATGACTGTTTTGTACATTTTTGCTATAAGAATTCGAGGAATTCTTTCGTGAATATAATTTTATACACTCGTTTCGTTCTAATCGATTCGACTTATGATGATGATGCAAGTAGATTCAATAATGTAATATACTGTACATCAAGGATGATCAACCCGTAGTTAGCGACAACTTTTGATGTCGCTCATTTTATCAAATCGGACATGAAATGTCTAAAACAAGTACAGTACAGACTGTTCGAGTACTAGATCCGCTAACACAACCAGAAGAAAAATAAAAATTGTGAGATCGAGTCTAAAACGATAAGGGTGGGGGTGCCGGTTGTAAAAACGATAACTCAGCATTTCAAAGTTCAAATATAAAATTTTATTGTTACAATTCATTTGCTTAACCCAATATCACAAAAATTCAAAATGAGCTTAAAAATTAGATATTCATGAAATAACTCAAAAATTCAATATAAATTCACAAATTCGAAGTAATCTGAATGACATGATCCATTTCTTTAGTTCTAAAAAGAAGAAGAAGAACAGAATTAATTTTCTGTTGACAGAACTAATTTCTGTGAAAATTGTAGCAGTGTACTGCAGCGTGTAAGACTGAATAAAGGAAATAGCACAATAAATGTGCTGCATCGTGTAAGACGAATAGGTAGCACAATGTGTGTGCATAAGCGTGTAAGAACAGATGTAGTACGTGAACTAGCTTCCGCATGTAAAAACCAAAGTGTAGCACGTACTGACGTGTGTACGGTCGAATAATTTCAGAACAGAATTAGGCTTCTGTTTGGAAATTGAGAACACAATTCCTTATTCAGATTATATCCTGAATCAGATGAACTCCGCGCCAAGAATGGTGCCATCTATTGCGACCCGTTGGTTTTATATAGCCGTGGTCACCAGTTATGTTCATATCGCCTCTCGGTGTTACCCTAGCAACGCTTATTTCAATTGCTGACTACAGTGATGTCATTTGATGACATGAAAAAACGCAAATATACCTAGGTAAATATTCTGTGATTCATTTTGTTGTTAATTCTTCATTTTATTAATAATTTCCTTTTGATTATTTTTAGATGAAAAAAATTAGGTACGGTAGCCTTGTAAGTTTTTGCTGTGGAGGTGCAGCTTGCATTGATGCCACTTAGTTTTCGTGGATGATGCTGTTAGTGATGGTTTGAATAATCCGTCGGTTTTCAGATATGTATTCTGTTCATAAATGTATACTTGGTACTTTGTGTTCCTTTTCTCTTATTCTAGAATTACATAGGCGGATTAACTATTGGAGACAGGAGGGTACGTTAAGGATAATTGGTGTGTAGACTGAACAAAAATAATTGTAAACCCAGATCAGTAGGATAGTTAGTAACCTGATGATGCCTCAGTTGTGAGAAACTCGTCGTTTATTTATAGCAACGCGAATAGATAAGTAAATATATTTTTGGAACTAGGTAGTTAAGTGTTTTATTTATATAATAAAACAACAAAAAAGTTTTTAAATGGCTTATAATAATATCATGTTCCAAAAAGTGCCGCCAATAAAATAACTTGACTATTTGGATAGTTTTCGGTTTTACGCTTCGACACTGACCAGAAATATTTTCGCTTCAAAATAGCATCACGCGAAGTGCTCTCCATGATGTCTCGATGCCGGTTTGTTAATGCGTCACGTTGTTCAGTAGTTACGGAGAGGGCAGTGAGATAGGTTCGTTGAGTTTGAAATACTTACATTTACCAGAAGTTGTGCATGAACTAACAAGTGATTTCATCCAGACTTAAAATATTATTCTATGTATGTTAGTTATTATTTATTAGCAATTACATTGTAGTTACCCTATCATGTCGGCACTTTACGAACAAATGTATTTTTCTGATATATGGTTCAACAGTTTTTTAGGCAGGTGGACAGGAGATCGAAGCCCAAGCACGGAGGCCATAGCCGCCCATTATGCTGTCTGCTGGAAGCAAATTCACCAAAACCTTTCTGTCCTCTTAATGAAGCGCATCAGGTTTTGGTGAGACACGTTTTTTAACTCCTCTATAAATAAAAGGACAGAACTTGAAGTGTTCGGTTGTCTTAGGCGGAGATATACAAATTGATAAATAATATTAAGTAAGATTCAACGTTCCGCTTCTTTTCTGTACGCATGTTTTTCATTGATACTAATTTCTTCGATGAATTCCAGCAAACCTACGTTCAGGTACGGTCCTTTTCCCACTGGGAAATTACGGAAAGAATATGATCATCGCGCGCTAACAGCGGAAATCTATAAATTTTTCGTTTTTTATCTAAATAAGGAAAAAATCGTACCGTTGACCTGGTGGTAACGACATGATCTGACTTCATTTATGTCCTTACAAGTTTTCTGTGAAGATCTACAATTTATACAACTTTCTTCATACACAAGTGATTTATTAAAATTGTTTGAAAAAGGCGAGACATAAGTAAATACATCAGAATCTTTTCTTACACCAGAATAACCCAGTTATTCCGGATGATCTGGATAGCAAATTAGTTGGATAATTTCAGCACAAATAAATAAATTTTCATTTTTTTTTTTATAATATAATAAGCCATATATACATAATATTGGTTTTATGTCCTACCTTATACCAAAATAGCAAATACAAAAATCTGTAACAATTAAAGAGTGAGAAATCCTTTATGAGGATTAAATAAATAAAAGATAAGTGACTATATCGAAAAATTGAAAAGATATACATATGTAAGTCTCATGGGACTTTTATCATAGGATTTAAAGGAATAAAAGTCTCTAGTAACCGTCCTAATGGACTGAAATTTATAAAAGTCTTCTTGAGACTAAAAAATTGAAAGTCTTATGGGAGTTTTATGAAGAGACCTTAATCGTTAATAAAAGTCTACGATAACGATAACGATAAAAGCCCAAGAGTCTACTAAGACTGTTATTATGAAACTGTAGAAATTAAAATCTTTTGTGACTCTTATAATAAGATGTAAATAAGATTAAAATAAATAAAACTTTTCGGTAACAGTTGTAACTAATTATAAAATTAAAAAACAGTTTGAAACACTTCTTATGAGACTTAAAAAGTGATTTTTAGCAATTATTAAATATTTGTTATTACTTCTTAACTATAGAAATCACTCTAGATGGAACTTTTTCAGCTCATTTCCCAAAATAAAAGTTATTTTCAGTCCCTGCAAAATATGATTATACAAACTAGCTTCCAATTTTCAATTCACTTCTTGGTAATTTACAAGCTCAGGCGATCTTAAACTCATATGTCTCGCATAAAGCACACTAAACGGCTCAATTTAGACAACTGTATTTTTATGGAGCATAAGATTTTGCTATGTTGCAGTATTTCTTCTCTTTTATACATTTTTCAATTTTGCCATGGGCTTATTTCAAAAGTGGTTGCAAGGCTTTTCGACTGTATATTTAACAGTGAGTTTAGATATTATATGCGCCACAAGATACAAAAGGTAAAGTAGAAGGGAATATGAAATTTGGCAAAGAATAATGAATGTTTTGTTTTTGTCATGATTACAAATTTAAGGCTGCATAACTGCAGCATTCAGTCATAAACTTCAACATGTTGGATATTGATCCTGCGATAACGTTAAAAGGACTTATGAGTATTTAGGTGAGTACACTCTCTTCGAAAAACGATGATGGTAAAAGTGGATTTTAAGGAGGGGCTGCAATATACTTTAAGTAATCCATTGGCGTACTTCATCCTAATTTTTTTCTGAACACTTTGTATATATACTTACTTATATGTAGCGTAATGTCGTCTTGGTTGGCCTGTCGTCTACTTCGGCCATCGGCGAATTTTTTAGCTTTGACCACTAGCGCCACCAATGTAGGTTGTCCGTTTCAAACTCTAATGGCAAATCAAATTCGTCTGGATTGGTTTCCGTGCGAGGAAACCTTAGTGCCTTATTAGGACCCTTAACGTTACAGTTGGTCGCTAGGAAATCATTTCCTAGAAGTCCATCGTCGGAAAGGTCGGCCAAGTTATTTACGACTTGAAACTTGCAGGGAATTTTGTTTTTAAAAACGAAGTTTCCCTGGCAATTTCCCAGCGACTTTTCGGTACCAAATGGGGTCTGTATTGTACATGCCTCATTGTGATTTATTGCTTTAAGATTTTTCAATGACCTTTTCTTTATTATATGTACTAACCTCAGCGCCTGTGTCTACTACTAGTTTAGTTGGCTGTTTAGGCCTATGTGTAAAGGAAGCTTTGCTGTAGCGACACTGGAATCGGGCTGCTGAGGGTACTCTATTTTATTACATGGAATATTTATAATCGAGTCGGGGAGTTTTGGGTGGACTGTACGTCGTTTCCCAGACTCCGGGGTTCCCATTTTCGCTTTTGCTGGCAGTTATTCACTGAATGACGAGTACGACCACAGAATTCGCACTTTTCATGCACGTTGCATACTCTGGAGTTGCTAGGTCCTTGTGTGTCTCTAGGACGTTGATTTTGCTGTACACTATTGTTATGTAGTCTTTGGATGCTATTGTTATTTCTTCTGCAGTCACGCACGTCATGGTTATACATTTTGCAGTTCACACAGTACGACATATTTTTTCATTTGAGGCAATCAGCGCATTTATGGCCTCGTAAATTACAAAAACTACATTGGATTTTATTCAAAAAATTGGTTTTATTATTTACATTATAATTTCTATTTGATGATCCTGGTTCCTGCTTAATATTTTCTGATGTGTTTGCCTGTGTGAACTTTGCTGACGGTATGCGACTGTTTGTATTTGTAGGGTTGCTGTGGGGCCTGAGCGAATTGCAGGATTAAATTCGCTGTGATTTGCCGGTGGATCAATTTGGCTAAATTGAGCGTGATGTGCTGTTGGTGAAATAATTGAATAGGGTATTGTGTTTTGAATCACACTTTGCTGAAACTGCCCTGGAGGTTGCAGGAATAGAGCACTCTGCTGGAAACACTCCATGTTGAGTGACTTCTGTATAAGGTCATCTACAGTGCCGTCTGCCATTATCAACAGGTACTGACACATCTAGAGGTTATTTACACCTGTTTTCAGTGCGTTTTTGGCAAAGTCCTCGAGCTGCGTTTTAACAGCTGATATTCCTTACTTGGTGGGGACCTGCAAAGATTATCCCACTCCTAAGCGTAACTCCTGCAGTTGAACTTGTTGGAGGTGTTTGCACTACACCCTCTGTTATGGATGTTGCTCCCGCGTTGCCTCCTTCGTATCGGGGCGGAATTTCCTGTGCGTCGCCCAGCGAGGAAGATTGTTGTGGAGTTGATTGAAGTTGGTTTTCCGGCGGTTGGTAGGAGCTTTCTTCGCTCATGGACCACCGTATGTAGATTTGCAGCTAGGGGGGCTCTTGTTGTCTTATTTTGCCTTGGTTAAAATTGAGAGGGGGTTTATGCCTACTTCGAATTCCGTCTCAATTCAGGATCGTTGGTTCGGTTGCTGGGGAGATTTTTCAGTGCTACCGCGGAGAGGGGCTTAGCCTTCTTAATATCCCTTGGATAAAAGCTGAAAGGGGGGCTCGTTGCCTACTTCGAAGTCCCTTTCAACTCCGGATCGTAGATAGAAGATTGTCGTCGTGCTTCCTTTCTTGGCCTTGTGAACAGGGTTAAACTTCCGACGTGGTCTTCTTTAATCCTAGGCTGAGACGAAGCCCGCTCTTGTCCTACGTTGGCACATGAGTGCTTTGATGAGGGGGTGGCTGCATGCTTTACGAACAGAGGCAGTTAAAGCTGTCCGACCCCGAGCTTTGGGGGCGATTAGATCAACCTGACCTAATTTACTTAACCCCTTTCGTTCTTTGTAGGATAGCGGCTTTTCAAGCTCTTAGGTTTTTCTTGACTTTGAAAAACTGGCTTCCACTATCCTACCGACTGTGTCAATTGTTATTATTTGGTTTCTCCTACTCTGCTGTATATATGTATAAATTATGTATATATGTACCCTTGTTATTCTTTCAGTTGGGAGGGATAGTCACAACAACTCTTTTACTTTATAATTTTCCCTTAACTGTTAAAAAACTTGAATCCTTTTGACACAATTCTTATTGCACATTTCTTTAATAAAACAATTTCCTTTTTTTTTCAAGAACGTTCTTCTCCATCGATACAACCCTTAATACCTACACAATTTTTTATTACAAGCACATTTTCTTTTTCTTTTCCATTTTGGGAAATCTTTAATTTTGTAGACACGATACTTGAATTGATATTTGGTATTTTTTCTAGCAAGACCTTCTTTTCCGTTTTTCGACTTTATCGACAGAGATCGCTCCGACGCCAAGTTCACCAAATCAAAATCAACTCTCCGCTTGATCACTTTAATTGTGATCAAGAGCCGTTGCTCAGGGTAGAAAATGCGTAATTGCTTTTTTCTTGCCCTGAGGAAGTTTTTGTCGTTCGTTCTGGATGGAATATTTTTGCCGGATGGTGGCTTAAAAAAAATGTAATTTTACACCTTTGTAAATAGCAGTCACCGTCTTGGCGTTTGAAATTGCGGCAAATACATTGTTGCGCATATACATTCAATGTATTTCGTTGTGCGTATTGCTTATGCTGAAAGCTTTCGCGATATGGATGTACATACTTACGCACACTCATACTGTATGTTTCCCGACGAATTGTCTTTTGATTTATTTTTCATTTTGTATGTTGCATTGACTACTTGCATTTGCTAAAGGCAAAATTTGTCATGGGAGTATTTTTCGAACTTTAAAATGTTTGATATTTAATACTTTTGTTTTTCTGGGAGTCGGCTCTGCAGGAATGTTGGTTACCATACGTACATTGGAATTTTGTATTTGTGTGTACCACAATTTGTATTAGGTTTGGGTATGTAACAGCCCGCTTAGGACAATGCAAGGCAGAAATGCATTTGAAATGCGTCAATATAACGACAATTGCAGGAAATACGATTTCGAATAATGTTCCATTCAAATTTTGCTAAAATATAGAAGAATGCAACAAATTTAGCTTTTTATTTCATTCGATTAATTTTTCCATATAATTTTCAATCATTTCAGCTCATGTTTTGTCGACTGACCAACTTAGATAACACAGGCCAACCTGGACAGCATTTCACTATTATTTTTTTGAATGCCTATCTTTTTTTCACTTTGCAGCCAATCAATCTGCAATGTTTAGCAAAAGTGTGGCTTTTTCCTAGTTCTTTCCAAAGATGTGCTTTGATTGGTTAAATTCTTCCTTAAACGGAAGTTATGGGCAAAAGCGAAAAGGGTGTCCAACCCTGACGATATTCCCTTACATATATATATGTCCATAGATAATTCTTTTCAAACGAATTGAATGAAAAATGGTATATAATATGACGTACATGTAATTCATACTCGAAGACGTGAAATGCAAAAACAATTTCATAATAAAATTACAAATTATGAATTACCATCAAACAAATAAAAATTTATGAAAAAATGTAAAATGTGGAAAATATTAACATTAACTCAAAATATCCAAAGTACTCATTTCAAATAGGTATACATGCCCCAAAGTAAAGACACACAAGATTACACACCAACCAACAACGATGCGGTATCACAAAATTAAAACAAAAAAAAAAAAATCAAAAAACTCACAGCTGAAAGGAAGAAAATTCCTTTTCAAGGCAAGAACTTCTCCTCTCCGCATAAATTTCGATTAAAATCACTTCTTTCGCAGTGATAAAACTTTGTAACACCATTAAAATTTAATTTCAATATACAAGCAAAGATAAAAGTCTGTAGTACTATATGCCAGTGCAGTCCATCCTATAAAATTAACCTCAGAGGGAACAAGTCAAAAGACTTTCGTACCGTTATTACTAAATCTAAAATTCCAGAACCAGCAAGGACCAAGCTATATTATATACATAGGAAAAGAAAGGAAGCTTTCATCTTCCATGAAATTTCAAAGTCAACGCTATGGGAAAAGAAAGTCAGAGAGTTGAACCATTATTATCGAAAGATGAAAGCCTTTTCGTTCACCCTGTCCCTTGCCTGTCTGTCATTCCTAGACATGTGCACAAGTCAGAAGAAATGGAGAACGTGCTACGAATAATAATAATATTTTTCCACAAACTTAAAAACAATTTTTCATATCAAAAATTGTTTGTTCTATGTCTTGTCCGTTCTGGCTGCTATTTTTATGTGCATAAGCTACTCTCAGCAAAAAA
This sequence comes from Dioctria rufipes, assembly GCA_963924295.1. NCBI lineage: Eukaryota > Metazoa > Arthropoda > Insecta > Diptera > Asilidae > Dioctria > Dioctria rufipes. Next base: position 74,539,400 of record OZ002743.1, on the reverse strand, counting down.
AAAAACAAAAATGTACTCTATTCCCACCATAGTTAAATTGCAATACAGATTCCTGCAAGAGCTTATCTAACGATTCCATGATCCTTCAGTAATCCTAAGGACTATGAAAAGTTGCAGAAATATCAAAAGGAAAAACCAAAAAAAAACCAAGACAGAAAAGAAAAATTTTTCCTGTGTGCAAAAAGAGAATAATTTCGAATTGCAAAATATTCTTTTAGTCGACCGACACTTTTCAAATATTGAAACAAGTCCAAGATACTTTTAAGAATTGCGCAAAAGTTGAGTTCACTTGGTAGAAAAAATAAAAAAAGCACTGAAAGTGTCTTGTCAGCCAAACGTATTTAAGCCAAGGTTTATAAAAAGAAATTTCAGCATCATAAATTTTTAATGGTTCGGCTTTATCATAATATTTTATCTTTGTTATCTGAAAATTCCAAAGAATCCTATAGATATAGGTCTGAAATTAGATTCCAAAGTTTCTCCTTCGTAAAGTTGCTTTAAGTACTAAAAACGAAAAAAAAAAAACAAAAAACTTGGTGCTGTTGTTTTTGCCTATTTCTTTCTAAAGTTTGATAACACATCAATTATTAACACTAAGCCACCACAACTTTCGGAGAAATAATAATTTTATTATTCATGATTTTTATAAATAATAACTAAATCTAGAAAGATCAAAATTTGCCACGATAAATTTTCTTAATCACTGCAGGTATGTCACAGGATGACAGCACAAGACCAAAGCAATCACATTTGGAAAAAAAAAAGTTTCAACATTTTGGAGATGAGAACTTTATGAAGACTTATAACTACAAGAACAGAAGAAAGTCGTTTATTTATTTATTGAATAAAGAAGATAACAATGACAAGGCAACAGCAAACATAGGCTGATGGATAGTTCAATTGAGATAGGGTGGGCTATAAATATAGAAATCGACAAGTGAAATAAATTTGGGTGGTAGTATTTAGTAGTTAGAAGGCATGGAGAAACTTTCACTGGTGAACTGAGATAAATTAGGTATTCTTTCTCACTTATTTGGCTTATCGGCTTATTTTTGAAAAGGAATAAAAAAATTACGGGAACATGATAAAATCCCGAGGTATAAAATCCGAAAGTGACAAAATCCAGAAAAATTACAAAAATTGGGAAATGAGAAAATTCAGAAACGACAAAATACATAAATGTCAAAAATCCGAAATTGTAAAAATTGCTATGATTTGAAATTTGTTTAAAAAATTTTAACAATGGCGTAAACTTCGCTTCGCAAATCTCATATGTACACTCGTCGTTGTTGTTATATTAATCTGTGTTAATAATATAGTTGGAAGTCTTGAAGATTTCATATTCATCTGATGGAAACCTAGCATCGTTGTAAACGAAACATGCTAACCCAACAATGTCTGCACATGGGTCACGATGTGTGAACGGCGGTCAAGAAAAATTACCTATATGAAATTTTGAAGTGTTCATCGCCATTTTGAGATGGTCAAGGTCCAAAATTCATGATAATTTGAATTAGAGTAAAAAAGTTTAAATTTTGGAAATTACTAATACATAGAACAATTTTTGCGTTGAGACAAAAGTAAAAGTGACAAAAGTTTGATTTGGATAGCTCCTCCGCCCTAAACTACTATTTATACAGAAAAATGGTGTCCTAATAATCTTAAGCTTGCGTTCTTATCTTCCGAACCGAAATAAAAATTTTATACATTTCCTAATAAAATTATTTAAAAATATTTATCTGAACCAAATGACTACGATTCCTCAAACAAAAACTCTCAGCTGAGTAATAATTGTAATGTCGCTTTGCCGTTGGCTGATGATATCGAATGTAGCTGCCTACACATTCGGACTCCGGCTGCACATACACACACATGCAATTATCACTCAGCTGAGAGGTATTGAGCGTAAAATGATAAGGTTTCTTTGTAATCAAAACAATTTTATTATTTTGTTAAGTAAGGTATATAGGAAGTGTAGCCTTTGAGAAGGTAAGAAACCAAACTTTAAATTACTAGAAGACTATTTTCCTATATGGATAGTAGTTTAGGCTCTATAGCATACTAAAGGGTTTTCCAATAAGAGGTGTTATTTTGATATTCAAAGTAAAATGCCATTTTTTTAGATAAATGATCGGACCTTTATTTCATTATAAAAAGGAAGGTATGCCGTTAATAATGGAAAATAACATCAGCCAAATGACCACCACGACCACGCCTACAGGACCATATCCTTTTCATGAAATTTTCCATAACCAAATCGCAAAGTGGCTGCCCTATGTCCTCGATAGCCTCACGAATTCCATCTTTGAGGTCTTGAATCGACTCTGGGCTGTTGGCGTAGACCTTCTCTTTCACGTGGCCCCAAAGGAAGAAGTCGCAAGGTGTTAAGTCACAAGATCTCGGTGGCCAATTGTGATCACCTCTTCGAGAGATATCACGGTCCGGAAACTTTTCCCGTAAAAGATCAATGGTTTCGTTGCTTGTATGGCACGTAGCGCCGTCTTGTTGAAAGTAAACGTTGTCCAGATCTATATTATCCAATTCCGGCCATAAAAAATCATTAATCATCTGTCAATAGAGCAATCCATTTACCGTAACTGTTGCTCCAGCCTCATTTTCGAAAAAGTACGGTCCAATGACCCCGTGGGACCATAAACCGCACCAAACAGTCACACGTTGAGGATAGAGAGGCTTTTCAACAATAACTCTTGGGTTTTCCGAGCCCCAGATGCGACAATTTTGCTGGTTGACGAAGCCATCGAGGTGGAAATGGGCCTCATCACTCAAGATGAGTTTTCGATGGAATTCCGGATCATTTTCATGCATTTCAAGGACCCAATCAGCAAAGACTCGACGTTGTTGATGATCGGCAGGCTTGAGTTCTTGTGTTAACTGAACTTTATAAGCCTTAAGACCCAAATCTTTATGCAAAATACGATGTAATGACGTTTGTGGAATGCCTAACTCCAAAGAACGACGAGGAATGGACAAACCTGGGTTTTCTTCAACACTTTCGGCTACAGCAGCAATATTCTCGGTTGTTCTTGAGCGACGTGCACGGGTTTTATTCTTCACATCACTAACTTGTCCCGACAGCTCGAATTTTTCTACCAATTTCTGTATTGCGGTCCGACAAGGTGCTTCACCACGACCCAAAAATGTTCGAGTTTTACGAACCGTCTCTGCCACATTTTCACCATTTTTATAGTGAATTTGAATAATTTCAATGCGTTGTTGAATCGTGTATCGTTCAATTTTTACTAATGGCGTAGTTTCTACTTGTCAAATGTCAAAAAATGACAGCTCCAAAAGTGACATCTACCGAAATAGCGGGCTAATTAAAATAACACCTCTTATTGGAAAACCCTTTATATATAAAGTTAACTGTTTGGCACTTTTCCCTAAGTATCAATATAGAACATTTTAGAGAACGGACTCCCAACGCATACATATAGATTTCTGTTTCATGGCTTGGGAAGTATTTTCGAGGGTTATGGTTGAGGTATTATCCTGCTCTGGAATGTACGTAAACGAAAAATTTCCGAGCTCTTAAAGAATTCAAACTAAGAGGAAATCAATAAAACTTACAGAAAAGATATTCACACGCGCAAAAGATTAAAGTAAAAGAAATGTTAAAAAAATTCCACATTTTTCCTTTTGAGCGCCATAACTCCCGGAGTGGTGAGACGTATGAAGCTGGTTTGAGCAGTGGTTGGAAAGGCAATGAGGTTGTTCATAAATGAGTTCAACCGTGAACTTACACCATGTACTTTTAAAGATATTGGGTGTTTTGTGACACCATACCTTCTTAATCACTCTGTTACTCTGATCTCGTTGTGATCTCGCCCTCACCCCGCCGCCTGGCATACAATTTTTTTGTTTACCTAGATAAGTGCTACCCTTTGGACCACCATAACGAAAACACCCTATAGCAAAGTGTTAGATACCCTTAACCAAATCTGGTCAAAATATGAGGTTAAAGCAAGAAGTCAAAACGATACCGACCTATTCCATCATTTAGATTTTAAATCTAAATGTCTTCTGTAAACCCTAGACTCTACTGTTATGAATAGCATAGTAAGAATCACGCAGAACAAAACAATAATCAAGGATAGGTCTAACCAAGGAAGTATGTATTCCTACTATTGAGAGTATAGGGATCCGAAAACTTTCAAACACGCAATTGATGAAGCTGACTCAAGATGACAATCTCATCAATATTGTGGAAGAATGATAACTGGCAATGAACTGTAACACCATAATCATCTGAAATATAAGATCACATCAATTAGAAATTTGGTGATCGCAAGTTGCTTACATGTAGTTAAATTAATGGCGCCAACACCAAAGAAATCTATCAAAATTAGATTAGAGCTTAATGCATCGCCTGTATTGACAACTATGACGAAGAACTTTCAATCAACACAAAATCCAAGGTATGAAGTGTATCGAAAGACTTTAAAAACATCATTATGTGGTGGAGTGGTGTAGTCAAAAAGAAACGGTTTATTACATAAAATCATAGTGATAAAAACATGCAATAAGCACTAATTGCGTCATTTCTGCAAACATCAAGGCTACAATATTACGTTTAGAACATTTCAAAGACCGCAATGAAAAGTACCTTGTAAGTTTCTGTTAAATACGCACGCATATTGCTTGCTCTTTCTGAAACAAGATTTGAACATGGAATCATCCTAATAATTGAAGCTCCCATTACGCTGTGAATTCTTTTGACTTTAGATAGGAGAATTTCGACAGGGTTGGTCACCTTTTTGACTTTTCTCATAACTTCCGTTCAAGGAATAGTTTGGTAAATCCTAGTAACCAAATATTCGTAATCCACGACCCAGACAATTTTGAGTTGAATGGGTCTATTATGATAATATTCGGCCGCCATCTTATAGACGCCATCTTGATTTTATATTATGTATATGATTTAAAGTATATTTTCATGCAATATCAATATGTGTGCCAAGTTTTAGTTCAATGGCTCATCGGGAAGTGAGTCAAATTAGCATTACAAATTTTGAATCAAGGTCACATGGTAGCTTCAAATTATGTTCCTTTCTTTCTTTAGGAATTTTCTAAATTGTATTATATTCCGCACATACATTATTTTGCGCAAGTTGCTTGGTTCCTGGATGGAACTTTAGGGGATGTATTATTTTTCTTAATTATGCCGAACCCCCTAAAGGGCATAGAGACTATGAGAGTAGCGTCTTCTGGTGAGTAGTAACTGGGGCTGAAGCTGCACAGCTAATATCTTCGACAGAGAACTGATCTGCTGTAGGCATCTGGAATGGCTGGCTGGTACCCCACCAATATCTTCGGCAGAAAACTGATCTGCTGTAGACACCTGGATCGGTTGGCTCGTAGCCCACAAATAGACCAACCTAGACCAAATCGGAGCTATGTTGACTTGATGGAAGTCGAAAGATTTACTATCACAGAGTGTCTTCCGTGATCACGTCAGATACCAGATTATTAGGTTGATACAGTAAGAGATATCTTCAAGTAGCGGAGGAGGGTATGAGAAAGCTTTAGCTTGGATGTTCTTCTATTTATTGTGCTTCAAGAACAGCTGCTCGCGAGGAAAGATAGTTCAGGCTGTCCCTATGACAGCCGGAATCTGAGTTAGCGCCCAGGGTGGCTAGACGACCACGACTACTCCAACTGTAGAGACGTGGATCAATTCGACCCTATGTCGACCTGATGATCGCAGTAAGGTAGCTAGTATTGGGTGCTGGCTTGTCGAGCTAGGCCAGTACTTTCGGGCGACAAGGCGGTTTCACCAGAATCAGTCAATTGTCAAGCCGACCCTATGTCCAGCGGATGGTGCAGCGGGTGAAAGGCTTCGTGCGTCAGTTTAGTGTTTGTGAGCTACCAGGCAGTAGCACAATGTTCAAGCAATTGCTTCGCCAGCTAGGCTGGTGAGTGGAGCAGTTCTTTTGAGAGGAATGCTCGGCAGTCTGGAGTTTCTGTGAATGAAAGTTTATCTATTTTTTATAAATAAGAATAAATAAACATTGATTTGTTGAAACAAAGGTTGCCAAGGAATCTTGCAACCTTGAGTAGAATCTTCTTTATTTTTTTATTTTTAATACAAAGCATTATCCCCTTATAATTTTTGATAATCTCTGTCTGTGAACTTATTAATTTTTTTGTTTTTCATCTGTCTCTCAAGAAAAACTTTCTAAGACTAATTACATTTTCGTTTTTTTACAATATTTTAACTTAATCGTCTACCTAACTAATCTACCGTCTGTCATCAACCAAAATGTTTCAAAGTACTTTTTATATTTTATTTCTTTACAGCGGTTTTAGCAACTATCGGCTGCACGGTCTGAAACGAATGCGTCACCACAGAACCACCAAAAAAATGTTCCAGAAATGTTGCACAATGTAACTTGGTTCCTGTAGGATCACCAAATTATTTAATGCACAGAAAATAGTTCCTGGAACTATGAAAGAACACTATATATGGAAAGATTAAACCATACGCTTGTAATTTCAGCTCCTGTGTAACGGAACAGTTACTGTTGAACCGTTCACAAGCCACATGTGATGATGTTATCTTTGGTGGATTATGTTAGTGTAGCGGTATATTAAAATTAGTACGAGCATAAATAGAATTACATTTCGATTTAATAAAACAAAATCATATTCAGGTTAGCTTAACCCATTCAGACCTGAATTATTTTCCTTGGAGCACTCTAATTCACAGTAAATCTAGAAACTTCTTCAAATTTATGATCTTAAAGCTATTTAAATTACAATTTCAAGCAAACAAAGGATAATTTGCAGGTATATTCCAGCCAAACCGATTTGGGAAGTATAGGAATAACTGTCTTGAATTTATACTGTACAAGGCACCTTTAATTTACTGTTAAATTATTATCGAAAAAAATGTTATTAATTGCGAAAATTTAATTCTATCACACAAGAAAATTTTATTAACTTGATCACAATAATGTCACTCAATTGTCATTATATACACGTAATTCACCCTCACCAAAAATCGCATATTAGCTTACGCTTAACGTAGGTAGATTGCAAGCCAATTTGGACGATTTGCACAAAGTAAAACTAAAACCAAGGAAAAATGAAAACCAAAAAAAAAAATTTGCACTTTAACTATATCCCGACTTGACTGCTTGAACTCGAAAATTTTAAGAGAGTCATCCATGCTAATGTTCAGCCTTATATAGGATCTGAACCGCCATCTTTTGTTGTGGAACCTGCAACCATAATGCAATTATCTTAGAATGTGTTATTTTTCATTAGGTGTAATTTATCTCATTCGATGAGGAATATTAACATTTATTTTTTTTTCATAAAAAGATCTGCATCATAATTGAATTTCATTGAATAAAAATTAAAATTCCAAATTGTGCTATAATATGGCGCAATTAAATTCTTGTCGTCCATGTTGAGAGAATTCGATGTGGAACGTATTTTTATCCATCTCACTTCCACTTGATATATATTTCCTTCTCATTAGTTATATGAGAAATCATAAATTATTAAATATCTTTTTGTTGAGATAATTTAGCACTTTTCTAATGCCACCATCAGGTTCGTCGTAAAAATATTGCCCGAATTCATGTGCCATATGTTGGCAATACATGAATTCTGACAGTTCCGCGACATTTATAATTTTAGTTTCGCGGTTTTGCAGTCGCGAGTTTTCCATGTATTTTTCCGTGTGTAATGAACTGATGAAACCAAGGTAAGTTATGCAAATTGTGTTTTGATCATTGCTTAGTGTGTGTATGTGTTTTTTTTATAAGAAAATTCGTTATTTAAATAATTGTGTTCTCATAACCTGTCTTCAGGTGAAATTTTCATTTGTTGTTTTTCGCGAAAAAACCTCGCGGGAAATTATTTTTATGTGGGAAATCCTTTCAATAACTCTTTTGTTGAGTTATTATGTTTTAAAAACCTTTTGAAACTCGATTTTTTCAGTAAAATACTTTCACTTGCAACAACTGTCAAAGGTGAAAATTTACATGTGATTTTCCTTAAAATAGTTCGCAAGAAAGTATTTTGACATAGATAATGTGTCCAATGACTCGTGTTCCATGATTGGTGTACATTTCAAATGATGGACATTGAAATTTGGCCAAATATTAACAAATTTTAATTTCCCATAGTGTTGTTGTTGTTGTTTTGTATATATGTATTTATGTTTATATTTTGCATGGGGAAGTTTGAATAACTTGTAGTTTTTCATATAAATTTGTAAGTGTTTCTTATTCTAAGTAATTCATTATATATTTATTTAATTACATAATTCATATTTTCTTTTCATTTCAGCTGTTTTTATATATGTATATATGCACGTAGGTACGTAGGTACCAATTCTTCGTGGGAGGAATGTACGCTAGTCGATTTCCCTGGCTTATACTTAAGTTAAGTACTTTAAATTAATTTGAATTTTTTCTAATATTTTTTTTTTGCTTTCTTTTTAGCTTCGTTCGTCGCTGAACACATTATGTTGATTCTGTTACTTAACATTTGGAGACCAAAGCACAGCATATTTTCATACAGTAGAACAGCTCTGTCAAAACTGTCACATGAGTAGGATGATGCTTCTATAATGTGACTATACTATCTCTTTCAAATTTTTAACTAACCACAAGTCAATTTTTAATACAAAGGTTCCTATGTAAATCTAAAGTGGAAGAAAGAGAACTTACAGCATGCACAAACTTGTACTAGAGGAAAAAGGACAAAGGGGCAAGCAAAACTATTTCTGAAAAAAAAAAAAAACAACTAATAACAATTTGTTCCATTTCCCATGACATTCAGTTTGGTAGAACTGTCAAACTGTCACAAACATTATTACAGCCATTTTGCCAGTTGTACTACTGTCCATGGAATGAATACCGCTTTGCAATCAAACAGCTGTTCAGTAATGGGACAATAGCTTTGCAGTACTTTTGCCGAGATGTGTACTTAGATAAAACTAATACTTCTTCCAACCATTGTGCAACTAGCCAATGTTCGCCCATTTACTTCCGTATCATATTTAATGCTTCCCTGCTATTGGAGAATTTTTTTTTTGTTTTTCTTTTTGTAATTAAAATTGTAAAATTCAATTTCTAGTAGTTTGTTCTAATCTAGTTTACTGTATATAAGTATATGCTGACCAAAGTATGCAATTTAATTTAGTAAAACCTTGAACATTGACATTTAATTAACTCCACCAAACCCTCCACCTACATTGATGTTTCATCATAAATCGAAGTCAAGGCTAAGCTGCATTGGACAGCATGATATCACAAATTTAGTGAAGCCCTCATCCCAAGTGTCACTTATGTCTTAAACATATTTATTACCAGATGGAGAATGAGATAGTACTTAGAGCTCATCGTCGGTCCATAATACTGTGGGCATAAGTATGTATGTGTGTGTGTTTGTGAGGGTGTGTATGAATGCATGAGTTCTCTAGAACAGCACACTTAAATTTTCCACCAGGTTTGTCGACAACATGTGACCCGATTGCGATTCTTTTTCAATTCTACGAGTAAGTGGGTTAAAAGGATTCAGCATTTTTTGAGTGATAATATGGTCCAGAGCGTTGCAAATCTTCTTATTTATGTGTGTGCGCTTCAAAAAATTCTGAAGTTTTTTATGGAAAAAAAAAACATCTCATCCGGTGTGACATTTAAAATTTGCTTGAGTTGAAAATAATTATGCGAATTTTCGCAAAACCTATCTCATAGAGATAGAATTGAAATAGTTTGAATGAAAAATGTATGTACCTACATATATTAGTGATAACTATTAATGATAACTCACCAAACGTTAGTATTAGTATGTTTTTAGAGATAGAAAAAAAAATCCATTGCTTTAAAAAGTGTCCTTTATATTTGTAACCATATGATTTAGATATATTGCGGTAGCATCCTCATTTGTAGTAAGCATATTCATGTGATTAACATCTCCCAATTGAAGAGGCCAAACGTACTTTGCAAAGCCATTTAAGTAATATGGTAATTCGTCCGACAAAAACCTTTTCACTAATGACTTGAATGCCTACAAATAGAGACAGATAGAACCATTTTGATTATATTACAAATAGTAAACGATCTTAGCCATGTATATCGACGGATTCTTGAAGATTTATTTTGGTCGTACTTCCACTGGTACAGGGTTCTTGTTTGTTTAGTGAAAATTGAAAATCCGGTTTACCGCTGAATTTAAAAATCAAAGTGTGAAATAAATAACTCCCAGTTATTGATGAAATGATAAAAATAAAAACTGTAGAATTACATGGTCGGATTAAGAAGAATTCTAAATTACAGCCCCAAAGTATTTTTTGTTTGTTTTTTAATTTTTTTGTTTTAAGAAAATCAAGCTTACCACTTAAACCAATACTCTTATCCTTATCCCTGTCTAAGCCACCTGACATACGATGATACACACTCGAGACTAGGTACAACGTAAAAATTATTGTATCGAGTGTGTCTCAACCCACGGTACATGCAGTTGATACATGGTTGATATCATTTCCAATTGATCTATATGCACACAAACTGAATGCATGCATACATATGTATGTAAAAAAAAACACTCGTGTATCATCCAAGTCTAGGCCTCTGCTTTAAATTGACCTATACACGAAAATGTTCTAAAATAGTCAGGGACCGTAAATAACTGTTGTTTTTGTCAATCAGCTAAAAAAGTCCCATCAAGACTGATATATACTTGAGACGTAATGGCTAATAGTTAATAATTGATAAAAAAATGTTAAGTTTCATAACGGCGGTTCCAATAAGATATTTTACTTTAAAGTTAATTACAACTGTTACCCAAGACTTTTATTTATGATAAGATTCCGAAAAAATTTTATTTTCTTAAGTATCAGAATCGATCTATTACAGATCCTTTATTGTTGCTGATTTTGGAATTGTTTTTTGCTAGTATACGGATATCCAGAGTCTGCGGCCTATTCGATTCCTGAAATCCAAAGTCAAAAACCAAGATATGCAACAATAAAAGGTCTGTAATAGATCGATTGTGAGACTTAAAAAAATAAAAGTCTTTTCGGACTCTTATCATAAGTCTTAAATAAATAAAAGTCTTCTATAACTATTATAACTGACTCTAAAATATAAAAGTTCCAACCAGACTGTTATTGAAAAACTGAAAAGATAAAATCCTTATGAAATTTTATCATGGGACTTAAATGAATAAAAGTCTCTAGTAACAGTTGTGGACTGACTGAAATTTATAAAAGTCTTCTAAGACAGTTATCTTGAGACTAGGATATTAAAAGTCTTATGGGATTATGCAGAGACTTTTATTAATAATAGCCTGTGATAACTCTTAGCACTGAGATAAAAGTATAAAAGCCTTTTATAATAATTATACAGGAAAAAAAAGTCAAATTTTAACTATTATTTCTAGATTTTTTCAAAAAGTCCCATAACAGTTACGGTCCCTGAAAATAGTGCTTAAAAAAACAGTTTTTAGTTCAGGGTATCGAGTGTGTATTATTGTGTGTCACTGGACTAAGGAAAACGATCTCAAAATTGATAGAAATATGATAAACCCATTTATGCCCTAAAGTGTGGCATCACTTCATTACAGAACAATCCTTTTAACAATTCTTATAGCAAAAGATTTCGATATGGACCTTGAGTTAATTTAATTTAACAATAAAGAATTTTATGAAGAGCAGAACTCAACACCACTGTACACAGCGCTCTCTGTTTACCATTTCTCTGAGGACTTTTTTTCTCATTAAAATATCCCGAAATAAGAAAAAACAAATGTTGTGTTAACATGCACAGACAGAGGAAGGTAAGAATTTGTTAAACTAAAAAAAAAATAACTCAAGTAAAACAAAATACATATAGTTACTGCGCACGCTGACCTTGCTGCACCCATTAATCATGAAATTCTTATGAATTTCAAGCGGATTTATTGAAGGTAAGCAAGTTTACAAGCAGGACTGCAGTACATGGACATTCCTGCCTTATCCGTTCGTTACTGATATCCTAGAAAAGGTAAAATATTTTATTATGGGGATCATGGAAAAATAAAGGAATAAAGGAGAATATATGGTAGAGCACAAAGGAAGGCAAGGCGGCACAGAATTCGTTATTCGAGTAGTGCCACTGAACAAATACGGAGTGCAAAATTTAAGAGCTTTGATGTTAATTAAAGACGTATTTTCCGGTATTTAAATTATTGTTACGAGCGTGGATTTAATTCGTCATTAAAAACACAATATTTCAGATAAAACTCACAAATTCTTTATTTGGCTAACTTTTACTTTTACAAACTCACAAACAATCACTTTAATTATCGCTACTACTGTACTTCCAAATTATCGCAATCGAAATAGTTTACTACGTTCACTTCACTGTCTGAATGAAGACTGCCTCCTGCCAGTGATAAGCGCCGTATTTATTTTCCACAAATTGTCCTAGAAATTTCCTAGAATATTCGTTCTCGAAATATCGATTCTCCGAACCAAAAGTTGTTTATGTCCGTACTTTACAGATGTCGCTTACCATTTTCTGTGATACGATTCCCCAAAAGTTGTTAGATCCGTATGTTTACGCGAAGTATGCAGATGTCACTTATCCTTTAGCTATTGCACGTAACAATATGAATAGGACGGGTGCAGTGTGTGTATGTTGATATAAATTAGATTTATGTTCGTGAATGTATGAATTTTGTATTTTTAATTAATTAAAGGTGATATTGGGTATATGATTGAACTGTGATCGGGAGCAATATCCGTGAATCTGTTATTGTTACTGAGCACAAGTACATACGTGCATCAACAAAATAGGATTGGTACGTCCGTACCCTATATTGGTACGAAGCATACAGGCATATGCCCTGGTATGTGCGGGTAAATTGATAAAGGATCCTCGAGAGTATTACATGAGTGATTGTGAGCGGTTAGAGATTAGTACTCATTGAGTAAAGTATTGATTTTACTCACAAACCAAACTTTCAATTGTTCTTTGCAGAAAAGTACTGAATATAGACGCCCAGCAGCACATCCTCAACTACATTTAAATAGAGACATAAGTATTCAACCGAACATTTTTAGCTCTATGTGTCAAATACTGGGTGGCGCAAAAGTAATGACCCTATTTGGTTCAGACACAACTTCTTTTCTAAATTAGAAAAATAGAATTAGTTTTTTATACATTTATACTTGTGCCATGAAATTTCGTCGCATTAGGATTTGAGGATGATGTCTCTTAAATGGTGACCTCCAGAGTTGATGGACATTTCAGCCCTATTTATAACATTTTCCTTATTTCTTGATGAATGTTTTCTTTTAGGGCTGCGAGAGTATGTGACTTGTTCACATACACCAGTGAGTTCAAATAACCCGAAAGAAAGAAGTCTGGACCGGTCAGATCGGGTGATCTTGCAGGCCAAGATAAATCGCAAAAACTAGAGCTAACACGACCTGGAAAAGTGTCCCTCACTCAGTCCATAGTGTCGTGCGCTGTGTATGCCGTGGTGCCGGCTTGTTGGAACCAAATGTGCTATAGCCCAAATTCATCCAAACTGGGTATCAAGAACTCAGGTACCATGGTTCTGTAGCGCTCGCCAGTGACAGTTATCGCATTGCCTGTAGCGTCTTCGAAAAAATAGGAACCGATCACTCTTTCAGCACAGACGTCACACCATAAAGTACCTTTTAGTGGATGTAAAGATGTTTCTTGAATAATGAGCGGATTTTCAGTGCCCCAGAAGTGAATATTCTGCTTATTGACATGTCCCGAGAGATGGAAATGCGCTTCGTCACTCATAACCAATTTTGAAAAAAAAAAAACATCCTATTTAAGGTTGATGTTTATGATGCGCTGGACTCTAGACGAGCTCGGAGGTCAGTAGGCAGCAGATGATGAGCCATCTGAGTTTTATGCGGAAACATCTTCAAGCCTTTGACCAAAATACGCTGCAGAGGCCGCCTGAAAATGCTCAATTGCGTGCCAGATCGCCTCGTTGATATTCCTGGACAATCTTCCACATCTTCGCGCTCAGCGTCTGTATTTTCGACTGAACGGCTTGTTCTTGGACTGCCAGACGTAAGGCTGAGTTACAATGTAACGCTGCCGCGAGTCGGTAAATTTGTCAAAAGTTAAAATGTATGAAAGTACTCAAGCGCAGGTACAGTCTCAAAGGGTGTTGCTAACGCTCGTCGAGTTGCTTAAAGTTGAAAATATTTCAACTTGAGACGCGCAACACCTTGAATTGACAGCTGCAGTTGAGGCTATTTATTTTTGCATAACATTGAAATTGAGAGTGAAAATTGTAAGTTTTAAGTAATGCGACAGTATTTAATAACTAATTTATTTATTTATTTACGATTTAATGATTTTATTTAATAATGGAACGAAAATTCAAGACATGTTAGAGCGTCATCATTGGAACAGCATAAGCAATAGGCACTGCGTCCGCGTCAGCATCAGCAACATCATTCGCGACCACTTCTATTGATAACGTCACATTATAACTCGGGCTTTATGTCTATCCAATGTTGTGGTAGTTGCTTCGAGGCGTGTGGCAAAGTGTCACATTGAGCGACCAACCGGAAAACCGGAAAATCGTCAACGAATTTCACGTTGGGTTTTTATTATCACTGATGAATTATTCCGTAAAAACTTTGACACAATTATTCCACGTTCTTGGGGAGTATAAGGGTCCATGTTTATTTTTAGTAATTTTACATTTGTTTACTACACAATTTTCAATATAAGAATGACAGGAGACGTCAGATAAAAAAAATATAAGTAATTTCTATAGTACCAGTACTTTTACGCCACCCAGTACAATAACTTCTTATATTGAAAAAAATAAAACATTTATTTTAAGATACCCTATAATATTTGCTTGAATTCTCTGCAACAAAACCCTCCAGAAGTACTTGCTAGGCCATGAAACAGAGATCTATATGTGTGCGTGCCAGCCCGATTCTCTAAAATGCTTTATAATAGTTTTTATGGAAAATTACGAGACATTGATTTTATATATACCATAAAGCCTACACTATTACCCACACAGGATAATAGTCTTTCAGTAATATAATATAATAAGCTTGGTCCTTACCTTCCCAAAGGCTACACTTACTATATACCTTACTTAACAAAATAATTAAATAGTTTTGATTACAAAGTAAACTTACCATTTTACGCTCAATAACTCTCAGCTGAGTAATAGTTGTAATAATATATGTGCGCCCGTCGTCCGAATCTGTACGAAGTTTGATTCGATTCATCAGACCACCACAGCACATTCACATATGCAATTATTAATCAGTTGAGAGTTTTTCTTTTGGGAATCGTAGTCTTTTGGTTAAAATAATTTTTTTTAAATAATTTTGTTAGGAAAGATATAAAAATTTGATTACGGATGGGAATATAAGAAAGTAAGCTTAAGAATATTAGAAGACAATTGTTCTGTATGAATAGTAGTTTAAGGCGCAAGAGCTATTCCAATAAAACTTTAACAGTTTTACCTGCAAATATTTTAGAATATTATGACTACGTAAGGACTCTTATGTAGTAGTGAGACATTCTGTTTTATAGCTTGGGAAGTATTTCTCGAGGGTTTTGGGATAGCACAATGATAATAGAAACAACCCAATTATAACGAAACGATTTAAATAAGCTAACACATGAGAATAGAAATAAACCAACAAATGATTGGTGATATTTTCTTTACCATTATTTTCATTATTACAATTCTGTGATAAAAATAAAATTATTGTTATTATTATGTTTTTAAGTTATATTGTGAAATTACGTTATTTTTATCGTTAAAACTCACGCTATAAAGTTATCACATTACATTTAGAATACTTTCATAATACCACATTAGTAGCTGTGCTCTTTTGTGTCCGCAGAACATGACAGAACAAAAGATACACAAAAGAACGCCATTTTCATATAAGATTTATAAATGAAGCGAACAGTACAAATAGTTTGCTTCAATCGACAGAACAATTTGATCTCTCCAGTATATGGGAGTTCTAGAACAAGGTACACAAAAGAACATAGCTATTGTTATTCAGAATTCATCACACTTTATAATAAAATAAAGTTTGTTCATAATCGCACTCTTGGAGTGCTCCGGAGCTAATTATATGTTATCCCACTTATATCTCGATCGAATTACTGCTGCAATTAATTGCTACAACTATTACTTTAATTCGGAATAGGTTTCGTTCCTGCCGAAAGTTGTCCAGAGCAGTTGTAATAGTTTTGCTTTAACACACTTGATGAGACACATGGCGAAACCCACGTTATTCCAATATAAACCAGAACGGTGTCGTTGAATGCAACATTTAATTTCCTAAAGCATCTTCAATTCAACTTCATTAAAATAAGGCAGCTATATGTAAAGCATTGAAGGACGAAGGATTTTGATATATGACAGTGCATCCATTGCCATTTTTTTCTGCGAAGACATAGGAGAAAGCCGTTCTGGGCGATTTTTATAGGAAACTTATCCAAATCCAAATAATGAATTATTTCAAAAATTTATTTTTCTAACTATTCCAAAATTAGTAGCTTCTAACTGTTTTACTTGTTTTCTTGTAATTAAAAAGAATATAAATTTTATTTACGTTAATCGGCCGAAGGAACTCAATACGTTGAACAAATTCTATCGAATTTTGTACATGTATCGTGACTGCACGACTCCCTAGTAACAGTTAAAGCCGCGACTGCACTGTAATTTATTTATTTGTATACCTACAACATAAAATCATCCACACACGACAGCTATCTGTCTTTCTTTGTAAAAAGCTATAGAAACTAAAATGTCACACAGTAAGTACTGTTACTATCTAGATTTCACATTTTCAAAGTAAAACCGACCTCCCACAAATACAAGTTTTAAATCAAATAACATTTATGTCACGCTAACGAAATTACTTCAGGTGTGTTTTGTCTTTGCTTCAAGTGTCTCATATTTTTGTACAAATGTTCGCAAATTAACATAAAAAACAAAACGGAAGCAAATTATGCAAACATATGTTCCGACCGGTTAAATACACTACGAACTAGTAACATATGTAGGTATGTATACATGTATTATCCTTGGTATTTTATGTACTTTGTACATCCATTAATTCATCCTCACCGGTTGGCTAAATAGCATCTAACCCTGTCCGGGGTATAAGAGAAAACTTTTCCTTGAGTACATCTTTGAGTTGTTCTTCAACACTAAACTCGAATATCATTTTGTATTTATTCAGAGGATTTCAGTTTTCAAATATCCAAAAAGCCTTGCACCATGTTATACACACATGTACATACATATATGAACAGGCTCTTATATTTACGTACGTATGCATGGATGTACAGAAACACGATTAACTTTTGTAATTACCGCTGATGTTTCGCAATGTTAACAAGAGCTTTTCATGGGACCAACCACGAAACCTTCTAAACGTTCGTTTTTCCTTTTCCAGTGAATTTTCTCTTTTCATAGTGAAATGAAGGTGAATTCCCGACGAACGAAATTCTAATTCAAGTGTTACCAAAGACAAGGCAAGAATTGAATGGTTTCACATCGGACTAATCGTATGTGTGTATAGAGACCATAACGCCCCCCCACCGTTTAATTCTGAGTCGTTTTTGCAAAACGTTCCCCAAATTTGAGTCCCCATCAAAACTAATTATCGGGCTGTTAAGTAAATAACAATTTTAGAAGCAAATATGTAACTCAACGTGATAATTATGAATTTGAAATGAGCTTGACTAGTGGGGGTGGAGGGTGTACGTCTATAAACCCACGCGATTTTCTCATTATTAATTTGCAAGTTGTAATTGTACCCTTGGAATGGATGAAAAGTATAATTTAAGTAGGATTGTAAGAAAAATTTACATTTGCTCTAGTTATATATAAATTTGTGTGGTTTTCAGGTGGAAAATCAATAATAATCATGTTTTCCATATTCTCGTATAACCAGCTAACGTGAAAAATGTCGTTTGTAGCCATGATAAATGAGAAAATTGAGAAAATTTTAATTTATATTTTCTAGAATCGTTTTGTATGGTTTTAATGTAAACTGAAGGTTATGTGTATGTAGTCGTGAGCCCTTCTCTTGATCCTGCTTACAGAATATATACACAATCCTTCAGTGTTTATTTAGCTTATTTTTTCAAGTAACCCTTGAAATGTTGAAGGAAAAAACATGTTAATGTAATCCTTGAGTCTTGATGCGCCAGCTGACTTAAGATGACATTTTCAAAAAGGAGTGCATTTATTTACAGTCTCAGAACTTTTTTATGTGGATAAAGGGTTGATTTTTACACAAAATATTTTTATTTGCTATAGCTATACACAAAACGTGTTACAGAAGTACGCAGATAGTGACATACCCGAAAAAATATGATTAATATTTGCATTGATGGGTTCCCAGCTGACTTTTTTTTTTATGTATATGTTTTTCTAGCGAAATTTAAGCCTCCCATGATTTTCAAAATTAAATAGCTCGCCAAATACATCCATCCACGAGATCGGGTGGAATTTTCGCTGGAAATTTTACCCCGAAAAACAGAGAACTCGTTAGATGAAAAGTGTAGCAAAAATGAGCTTCACATGATCTGCTCATCTATGGACTGCTTAGGCTTAAAATATTCTGCCTGCTGGTATAAAAGCTGAAAAAATTATATAATTAATAATTGTTAGTAATAATTGGGTTCAATTTTCTCCCTTGGATTTTGTTAAACAGTACTTAAAGTCGGCTTATAACTGCCGATCTGTCTCCCAGCAGATCGCTATTTATACGCTGCCGCCCGCCTTTGTCTCGTATAGCGTAGGCAACTATACAAGAGAAGAAGAAGACAACATCCCAGCTGTATGTGTACTAACGTTACTAGATTACTGACGGCAGATGTTGTTTATGATAAGTTTTCTTCTTTTTCATCATTATTATTATTTTAATGATGAATATTTATTCGTATTTTTTAAAGCCGGAAAGTTAGAGGATTCCTGTGCATCGTTGGAGATCTATTCGAACAGTGTAAGTAAAGTCATCATGAAAAAATCTCAGATCGTATAATGATCTCAGACTTTTTCTTTTTGTTTACCTCTTCATTAAACTATTTTCGTTTGTTTTTAGATTTATTGGAAGTGGAAAAATTATGCCACCATCGCGTTATTGGACAGGAGAGTAAATGTCCCAAATTTTACATATCCTGATCTGGGAACGGTGGTAGTTCGAGTAAGTTTAATGCTAGTGTTTAGTAGAATTTAAATATTAGTACGACGATTTCTTGTTCCTGGACAGAACAATAGGTTTGAGAATAAGTTAAGAGCTAATAAAGATGGATTTACATTAAGACGGTATGAATTTTTTCCAGATATTAAGAGTCATAAATCAAAGATCAGAGACGCAAGGCTGTCTGATGGGGTCCCAGCATAAATTTGTATGTCATCCGCATAGAGATGAAATAGAGCGCCATGTAATTCCAATTTGATATCGTTCATAAGCAATGTGAATAAAGGAACGGCTAACACCGCCAGATAAAACCCGTTTAGAAGAAGGCGTCCTTTCATTGGACAACACCGTCTGCGACTATTCACTGAAGTAGCAAGAGATCAAATAACCGAGATGAAAAGCAAAATTGACTCCGAAGCTTATTGGGAAGGAGTAGATGTGGAACAGCCTCAAATGTGTTTTTCAAATCGAAGAGAATGTGAATGACAACATTCCCTACGTCGCACAATGAACATATGAATATCAGAGACTACTGATGTGAGAGGAGAACAGGTGGAGTAGTTGTGTCTAAACCCAGACTGGGATATTATTCAAACTTATATGCTTTATAATTTGGTTAGTTATTAGTGATTCAAACGTCTTCAAGGTTGAGGTTATCACAGTGATGGGCCTAGAAATTATTTACTACAGAGTAGGGTTGTAAATCGCTAAAAAGTGTATTAGATCTACTACAACTGTAACAACGTGCATAGGCCATACGTCGGGCAAAAGTGTTATTCCCCGTTATTCTTTCCCATAAAATTTCACTGTCCCGTATGTTAGTCCTTCCATTAGAATATCTAAAATACAAAGAACGATTAAACGTTTTTCAGCATAGGGAGTGACAGGACAACAGGTAGCCTGATCAATGGCTTTCTTTAAATTATACTTGGATATCAGCGTATCCTATATTTTTTCCAGGAGTAATAGATATTACTATTTTTTATTAGATGCAAAAAAAATACTTCCAGATCTACAATCTTTTAGTAAGTATTCATGTAAGGAAAAAAATTTGGACACTTAAGAAACCAAATTAACCTGAGAACTAGAATTAAAAACAAGAAGTATATATATCTAATGACTACTAGAAATTAACAAAGATGTTTGATCCATTATTTGAAAAGTAAGAGAAAATGTTGATAAGAAAAGTAAGAAAACTAAATAGATCAAAATATGATAATAAAATAAGTAAAAAAGATAAATAGATAAATAAATAAATATGCATAGAGTAAGTTCGGGTATTGTGGAATACCAATGATTCTTTTAGATCTTATTTCCTTTGTATGGCAAAAGCCTAGCTAAATTTTCTTAATAGTATTTCTTTGAAGGGTCTATATGTTGTAACAAATCATAAAACATAGTTATATGTATGTATAAAAGCGACATTGAAGAAAACAGAAATTGTGTTAAAATGTCAGGAAAAAATTTTAGGTGGGTAATGTGGAATATCTATGGAGGTAAATGTGGAATACTATTCCAGATTGCCCGACCAGATTTCGTCAAGTAAGGATTTCGTCTTTTGTACTCCGAAATAAACCAAATTGTAATGTAGATATTCACAAGATTCATTAAAAATATAAAAGACTTTTATAAAAAAAAAATTAATCTGTCTGAAAACAAAAACAAAAATACTTACTATCTATTTTAAATTGTGTACATATCTGCACATAAAACCAAGAATTTAAATGAATACATTTTGGCAAGATTCGCAAACAAAAACACCCCCTTTATCAGGGGTGCACACAAGATGAGCCCATGTTATATCGCACTGAATGCATTGTATCCGCTTCCTTTGTAGGTTGTCATTGCCCCATGAAAAATTGCAAAAAGCACAAATGGTGTCTGGAGACGGACGAATATCATCGACAATGTCATCTTCAGAATCCACAAACTTAAGACTGCACGAAGAATCGCTGATAAAACTGTCACATCTGATCTGTGTTTCAGCGCTGGTTTCTTTTTTCTGGTAGGCTTGATTGCTCTCTGTGGTCTTTCGGGGACAATATGTGCCTCACAAAGCTTCCGAACAGGACCTGACTTGGGTTTTTTAAGTGATGTTTTCATTCGTCTTGATAGTTTTTGAATAGCAGCAAGACTTTCCTCCAGGGATCATTTGTAAGGTGATCCAGTCAAGACGGTTGCTTCTGACTTTCGTGGATTACTTTTACTGTCAGCTTTTTTCAATGCTGGTGATGGAACTAATTTCCAGGGAGTAAACATCATTTTGCTTGTTCCAGGTGTTGGTTCTGGTGGTTGCGACAAAGCAGTATGGGGGTGAACTTCCGTAATCTCAGTTTGACTTTCTCGATTTCCGGGTGAATGTACAGGTGGTGGTAGTGTCGGCCTCATCGATGTATCATGTTGAATTGCTCCAGTTGGAGTATAAACTCGTTTAATTGTTTTTTCATCTGCTGTAGCAATAAAATCAATATCATCGAAAATATTTCGATCAAAAGGGTAAATGCCAGTGCACTTAAAACTATTTACAGCAATTTGGCCTGTTTGAACCTTTAAGTAAGCTTTTGCAAAAAGCTCCGATATGTCATATTGGGTAACTTTACGCCCATTTGCTTTAATGAATTTTCTTATTTCCCCATTGTAATATCCCTTAAGCGGACCCATAAAGGTTGTATCCAGAGGTTGCAATTTATGGGTCGAGTTGGGTGGTAAGGAGATAATTGTTAGACAATTTTTCCGCGCTAGATCAATGACCTCAATATTCTTAGTATGACTGTAGTGACCGTCCAAAATAAGAAGAATAGGATCGTCTTTTGTAGGTTTTGTGATGGCCAGAAAATGAAGGAACCATTCTGTAAAAATTGGAAGTTGAATCCATCCAGATATGTGCTACGCTGCTTTTGGCCCAGGTGGCGCATTTTTAAAAAGAACAGGATTTGGCTTTTTCCTTGTGAAAATTAAGAATGGCGTTACAAAATTTCCTCCAACACTCATGCAACATGCCACTGTTACTAGTGAACCACGTTCTGCGTACTTTGCACAATCGAAAGGCCTGCTTCGTCTACGTTATAAACTCTTCCAGGAGGAAACTGATGTTGGGTGTATGCATGTTCGTGGAGATCAAAAAGTTTTCCAACATTTTCTCGATTTAAGCCATTTGCTCTGTCCAAGGATGTTCCGGTTGTCGTTCGAAACTATATTACATTTCGGTGTCTTTTTTTAAATGCGTAAAGCCAATCTTTTCCCGCAGCCTCATGTAAGAGTGAAAATGGATTTGGTATTTTATTCTTTACGGTAAGTTGAAATGCCAAAGAGCGGACATCTGAACGAATTAGCCCAAAAAATCGTGCTTCCATTTCTAGTAAATACTTCACCAACTGCTCTTCCATAAATTTATTGAAAATAGACTTGCGACCTAGTGAAGTAGACAAAAGCTCCTTAATACTTTTACTACCTCCTGGCCATTCGTTGCAAGGTTATGCGGTGTACATTAAAATTCTTTGCTGCTAATAAAACGCCCATGTCACCATTCCTCACAGCCTTAATCGCGTTTTTCATGTGGTCTGCTTCCCATTTCCTCACTTTTGTACCTCTTTTTGGCATGGTAAAATATAGAATCTGGAAACAAAATAAAAACATTGTAAAGCTGAGCCTTGCGGGTAATGTGGTATGGTGATCCACATTAGCCGCAATGTAATATTCGAAATTACCCGAACACTGCTAAGCTGGAAATTCTAACTATAATTCGCAACTCTTTAAACAAAAACACCAACACTCACTGTAGAATAACTAAAGCACCATGCACGCTATGCAGTTGCTAAGACTACACTGGCAAAATTATGAACACATCAGTAGTTATCAAGAATTCTTTTGACGCAAACAAAAATACACTTGAACACTCAAAAACATTT
The DNA here is from genome assembly GCA_963924295.1 of Dioctria rufipes. Taxonomy (NCBI): domain Eukaryota; kingdom Metazoa; phylum Arthropoda; class Insecta; order Diptera; family Asilidae; genus Dioctria; species Dioctria rufipes. The sequence goes on along the minus strand of OZ002743.1, from coordinate 74,516,273 downwards.
CTAAGAATTCAGGACAATGAAGCGTGCGTTCGTACCAATGTTTCTTTGTTGTGATATAGAATTTGTACGAACTGGAATAAAATTGCAGAATTTTGTCATTTTCTTAAATAACAACGGAATAAGGGCACCACTCCACATTACCCGCCTATTCCACATTACCCGAACTTACTCTACATAAAATCTAAAACCAAGTCTATGACATTGACTAGGTGAAGTGAACCTGGTAAGTAATAAGCAGTTGCTTGATTGTGCCGAACGCGCCCGCCCTCTGAAGATTATTGGGCAAAGCGTTCCAAAGTCTAATGGCTTGAAAAATGTTGCATCCTTCAAACACAGTGGTGCAATATTTGGGCAGAAGAAATTTATATTCCCAATTGGAATTCAAAGGCTGAATGATATTGCGCAAATAAGAAGGTTGAGAAGAAAAAGCCAGTTTGTAGAGGAACATAGAAATTCGTCGCTCAAAGTAAGTCTTCAGCGAGCATCCTAGCAATGTAAAACTAAGATGAGAGACATGATCATACATTCGTAGCTCAAAGATAAACCTAATGGAGTCATTAAATGCTACATTTAATTTTCTAATGCATCGAGAATCAAACTTAGAAAATACAAGACAACCTTGAGTAAAATATGGCAAGATCAGTGATTTGACTAGATGGCAACGTAACTTGGGAGAAAGAATTCTATCTGATATCCAAAGAAGACGCAAGGTAGAAGAGATTTTAGAAAGAGTTAAATCGACATGGTCGCAGCATTTCATGTTAGAGTTTAAAATAACGCCCAAATTACGGATTTTTGATTCAAATGGGATATTTAGGCCATTTATTTTGATAGATGGTAACGACCATGAGAGAAGGAAATGCACTGATACTTGTCGGGATTTAGATTGAGATTGTTGTTTAAAGCCCATTTACATATTTCAATCAAGTCATCATTAACTCGGGCCACACAGTCTTCGATGAGTCTGATAGAACGAGAAAGCTAAATTTGGACATCATCGGCTTACATGTGTATATTAGCATCACGGATCACCAAAGGTAAGTCGTTGATGTATACAAACTGAAACACAGCGGACCTAGGATAGATCCCTGTGGAACTCCACAGGTGAGATAAAGGAGATGAGAATGAAGACCATTCTCAAGAGTTACTTTTTGAACTAGTCGGGTAAGAAAACTTTTCATTAGATTGGCAGCGCCATTCAAGGAATTATAACGGCTGGATAGTTTATTTAGAAGCTTGCTATGACAGACACTATCGAATACTTTGGAAAAGTTAAGAATCAACAATATAATAAACTCACCCTTGTCGAGTGAAGAGCAAATATCGGAAGATACTTTTAGGGGAGCCGTTTCACAGCCATATCCAGGCCAAAAGCCTGACTGCAGGTTGGTCAAGAATTCATTTTCTCCTAAGTGCTTCTGGATTTAATAACATAAAAGCTTTTCAAATACCTTCGAAAGAAAGCACAGAAGCTAATAGGTCCGAAGTCGGAGGCGGATACAGCGGTAGGCTTTTAAGGTATAGGGACCACGTTAGCATTTTTCCATGCACTAGGAAATGCGGAGTTAGTAATACAAGTGTTAAAACGATGTAGTAGTGGGCTGATAATGCACGGAGCAATTAATTTGATAAATTTTGGTGACATACCATCTGAGCCAACAGTCTCTGATTTAATGGAATAAATGGCATTATATACTTCAGTGCAATCAATCCCACGAAAACAGAATCCAGCGGAAAACTCTGGAGCTAGATACGCGGTTTTAGTTGATGGTATGTCACCACGCAGTAGAGGGCTTTCAACAAAATATGAATTAAGTTCATTCGGATTTTTTTCTGCCATAAACGTTGGCGCTACGAAGATTTTGCCATAGAGTTCTCGCGGGTACATTTAAATCAAATTTATTTTTGTGTATGCTCGCTTAACATTATGAATTTTTAAAATTACATTATTTCGTAATGTAGTGTATGCTATGCGACTATCACTAGTCTTAAGTCTGCGATAATGAAAAAAAATGATCTTCCCTATGCGATCATTGACTGAATTTCTTGAGTAAACCATGGACAGGATTTCGGTTTAATATAATTATACACACAAAAAAATTATGAAAACTCATAGGCGTGTACATGGAACTTCGTGGGAGCTTTGCGCTCTTACCTTTGAAAATGCAACATATAACATTTTGTGTGTGCAAACTGGCTCTGTTAGCAAGATTCTCTCTAAGACTCTGTACGTAAGACATATTGTTAGAACCACAAGAAATTTCTAATTATTTAGCGGCGAAACAGTCTTCATTGGCCGTATTGGTTCGACAATTGTTAACACGGATAACAAATCAAGAACAAAAAGGTGTCAAGAATATCTCACGATGAATTTGAGCCATTTTTGTTGGCTGCTTAGGTCTCCTTTGCGTTCTTGACAGTCTTTGGACATGGATCAGAGGATTGGAATCTGACTAAGTTGAGGAAATCTTTGGGCGTTTCGAACCCAGTATATAAATTATTGAAATCTCTATAATTTATTACCAAAAGACGGATCATCAGCAGTGACGCTGAAAAAGTCAATATTAATCAGAATTTTTATTTTTTCAGCTTATTTTACACCGGAAATTTATTTGAATTCCGGAAAATATTTACATAGGCAGCATTGAGGCCTATTAAATTATTTGTATGTTTTAATTAGCAGAAAACTAATAGACCTTTATCATTACAGATTAATTTTCTGGATTTCATATTTCTTTTTTGGTTGAATTTACCTTATTATTTTTTTATTATTTGAATTACTTTTGAGTTTGTTATTTTTTTTGAATCATTACTTTTTTGAGTTCTGATTTTTTATTATTTGGTATTACTTATATTATTATTTAGTAGAACTAAAGTAGAAGTAAGAGAAATATAAAGGTTTGACAGAATAAAAATCAGTCTTCTCAGTCATTGACCCGGCACCCCCCAATGAACATTTTTGCAACTACTTAGTTGCAAAAATTAGATTTTTATTTTACAAGGGTTATATAACAGCTACACGAAAACTAAAATGTTTTATAGAGGTACCGCTTTTTCCTATTGAGTTCCGGTGCTAAATTGTTTTATAATGTAGCACTGAGATCGCTTTCCAAACTTCTTATAAAACAGTTTTGCTCCAGAAACTAATTTGTTCTATAAGTATTTTATAATAGTTCGAAACAAATCTTTGAAAGGCCTTTTAAAACAATTTAGCTTCCGGAGCAATTTAGTTGTCGGACAGTTTTTTTAAGATATCACAAAATTAAATTAGAACACTTAAAAAACCATTGGGTTGCGACTTGAATTGAGCATGGGATCTCGCTTTTATAAAACTCGAAAGCTGTATTTTAGCTTTTATGACAACTTTATAAAAAATGGAAGCTATTTACATTGGTATTAAATACTTTAACAAAAACCATTCGTCATAAATACCAATTAACCTGTGTAAAACTAAGTACTGGAGTATGCACTTTGACATTTCCGATCCTGAAGATTTAACACGAATCTAAAATGTTTTATAAGAGCTGTAAAGTGAGGTGAAAACATTCGGCCATTTTATAAAAAAAGTGAATAAATTGCAGCGAGCAACATTATAGCATTTAACTTTTTCGTTTACTGACACGCAAAATAAACACGCGAATAAAACAAACAAACAAATTGATGATTTCACTTTTAATTTTTTTAAACGATTTGGAACTTAACATTAAAAATATATTTAATAATAAATATTTATTTAAGTTCATTTATTTTTAGAATTTACTAGGCGCGTTGTATTTTTTCGAGCTAGAAGTATAACTTTTACAATAAAATTAAAGTTGCATGACATTTTATTCCAATATTAATCGAAAATTAATGTTTACGCATTACGCATATAAGTATTCCAAACAAAATTATGTTGGATGACAAAGTCTGAATTCATAAATTATATTTCCTGCTCACACATTTTTGAAGGAAATTTGTAATACATTTTTCATAAAGAAAAAATAAGACAACAATAGATCCATATTACACAAATACATATAAGTTTTAACAAATAACTGCAGGAAGGAAGTTTTCACAACTACTATAAAATATCTCCGCAACCAAGTTGTTGATACAAGTGGTTTTATAAGGGTTTCAAACACTTTCTCGCAGACTTCTAAAACGTTTTATTATTGCTTTATAAATTAGCTTCCACAACCCTTATACAGTGTGCCCAATTAGCTCTATAAGAGTTTTTTTAAAGCTCGTACAACATTTTTAACAACAATCTTATAAAACAGTGTGCTTTATAAAGAGTTGTGAGAGCATATCCGTGACTATAATAAAGTATAAATCGTTCATTGGGCCCCTTCCTCCTCATGCAATTACAATGATATGGGGAGAGATCAGTTTAAATATTGCAGCACGTGCGATATGAGACTACCGATCACGCACCATATTCCACGGATCATTATTCCTCAAACTACCATATTTATTCCTAGGTTCACAGAAATTCATAGAGCAATTCTGCTGTCGTAAGCATAAAATTTGATCTAATTTTAAATTAAGTTATTGCAAAGTTTTCGTAGGGGTATGGAATTCATTCATTCATTATAATTATCAATAAATGGGAAATTTTAATTTTATTATGTCACAAAAAAACAAATAAAATACTTCTGGTGGTAAAGCTGCCATTAACAAAATTTTCGAAAATGTGCAGATGCTACTTTTATGCTAAGGACGGTAGAATATGTGCATTTTAAAATAAAGTCATTATGTGGTGAATTGGGTTACCTAGATCGTTGTGATTGGATGAGGTACTAAAATGTTTTTTGTTTCAGCAGTGACTCGAAATAGTTGCACAAAATAAATAGTCCGAGAGCTAGCAACGTCACGAAAAAAAGAACTTTAGTTCGGCTGATACTTTGCTATCACTCTTCTTTCACTATCTCAATAGGCATGTGGTCCATCTGGATGGTGAGACGCGTTGCGTTTACTTGTGCGCATCCCATTTTACACGTAAAAAAAGCAGTTTTCAAAATCATTTTAGTTCGATTTTTGTTTTTTTCATCTGTTTTCATAAGCATCGGACAATATAAATTCACTATTCCCAGACATTTTCATTAAAAAAAAAAATATTTTATTACGGCTGTAATTTTTATACGAGCTAGTTTAATTATCGAACCAGATGAAATTAATTTTCCAGACGATAATTCGGTTGATTATCAATAGCCAGATCGATTCGAGTGTGATAGGGAATGTGCCATCCCACGCTAGTACTCTTGATGGAGTATGCAAGCCGGTTATCTAGGGAAGAGGTAAAAGAAGCAAAGAAATATCTCTCCCGAGCAAACCTGCTTGCAGGGGAGTAAATGTAGGGGCTATACATAATTATGCCATGAAATTTTAAACGGACAATTTGGAAATGCTTTAAAAGTAAATTGTATCTCAACTGAAAGAAACTGGCGTTGATGTTTTACACCATCAATCAAAGATAGTGAACGTAAAGTCGAGATGAATCGGCTAGCGAGTACTCAATATGACCAAATCAAATTCGTCCTCATAATTTCACTGCTCAACTGAAAAATGTTCAGTAGAAAGAAGCATTAGTCATATTTTTTATCAACCACTGGACTGATGATATGGCGTCTTATATTGGTGATAAAATAATTCACTTTAAATTCAACAAATGCTTCTTTTATCGGGTTGAAAATAACAGAGTCATTAAAGCGACGGAATAGTCATTATCATGTGAAGAACATGAACAAGCAGATTCGAGGATTATCTACCATATTTGCCAAATTGATATTGACGCTTCCTTAAAATTTTGGATCAACATGGGCGTAGATAATCATGAATGCTACATCAACGTCAATGAATTGTACAAAACACTGGGTTCTTCCATCTATATCTAGAGGATTCTAGGCCATAACATGTTGTGATTACACTCAAGCTTCTTTTCATATACTAGAAGACGCGGAAGATTATCAACTTACATTTCAAAATATTGCCACCGATGATGAAAAAATACTGAAGAGTGCATTTGTTACCTTGGAAAGATTTGTTTCGGCAGTTCGGCAGATTAACAACGTCAACGATGTCAGATTTCATTTATTTTCTAATACTTATCAGTCAAAAATTTCAGTGAAAGTTAAATGCAGAAGAAAATTAAATATGCAGAAATTTCAATCCATCAAGCTTACCACCGCGCAGAGTTGAATTACGACAGCATTTATTTAGGGTCCAATACCTGACTACATTTTGGAGAAATACTCACTCTAAATCTCTTACATCTACAGAAGTCAATGTATTCAAAGTAAAACTTGTCATTTTTTATATTTCAAATTATTACTTTTATTAACTTTTCCATGGAAATCTATCCAAGTTCTAATTCAATAAGGGATAATAGAGGACTTTTTCTTCCAGTATTTTATCAAAAATATCCTCAAATCTGAGCCAGATATCTTAATTTTGCCCAGAAGCTTTTCTGTAGCTCCTGAAATTCTCTACAAAAAAAGAATAGGACGAAATTGTGCTATCTCGCTGGGTTCATGAAACATTCTCAAAACATCATCGTGAGAAAAAAAAACCAATTTACCATGCTCGCATTGGTCCGGTACCTAATGAGCAACCGAGTTATCGCCTGGCAAATTAATTTCATGTGTTTCGATAATTGAACTAACTCATATAAAAATTACAGCCGTAATAAAATATATTTTTTTTTAATGAAAAAAAAAAAAATGTCTGGCACGGTGTTAGCAACGAGGTAATTGTCTGGAAATAGTAAATTTATATTGTCCGATGCTTATGAAAACAGATGAAAAAAACACAAATCGAACTAAAATGATTTTGAAAACTGCTTTTTTTACCTGTAAAATGGAATGCGCACAAGTAAACGCAACGCGTCTCACCAGCCAGATGGACCGCATGAGTATTGATATGCTGTAAGGAAAGGCATATGAAAAACCTAGGCGAACTAAAGTCATTTCTCGAAAACGTTGCTAGCTCTTAGACTAAAAGTAGTTCATTCATTTCGTTCCTGTTTCATAATTATGTGTATGGACTTTAATTATTGAAAAAGTACGTAAGTACCTTAATATCGATATAAAAGTGGCCATCATATTTATAATTTTCATAGCATACTTCAAATTAATTGCTTTTTCACTTTTTCACCCCTTTCTAACCCCCCCCCCCCCCCTCCAAAAAAAAAAAGCAAACTAACAAAAAAAAATATATTCAAGAGTTCAAATAGATAATTTACAGATTGTAATATCAATAAAGTAGCGAGCAAGTGTTATAATTTCCAATTAACAGGTCCACCCGACCTAAATTTTATTCATTACCATAAAAGCTTCAAGGATTCCGAAATACCACAATTCATTGGCCCTTGTAATCGACCACATATTTTGTCCATCAGAGAATTTCCATTTTGCACCATATTCACTACGCTATGATTGCATCAGAATTCGCACATATCAGCTATAGCTAGCCAGCGAAATTTTGCTTCCATGACCACGGATCATATGTTTTTCGAGTGAATGCAATTAATTTGCATTTTGCATTATCAGCGCACTCACATAACAATACTCACTCCTCCATCCATTCTCCATCCACTATTTGATGGAATTCTGTTAATTAAATTCCAGAATTGATATTCTTCGAATTAGGTGGATTGAAATTACTTCACCTCACATATATAGTGCTGCGCCTAATGCATATAATGTTAGAGTTTTGCTTATAGTGGGAATCAATCATTTTTAATGCATCCGATGATGTGAAAATCAATATGATGGCAACTTCCGTCGAAGAGGATGTGGATACTTTCATATATAATCAGAAAATTACTTCCATTCGCATATATGTATGTATATATTGTAGTATATTTACGTCATTTTGAGTATAAGCATCCCCCCTCCATCCGACATGTATTGAATAGGTCTTGTCTTTAAGAGGATTATTTTTTTTGAGATCAACTTAATTGCGAGAATGTATGTATGTGAGGAAGTCTAGGTTAGATGAGAAAAAGTACTTCTTCCTGGGAAATCTCTACTCGAAAGAAATAATTAATTTAATGAGAAGCACTGACAGCAATCAATCTTCTTCTTGAAGTGTGTTTCTAATAAAAGTAAAGGTGTACGAGACTTTTTCCGGAGCGTAAGTATTTTCTATTTAAGGAAATTAAGGCTTTAATTTTGTGGGACGAAAGGAGATCTCTGCACGTTAAGTATAGTGGTATGACAATTTTAGATTTATATTTTGTTTCAAAAACAAATTTTGAACTGATTTCGAATATAAGTTGTGGAAGTGGAATCTAGAGAAACATTAGTGAAAGATGTAAGAAGGACGACTCTTCCAGCAGGAAACTAAATGTAATTGATATGAACCGTGATAGAGCGTAACCAGTTTTAGGAGTGTCATATGGAGCTGCCATGCTACCCAGGGCGGGAATTTTTAAATATTATTTAAATGGAAGTATGGACACAAGGCGAAATCTGTTAGATGTTCGTGTAATTGTAAATATATAGGACATAACATGCACGTTCTCATTGAACAAACTCATTGCGAATTTTGTCTGGGTATAAATTGATGGAAAAAATAAATTTTTGCATCTGCTAGTAATCTACAAAATATAAAATTCCAAATTAATTGGGCAGTCTTCTGCATTGAAATCTGACAGATCAAGGACCAATATGGGTTTTCGGCATTTTGGTTGCGCTTATGTACACATATTTTAAACATAATGCCTACTCTATTAGTTTCTTACTCAAAGGGACAACTATACTCGGTGATAGTTTTCAGACGATTTCTATATATATACACATATATATGCTATTTCTAAAGCCGAACGACTCTAAAGCCCCCCATTCATTTACAGATTATCTACAGATCCGAACTGTAACGTGTTTTCCAATAAGAGGTGTTATTTTGATATTCAAAGAAAAATACCATTTTTTTAGATAAATGATCGGATCTTTATTTCATTATAAAGATGAAGGTATGCCGTTAATAATGGAAAATAACATCAGCCAAATTACCACCATGACCACGCCTACAGGACCATATCCTTTTCATGAAATTTTCCATAACCAAATCGCAAAGTGGCTGCCCTATGTCCTCGATAGCCTCACGAATTCCATCTTTGAGGTCTTGAATCGACGCTGTGCTGTTGGCGTAGACCTGCTCTTTCACGTGACCGCAAAGGAAGAAGTCACAAGGTGTTAAGTCACAAGATCTCGGTGGCCAATTGTGATCACCTCTTCGAGAGATAACACAGTCCGGAAACTTTTCCCGTAAAAGATCAATGGTTTCGTTGGTTATATGGTACGTAGCGCCGTCTTGTTGAAAGTAAACGTTGTCCAGATCAATACCATCCAATTGCGGCCATAAAAAATCATTAATCATCTATCGATAGCGCAATCCATTCACTGTAACTGTTGCTCCAGCCTCATTTTCGAAAAAGTAAGGTCCAATGACCCCGCGGGACCATAAACCGCACCAAACAGTCACACGTTGAGGATAGAGAGGCTTTTCAACAATAACTCTTGGGTTTTCCGAGCCCCAGATGCGACAATTTTGCTTGTTGACGAAGCCATCGAGGTGGAAATGGGCCTCATCACTCAAGATGAGTTTTCGATGGAATTCCGGATCATTTTCAAGCATTTCAAGGACCCAATCAGCAAAGACTCGACGTTGTTGATGATCGGCAGGCTTGAGTTCTTGTGTTAACTGAACTTTATAAGCCTTAAGACCCAAATCTTTATGCAAAATACGGTGTAATGACGTTTGTGGAATGCCTAATTCCAAAGAACAACGAGGAATGGTCAAACCTGGGTTTTCTTCAACACTTTCGGCTACAGCAGCAATATTCTCGGCTGTTCTTGAGCGACGTGCACGGGTTTTATTCTTCACATCACTATCTTGTCCCGACAGCTCGAACTTTTCTACCAATTTCTGTATTGCGGTCCGACAAGATGCTTCACGATGACCCAACACTGTTCGAGTTTTACGAACCGTCTCTGCCACAATTTCACCATTTTTATAGTGAATTTTGATAATTTCAATGCGTTGTTGAATCGTGTATCGTTCCATTTTTATTAATGGCGTAGTTTCTACTTGTCAAATGTCAAAAAGTGACAGCTACATCTACCGAAATATCGGGCTAATTAAAATAACACCTCTTATTGGAAAACCGTACGATTTGATCTACAGTCTAGGTAATCTGCGTATGTATGCTGAAAATTTGTACGACTAGATTATCAACCAGATCGGCAGAACTGCAGACTATAGATCTGTAGATAAGTACACCACACACATGCAGTTATTCGTCAGATAACAGGACTACAGATTTGTAAACTTGTACAATTTTATCGTCAATCATTATTTTCAGATCAGTTTGATATTTTCGTCAGATAATTGTAAATTCTCATCATACCCAACATGGATAGAAGTACAACATTCAATAAATTCTGAAGTATACAGGAAACATGGAAAGTAAAATATGACAGAAAAAAAAGAAAGAAAAACTTTATCAGGAATAAATAGAAGGTTATAAAGCTACTACTAATTCTGATAGGAAAAAATTTAATAACCTCATATGTGAGATGCTTTGTGAAACAACCAATCTTTCACCCAGAAACGTTTTTACTCTTCACTGGTACTTCTGATAAAAGATTTATTAATATCAGAGCTGCAATTTTCTTCTTTGACAAAATCATTTTAAAAATTCAACCGACTTGCATAAAAATCGTGAACAGATTAATTACGATATGGACTGAAGACCCAACTGTAGGTGTGTGTTTAATCGTCAGTTTAAGTTTTCTATCTGTCAAATTTCAACCTTACGATCTAATCTGATACTAGTGGGTGGACGAAAACAATTTTGGACTGACAGATGCCATCTACAGTCTGAATCTGTAAGTGAATGGGGACCTTAAGCCTAGTGCAATTATTTATGCTAGTTTGTTTTTAAGATTGAAACTGTTACTACCAGTTGGATGAGAGTGAAGAAAATCAAGCATCAAAAATGGTTGATCTTTTGGCTCTTCTTAAGCCGTTTTTAATTGTCCATGGAATTTTATGAAGTGAAATTGAACGAGCAAAAAAACAATATTTAGTCCAGGACAAATTTTAATGGTACACTAAGACGAATGTCCGTATGTAATTCCGTAGGGTCACCTCTCTGGACAAATTTGATTGTTCAAATGGCATTTTGCATATATTTCTAGAACAGTTCGTTGGACAGTAAATATGATTATAACCAATTTCATAATATTTTGTATTCTGAAGAACTTCTCAGTTCCATAAAAAGATGTCGAGGGCTGGCCGTTCTCACAGTTGTAACGGAGTGTAGTGGTAAAGGGAAACTTCTCACGGCTTACCACTAGAATAACCTGAGCTGGAGGAGGGAATATTGGTAGTAAGGGGAGTGCTTACAGGCGGGATGTTACACGCAAACCTCAATATAATATTTAGAAAAATGCACGGAGATTACTCACACGGCATGCTAAGTCTTCACTAGTGCGGAAATTTCACGCAACATTAGTAACCAAGACAAAATAATCTAAGCACCAACTCTTCGAGCTCACTCACTGGACTGATTTTTGTGGTCGAGTGGCGTGCTTTATATGGACGGGGGTCAGAGCATCTCAGGGGTTTAGTAACTGATGCTTCCACTTGCGTAAGTCGTTTATACCAAGAATATGTATGTATGTATTTGGCTTGTATACATGTGATGATGTGCAGATCACGCAGCTTCATTAGCATGCCCCAGTGGCGTGTTAACTGGAACTTAAGTTCAAGTTTTAATAAAATAATCCAGTGGTGGGCTAAAATATTTTTACTCAGCCATTAAATTTGTAACTTCGTCAACCAGGATACGTAAAAAACTGAAATTTTTGTATTGAAACAGCAAAAAGGAATTACCCGATCTAGTCCATTTTTAAAATTGTATTTTCAGTTTATATGAAAGCGTTGAGTACAGACTTTCAGTTTTGTATATCTGTGGCAACAGGTTTGTGACGAGATCAACCACCACGTAAATTGAAATTCCCAGCTAGTAATAGGTTGCTGAGCGTAAAAAGTCATAGCTAGGTATGCTTGGATTATGAATAAAAACAATTTATAAACCTAGGAATATCAGTCTCACATCAGCTTCCAAGAATGTGTTTTTTGACGTAATATCCAAATTAGCGGACTTTTATAATAGAACTAATTTAAAATGACAACAAAAGAAAAGAAAAAATCGCAACAGTGTTTAACCTGGAATGATGCCTTTTTTTTATTCCATTTCCCCCCTTTCAGATACTTCCTTTTAGGCAGCTGCTGATTCAACAACATCTCGAAACAGTACTACTACTGGATGGTGAACAGACTGACGCAGCGGTAGAAACTCCAAGGTCAGTACGCCAGCACCAGATACTACGCTTATTATCGCAGATCAGCATACCGCTAATCCGTGCTAAGAGCTCCAACTTCCGGATCAATAAGGCTTTAATGTGGTAGTTCTGTTCAGCATGTTCTGGCCAAGTCGACATAGGGTCGGTTTGGCCTCCAAGATACTTACAAAGCGAGGCGGTGTTTGCTAACGTCGTACTAAATGTCAGTCGACCAAAGGGATTAGAGTACCTCCAATGTGCGGAGCAGCTAAAATTCCGCGTCAGGAAGCACCATTGACCAAGATTTCATCAATCGCATTTACCTAATTTTGCGTTGAATTTTTGGCGCTGTTACGAGTACCCAGAAATCATCTGGCAACCTCTCGGTGACACGTCAAGGATATTCCTTGAACGCAGCACCTAGGTTTTCCTACAAATGGTAGCCCAGGATGTCGAGGTTCAACCAGTTGTTCGGAAATACAGCTAGTACTCGCCTCAAATGCAAGATTTAGGCAATCAGCAGCACCTCAAGCTATACTCCAAGCTTCAGTCGTCTGACAACTCATGCAGCAATAAAACATCGCAAGATCTCCTTGACTAAACGAATGTGAAGCAATACAGCTTTAACCACCTTAAACGTAAGATCGAGGCAATCAGTAGCACCTCCAGCTACACTCCAAACTTCAGCCATCTTGCGAGTCAACAGCAATACATCTGGTGTGAGCTGCATTCGCAAACCAAGGGTACGCAACGAATGGTAACGCGCTCTGAGGTAAAGTGAGTGGCAATAATTTGTACCACTAAGCTTAGGATTTTTCAATTAGATTAGGTTTTTATCCGTAAAATGCAGATATTGTTTTTTTTTTTTGCCTAAATTATAAAATTTTCAAATTTTTTTCCACATACTCCACCATAGGATACAGAACACAGGGATGCAAGATTGAGGGTCTCCTGCACCATTTTGGGAAATAATTTCTTCCCGGGGAAAATTTTGGGGAAAGGATAATATTGCGAAAAGTCATGGGGAATTTTTTTTTTTAAATTGCGAAAAAATGGGAATACTTCAAGTATTAAAAAAACATAAATCTTACTTTAATTTTTACGCAGTAAGTGAAACCTACGTAATAAATAGGAACTAAAAGTAATCAAAGAAAGATGATCTGCATTGTTAGTAATTTTATACGAACATTTACATGTAGAGTTCCCGAATATATACTATGGCTGGAAGAACTTTGTATGTTTTCTCCGGTTACAGCTGTTTGCCAAATTATGGCGGGTATATTAGATATTACGGTAAAATTTTAAAATGCTGTTAGCGTAGGAAGTATTGATTCCACAATTAATAAATGGCACTTGATTCATCTTTACCAATGGGCAGAACTCAATACAGCTGAACAATTTTGTCTGATGTTTCAATAAAAAAAATACTGCTGGTATAGATTGCAATTTGGTAACATATGTATCTAAGCTAGCTCCAAGTTTATTGAGGTATTTATTAAGTCTTTCTCTATAACTCACTTGTATAAAAAATAAGTTGAGAAATAGACAGGTATTTAAACTGCAGATAAAATACTGCGGTTACGATTTTCAATTACATCTCTTGGTTATACATTTTAAACCCATCAAATATATATTACAAAAATAAGAAGAGCTCTACAAAAGTAATTTTCAAGAAGATTATGACGTGCTCCAAGCATTTTAATAAAATTAAGTAAATTATTTTGGTCTATGCTGAAGTGAAATATCGTAATATGGACTTTTGATTATTTACAGGAATTTATATTTAAAAATACCTATAAGTGTAAGAAATTCTCAGAAGCGAATGTTTTCAAGAGAATCTTGGCGCCAGCATCAACATCAGATCCTTTTAAACAGAGGAAATCGCAGGCATTGGTTTACGACAAGGTACCGACAGGACAAGGTGATCAAGGTGATCAACATAAATGGATTTTGGTAGGTACTCGTTCTTATCAAGGAAGGTAGGAAGGATAAAAAAACGAGATAGTTATCGTCGGACTATACAGCGAGATACACGAGTGTTTAACCAATAAGGAAAATAAAAATTTAAAAATATTTTAATTTGTTTTATTCTTTTATATGAGAGAAAATTATATATGAATACCTGTATGGATCCATATGCAAAATATATTTAAATAAGTATCTAAAAAAAAATTAATTCAAGAATACAATGAATTAGTTCCATAATAAAGCTTGGGGATTTTTTTTATTCTGCCTTAGTATTTTGGGGAAAATTTTTATTCGGACGGGGAAAAGTTCAATAGTCTGTCTGGCAACTCAGAATACCACCCACCAAGAATGAGCTGAATATTTCATTTCTTATGGTCCATGCTACTAAGTAGTACGGAAGTTATGTTGGTGCGCTAGGTACGCTCAAACAAAATACTGAAAAACAATATATAACTTGTTTTCAAAAACAATGTGTGAATTATATAAACGTAAATTTATTTCTATAAAAAATCTAGTATAATACCTAACTTATTGAATGTTCTCTTCCTTATATACAAGAGAGCTTAACTTTTCAGGAATTTTGTGTATTTTATACGTTTTCTGGTGACAAATACTTAAATTCATCGAATGTTTCATTGACTTTGGGGAAATTAAGCTGATTTTTCCTTTATATCAGACAAAATTAAATTTATTTTTAGGGGAAAACGTGTCCTAAACTTAGGGAATATCCCTATTTTTTTTTTAGTTTATATAGTTAGAAACGAAGTTATTATATGGTAACCATTCTAAGGACATTTCCAAACTTAAATCTAAAAAATTCTTTTTTTTTAAAGGCCGCATGCGAAATTTCGGTTCTATAAGTGAACACATTCCTAAGTTATCGAGAGGACGGACGCACGAATAGACAGACGGATAGGCAAAAGTTAAAATTGCTTTTAATACTATTGATTGACAAACTTGGATTACCCTATGATTTCATCATTTAGGGCAACGATGTTCAAAATCACATTACTTAAAGCATGCAAATGAGATTTTAAGCATTCATGTTTGTATACTAAACATCTTAAAGCTCATTTGCTCACGGGCATAGGACTGGCTCAAGGTATATAGAATACAATATATTCCCATTACGAACCATGTTCCACCATTAGGTGACGTAATATAGTGAAATTTATAAGAAAGGATGGTACACGGCTGGGGCTAGCGAGAGAGAGCATTTAAGTATTTTTCCTTTGACTCAGGCTCGCGAGTAGGAGTAATTTTTCCAAGGGTTGTTCTAAGCGCTCTGTCGAAACCCGCTTTCGAGTCTCAGCTTAAAATACATTTATTGAAATGACGTGATGATTTTTAAGCCAAAACAGTCCAAATTTCATGTTTCCTGAATTTACAAAAAATTTACTAAATTATTCTATTTCTTTTTAAATTTTGAATTTATTTAAAACTATAATTAAAATTACAGTAGTCGTTTTGATCTGCAATAAGAAATAAAAAATAATAAGTAACTTTTAAAATAAATAAAAGTACTCACAAAATTAAAATTTTCAAAGTTAACTCCGTTCACATTATTAAAATTCAAGTTTTATAATAAAATTAAATTTAGATCCAAATTTTAGAATAAATCCAATTTCAAGACAATTCAATGCTCATAGTAATTGAAATCCTCGTTTATGGCTGATTACACAAAAACTATTAGTTCCTCAAATATATAGAAAAGAGTTTCTACATTGGTAATGTCGCAATCCCAAAGCCTGAATGCTCTCATATGGCGGGAGCCTGAGAAGATTGTATTGGTAATAAATCCAACACTCAAATATCACTCTGCACATACAAATAATATTTAAAAATTTGTAAAATATTTTTGCCTTACTAAGAACGCAGAGAAAGAAATTTAGACATTCATTGAAATTATTTTCACTGAGTCTGCTGTAGACGAGAAATAATTCACCTATGAGAACGCTAAAGCCCGAACATTTTTCAAAAAATCTAATTTACCTATGTGGTGACGACTGAAATTACTTGATTTTGCGGGTAATAGCCCAGAAACTCACATGCCTGATTGCTTGGCTTGGTACCCTTTATATAAGTCTGCCGGCTGCCATATTGGTTTTTGTAGTTGAGCTGCCAACTTGACAAGCACTGTAGTAATATTTAAACCATTCATATTAGGCGCTTTCGGCAAGCACATTCTCAGTGAGGCAAGTGAGATATTCTCAGTTGGCTCACTGAGACTGCATTTTCGGTGAACTGTCTTAGTTCCATATTGAGCTACAAAATTCGAACGCAACCACTGAGCAACTGAGACAAGTGAAACTGAATATTCTTGTCTCAGTTGACTCAGTTTCGTTATTTTGTGATTTTAATTACTAATTAAAATTTAGTGAGCTATTTGAATAAACTAACAACACTTTCCTCAATTTATTACTATCCATTTTCTGTGGTCAAAATTATTTAAATGTCACAATTGGCAAATCAGCTGATTGGTTTCAACTGAGACAACTGAGACGGAAGTTTTGTCTCAGTTGTCTCACTGAGACAGTGCTTGCCGAAAGCCCCTATTATATACACTGCAATTTGATGGGCGCCATCCACGGGAAAATTTGACAGTCTTGGCTGACAATTTTTCGTTTGTCCTGGGATTTTGGTCAGGTTAAATAAATGATTTTGTATTATGTTTAATGATGATTTCGGTTGTTCAGTAGCGCACCCATGATTTAGCTTGAGAGGGGGGGGGGGGGGTATGGGTGTACTAAATGGTTCGGAAAAATAGGCTACTAAGTCGTATACTAAGCCCATATGAGAACTAAGAACTACTTTTTTGAGGATATTGAATGTCAAATTTTATGTGCTAAAATGTCGACATGAACCATAACGCCAATATTTTCTTTATCTGCAATAGATTAATCCTAATTTCAGAAGCAATGAAACATATTTATTTATTTATTTAAAATCCGCGCAATTTGTGCCGTTTTTACAAAATTTTAAAAAGAATCCTAAGGCCCGCTGAGCTGTGTTTTGGACGTGAGGTGTGGCTCCAGACAAAAATATCCAAATGCATTTGAAATTATTCTTTTTCTATTCTATATACATATTCCTTGTGTCAGTAGGACCTACTCAGAGACTTAATTACGGCACCGATGAATTGCCGTAAGAATCTGTGCAGAAAGTGAACGCAATATGGGCGTCAGTGCACGCGATATGGACGTCCATTTCTGGAACATCACCAGACGTATCTGAGTCATTTCATATCAAATAGGGAAAATGTGTGACATGACCATCACCAAATTTCTTTTTTGAAATTTTACATACTTGGAGGGTTTTTGAAAACAAACATAAATTACAAATTTTCCCTATACATACCTACTTGGTATACTTCGCGAGTTTGAGTTTTTAAAATTTCGTAATTTCTGGTCTTTTCAAGAAAGTCATAGATATTTTCCTATTCATGCAAGAACAAGGAAATATGGCTCATTTGAAAGTTAGGATTTCCATCTATCTAAGAAAATACCATCTCAAGAATATATGGGAAAAAGGAATATCCTGGGAGACGTACTTTTAATTTTATACCTTATATTATCTACTAAAATTTCAACTTGAGATCTTAACGGGATCAGGGATTGAAAATTCATGAAAGTCTCACAAATCATGCATTTTGTCATAATAAATTCTTAGTTTATTAAAAATTTCAAGAAAGTTATTGAGTAATTTGTAACAATACTTTCCATTGGACGATTGCGCGTTAGATCTTGCGTAACGTCAGTTTCAATGGATGGTGTTTAATGACGGGGAAGAAGAAGAATGAATACCCAGGCACAGTATATATCATACAGTAGAATAGCTTAGAACTAACTACTGAAAAGTGAATTTTAGAATTTCAATTAAAAAAACATAACCTTAAAATTACTCCCACAAGAGGGAACTATTAAGTATGATACGGACATAAATGGGCGAACAGTAGCTAGCTGCACGACCGTTGACGGAAGTATTAGTTTTATGTATGTACACATATCGGCAATCGGCGACAAATGTATTGTTCCATTACTAAACAGCTGTTTGACGGTAAAGTGGTGTCATTTTGCCTCTTTCCCTCTAGTAAAAGTTTAAGAATGCCATCAGTTCTCTTTCTTCCACTTTAGATTTACATAGGAATCCATGTATTAAAAATTGACTAGTGTGTTAATTAAAACTGTTGAAAGAGAAAGTATAGTCTCTTTATAGAAGCATCCTACTCACTTGACAGTTTTAACAGAGCTGGGCTACTGTATGATATATACTGTGACCCAGGTGAAGTTTGGACAAAGAACACTGACTTGATTTGTACTGAAATTCATTTATTTTGATTTAAAAATGTTTGCTTCTAACAAAAAGAAAACGAGCTTATAGCTTATTTTTCTTTTACACAAATCTTCTCTTAACTAAACACACTTAACTTTGACATCATTACCTATTATCTTTCTTCGCTTAACTAACAATTGTTGTACTACTTATATATTATAGCTGGTACACTTTTTATTCTAATCATAATTCAGGGAATATGCAATTATTTATGGGATGACGGGTATGTAGCGACGGAAACGTCACACTCGGTAGGAAT
Source organism: Dioctria rufipes (assembly GCA_963924295.1). NCBI lineage: Eukaryota > Metazoa > Arthropoda > Insecta > Diptera > Asilidae > Dioctria > Dioctria rufipes. The sequence goes on along the minus strand of OZ002743.1, from coordinate 74,497,379 downwards.
TGAATTTAGTCTCGAATACGGACACTTCGTAC